>JAENPR010000224.1:600000-845467 GCA_018135685.1 Themeda triandra
GGCACGGATTATTCTCTTACCTGGGGGGAACTCGCTCATCATCTAGGCTTTCACTATAAGTGTGCACTTAAACTAGATGCATCTATCCCTGGTTTTGATCGCAATTCTTTTTGGGAGAAGATTTCGGGTAGGGTAGAAGTTGGACCTTTCAAACCCCTGAACACGCAGATCCAACACCCTACCCTTAGACTCATGCATCGCTGGATTTCCATGACTTTGTTTCCTGCTGGCAGGACTAGATGGGTGCATTCGGTAGAACTTAAGCTTCTCTATGCCATAGTTCACAAGTTCAAGGTCGCTCCTGTAAAGGAGATGTGCCTCCACTGGCTAGATATGGTTAAGAAGTCTTATGCTATCGATTGCACCTCTCTTGTTACTCGCATTGCCAAGGCCGTAGGAGCATTAGATGGTAACGATGTTGAGTACATTCCCCTTGATCGGCCGATTTGTGATTTGCGTGCCCTAACCCAAGGACACACTTTGAAGGCCGATGGGAAAGATCATATCTGTTTCTTCTTTGCCGGTTATGTAAATAAGATCCGGTTACCTAACCCGGATCTCTATTTATATAACTGTGATGTGCTCACCTTTGATTTGAAAACTATAGAAGAAGCACGCAGGGAAGAACAGACTCCGAGAGCCACTAGAGGAGTGGGCCGAGGCTTATGCAACTGACTCCCCGCTCAGCCCGGATGCTCTGTACGGCCTCCCCGGCCGGTATGGTTATGGTGGATGGGAGGCCTACCAGGGCTACGCAGGCTACTCCGGGTGGGAGCGATACCCCCAGCCGGCACAGACCGCTGAGGGGGCATGGTCCGATGCAGGGACCGACGAGTGGGAGCGATAGAGGCGGTACACTGTCGACTCGCCACCACCAGAGCAAGAGCCGACGTTGGCCTCGGTCAACGCCCGCATTGGACAGCTGCAGATCCAGACGAACGACATCAGGAACACCCTGGGCGGCTTCATGCAGTCGACGACCCAGTGGCAGCAGCAGCACGGGCAGCGGTTTGACGCTCTTGCCGAGAGCCTCCGCATCCAGCAGGAGGAGCAGAGGGCCTATTGGAGGTCCCAGGGATACAACCCTGGGCCATGAGCTTCAGGATAAGCTTGGGGGAGGACCCCCATTGAGATACCTGTATTGCATATTTACCTTCTCGTAATTTTATTTTTTTATTTATTTTAGCATGTTTAAATTCAAGTTTCTTGCATTGAAAAATTCAAAAAAAATATTTATATATATTTATATAATTCCATTCCATATATATGCTATGAAATGTTTAGTTCCACCCATGTTGAAATGATTGGTTGCTGTTTTATGTCTCGTTTGTACTTGTCTAAAATAGAGTTTTCTCTAATATTTGGGTTTATCGGCTTTACATTATCATGCTCTAGAAACTTGATTTAGTGGGTTGCATACAATTACTCTCATCTAGGTTATTGCGCGATATGATATAGTGACTTAGAGCACAGCAATGAAACGTCCCTTTGAGAAAACCTGATGTCCGGAGTCTTTGTTTCAAAAATTTTCAAAAACAATAGTTCCTCAGTGATCGCGAAATACCCACCAGAGCCATATGATCTATCCATAGAATAAGAACCTTCTTACGCTACTTGTTCGTACATTGAGTTTGGTCGGATTGTTACCGACGTGAGATTATGACTCTACACCCATGATTGAGATCCACTTGCACCCACCAAATAAAAGCCAACTCTTACACTGAGAGTTGCGCACAACATGCACCCTTCACCATCCGCCGACTCTTACACCGAGAGTTGCGCACCATTTTTTTCCGCCAAATAAAAATGCCGACCCTTACCCCGAGGATCGCGCACCCTCTCCCGTAGTTTGCAAAATTCTCCATGCATTGTTTATCATGACATCTCTCTCCACCTCATCCCATCCATCAATAAAGATTTGGGCTATGTTCTTAGTCGAGAAAAAAAAAGAGTGAAGAGAAAAGAAAGAAAAAAAAAGAGAGAGATTGTTATAGTTAGAAGGTTTATCACTCTTATAGGCAAATGGGAAAAGTCTTAGATCCCCGTTCAAAAAAAAAATGAGAGAATAAATTTAGTTGTTCTTTGATAGCCCATCATTTCTTCATCTCATTCATCAATAAAAGAGAGCTTGTCATAATGCATGGAGACCCAAAACTACCACAAAAATTAGGAATCATCTTTCATTCCATCCACACACTTGCACATCTCAATCAAGGTGTATAGCTTAATCTCCGTAAGGTTCAATCCTTGACCTTACAACATATGTGATACAAGTATGCCCACTTACATACCTACCCAAAACTCCACTCTCAGCTTTAGTGGTAGGAAGAAGGCAATCTAAAAATGCCTTTGGAGAGGTTACTATACACTTTTGAGCGATCGAGTGGGTCATTTGAGAAACTTGGTTTATTTATAAAAACTTACAAAACCTCCGGACTGAAAGTTGATCTTGGGACGAATGAAAAGCACCGGTCTTTGGAACTGTTCTATTTTGCAATCGCCCAAGACTTAAGAAACTTAAAAGCCCCACTCCATCAGGAATCATAGAGTAGATACAATTGCCTATTTATCTAAATAGCAGTAGAACGCTCTCTTTTAGCTTGTACACTTGAGATATAATCGGCATCGTAGCAACCCCTGATCAACAACCCAAAGCAAAGACTTGCTCGGGACGAGCAAGGGGTAAGCTTGGGGATCTTGTTGGCGGTCCTTAACTCAGATTTATACCCGCCAACTAGAGGTCATTATGGGGGAAATAAATATTTTATTTCACATATATCTTTACTATTGACCTAGTTCCACCTGTGCTTGGAGAAAATATTATTTTGCAGAATATACAACAAGTGCAGGAATTTCCGAAATAAAAAGTACGCTTTTTGAAAAGCGTGAAACAAGCTAGAGAGCAAGTGGGCCATATGGAGGCCACATGGGCCAGAAACACCAGCATGGATGCAGCCCAGGAGGTGGCACGGGCCCACTGGCCAAAGTCGGTCGGGGGGCGGCGCCATCCAGGCGCGGGCGCGCCCCCCTGACCGACCTGTGGGCCCGGCCAAAGGCGGTTGCCTCCTGCCATCTGAAGAAGGACGGTTCCGCTGGTGATTTTGACCATAGTACCCCCGAACCGCCTCCAGCGCCCTATTTAAGAAGAGGAGAGGCCCCCCACCTTCACACACAACATTTGGAGCCATCTCTACACTTCTCACTTGTTCATTAGTCTTAGCATTAGTCCTTTGGAGCTAGGCAAAGCTACTTGGAGAGCTTGTCTCCAGGAAGAAAAGCTACACTCTTGGTATAAATCTATGGAGCGTTCTTCCTTAGTCAAGTTCTCATTACATTTATATAGTCGTGCATATGAACTAGAGTATAGTCTAGTACGCGATATATTCGATGATCAAGAACTAGGCCATAGTTCTTGTGAGAGTTGTTCATCGTGTTCTACATTGTTCTTCATCGTTCATATGTTTTACTTGTTTAGATTAGAGTGTAGAAGAGGAATAGCGGTTCGATGTGCCTTCGGGCTTGCCTATGTTCTAGCTCGTCCATCTGTAGGGTGGGAGTCTTGGGGGGACGTAGGTAGCTCCTTAGTATGCGGACGTGGTGTCCGGGTGCGAGGAACCTTCGGATATGTCGGCATGCCACGGTTGAGGTGGTAGGCGGCGGTGGTGACAGCCACTGTCCGTCCTTTGTAATCCCCACGTTCGCATGTTGAGTAGGAGTTCGTAAATGCCGCCATCGGCCCGGCGGACCCGGTTGCCGCGGTCTCCCCATATTCCTAGTCTATAGTCGAGTCTTGACTTGTTTAACATGTGGAATTAGCTGTTCTAGCATTGACTGTATAGGACCTGCCTGCCTGCTCCGCATAGATTATTCTTTATTCTTTATTTTATCTTTATTCCTTTGAGGTTGCTCTAAGTGTGTGTCCACTATCCAAACTACCGTATGCTTACCCCTGTATAGCACATTGGTCGGTTTCTCCTCATGCTAGATATCATATTCATACCCATGCTAGAATACTTGACTACCCCATGCCTTCCTTTGGGAAATTATAAATAACGATACCCTGAATACTTCCGGGTGAAATCTTGCGACGATAGATCCGTGCGCTTGCGGATATTGATCTACTAGGATGTGATCTATCTCTGGCAACACTCGCGTAGTTGCTAGAACCAGTTTCTAGTAATTATGCCGAGTAAAGCCATTTAGCATTTCTGGCGCTGTTATCAGAATTGGGCTCTAAGTCTATTTTGGTAATCGCGCTAAGAAATGCCAACACATGCATCCATGGACAATATGAAAATGTAGATGCCATTTGCATACAAAAAGTTACCACGAAAAGGAGAATTTACATCACTGTGCCTTCTCCCTGTACATTTAATTTTTGATGTATACCCCCCTAAGCTATATAACAATTTTAGGCTCCCCTTTACACACGGCACAAGAAAAAGAACTTACTACCACCAAATTTTGAGCTTTGTTAGCGTGCTTGGGAGGAACCAATCAAATAATAAGAATTAAGGGTAGTTTAGTACTTTTTCTACTGCACAATCTGTAACTTCCTGACCCAGATTCAAGGACGTTGTTGCCTACGTCGCGATATCTGCCTGAGCCACGGCGCCGCCGCCTCACGGTCGCTGGTTCGCCGTATGCGTATCCCAGGTCCCAGCTCGCCGGCATGGCCTACATGTGCCGTGGATCCCATCACGTACGTCCTCCTCGGCTCCCAAGCCGCAACGGACCCGCCGGCCGCCGGAAGGCGAACCTGAGGGCTCCCAGGGAGGACCGGAGGAGGCCACCAATGCAATGAGGATCACCATGGATGGCGGCAATGGCGCAGACCAGGCTCTGATCGACAGAATGAACCACCTGTCCACAACCATCGTGGAGTAGCGACGAGATCAGTTGCAAGGCAAATTACGGTCATATCCCTCCACAATTTAATTAGAGTTGGTTCCGGACCCACTAAATTTAGGTTCCGGCCCACAACTTAAGTTCCTCTACTTAGGTTCCTTTTGTTTCTTAACCATCTGATTTGGCCAAACGAATGGCTCTTATTTTTTCCAAGCAAAGCCCAAGCGAGGCTACAACAAGGATAATATAAAACTACAGGACCTATTTACATAAAAAGAATTTATACGCACATGGATAAGGGTAAGAGCGTCATTGAGGAACAAGCTTGGTGTTGAATTGAGACTATGCTGTTTCGCAGTACGATCCCGAATAGGATACAAAACCTAAGATTGTGGGTCGGATTTGACTTGACACTTCGTGTCCTAAATAAAAGACACCTGTTCGGATTCCAATCCCCATCCCGTCCATAAATAGTAGTCGATCGGTTGGAGACTACGATTCAAGAGTTGATAGTATACGTTATATAGGCATACAAAAAAAAAAAAGAAGGGGAGAAGACAAATGAACCAGCAACAGCTAGAGGAGGAGTGCTCGATGCGGCTTCTCCCGGACGACGTGCTCGCCGAAGTGCTCCGCCGCGTCGTGTCTGTAACAACCCGAAAAATTTACCAAACACAAAAATCTGAACTAGAAAATTTTTTCTAAAGAAACCCCTGTTTGTTGCTTGTCATGTGGAGAATCCTACCTAGTGCACAAATAGCACTCGTGATTAGTTGCTACTCACTACAATATATTATCTCACAAGTGTCTTAATATCCCCTGAAGCCACATGTGATTAGGACCACCATAGCTTAAGCACTAGTGGGACCTACTTCATCTATAATTATCACCACATGTTTAATTATAGGGAGTCATGCATCATTTTCTTGCACCCTATGTATTATGTTTGATTTGGATCTTATTGGCTTTTCCGTTGTATTGAATAATAAATCTACAACACACATATTTATTTATATGATAAATAAATATATCAATATGGGAATAATATCCAAACATACTCTATGACCATAATGGCACTTGGCCTAGCTCCCTCTGCCCTTCCCTTTGGCCCAAACTAGTGACCGCAACAACAGCTAAGACTCTCGGACCAGGCTCGCTCCGTTCATAAGCTGACGCCATGATATGGGAGTTTGTCACGTCATCGCCCTCAAGACCATGCCACGACATGAAGCCGCAACCTCAGCCCATTCCCTAGAAGTCGCGAGAGCTTAATTAGGAAAAACCTTGCTCCTTAATCCCTTAGTCAATAGGCTGCACGAGTGTGCATGCTAGTGTACCCTATTGTACTGAGATGCACGTAAGAGATAACCAAGAAACAACTCATATTTAGCCTACTGCCTAAATCACGTATCACGAAGGTGCATGCTCCTGTGCACGTCCCTTTGGTTGTATATATACTCGTACATACGTGTATGAGTGCCGGATCGCAAGGACCAGAACCCAGCTCCCTTGCCGGCCCAACGCCAGCAGCTCAGCCGGCCCAAGCTGCCTCCGATCCCTCAGTGGCCCATCAGTCCATCACGTGAGCACGAGAGAGTAACTCGCGTACGCTTCACGCAGAAGGAAGCCGCCGCCGCAAGCCTGTCCCATCCTCGCGCCTCGGCGTCCGTACCACCGCCCGCAGGATGAGCGCCGCGTGTCCCGGAGCCCACTCGAACGTCTGGGATCACCGGTGCCCCCTTGGAGCCCTAGAATCACGGCTATAAAAGAGGAACCGCCACCACAGCTCCTCTGCTTCATCCGCGGCCGCCGCCACTCTCTTCTTCCTCCAAGCAGTGCGCCGCCACTCCTCTTCCTCCCCACTCCGCTCTGCCCGCAGTACCGGACACGCTCGCCACCGCGCTGCTGCGCGTGACCTCGCCGTGCCCACAGCGCCTCGCCGCTCCGCCTCGCGACGTCGCCCGTGGATGCCGCGCTCTCCGCCATAGATGCGAACCGCCCGTGCTGCTCCTTCGTCGCGCAGTAGCAGAGCACGGAAGCTGCTTCTTCGTCGTCGACCAACGACCGCGCCACGCCTACGCCGAGCTGAACGACGACGCTGACCTGAACCACACCGAGCCGACAACGCCTCGACGACGGAGGTGCCCCCGACGTCGACCACCTCGCTGCGCGACGCCCTCGCGCTGCTCCATCCCGTCCGCGTTCCAGCTCGCCGTGAACCGTGACCCGGACGACATCGTCGCCCGGCGCCCCGCAGCTGCAACCTCGCCGTCGACCTCGCCTCCTTCCCGGTCTTCACGAACCCACGGTGAGCAACCACCTACCCAAGCCCTTCCTCGTTGGACCAACTGTCCTGGCCTTCGCCGCCGGCAAGCCCCGGGTGAAAACGACCAAAGACCCGTCTTCTTTGTCCATGCCATGGATGCCTGTCTCGACCTTGTGCCCGCTTGTTCTCCCGATGGAGCGCGATGCCGTGCGTCGATTGCCTCGCGACCTCATCGCCATGGCCACATGGTTAGCCCTTTTTCCCTCGCCATCCTCGGCTCGCAGACACGCACACACACCAGCACTGAACCGGCCTTAGGCAAACAGAGTTGGTGCCGTGGTGCACCAACATGGACTTGACCGCCATGCCAGCCCTCGCCATAGACTTGGAACGCGCCTTGCGCGCACCGGATGTAGATGATGATGCCTGTAGGGATCTAGCCACCTCGCCGCCATGCCTCCGCCGTTGCTCCACGGAGCACCTGCCGTGCTTGCCACCCTGGTGCCCCTAGCTGTGACCGACGCGCGCGCTGGACAGCGGCACATGCCGTGCGCACGCCCAACCGAACGGAAGGCCCCTGGATGTCCCTGGACCGTGAACACGTCGTCGCAATGACCCCTGCTGCTCCGGCCGCTACTCTGAGCGAGACCGCGCCGTCGAGATGGATGTTGGACTGCGGCGTCCTGCCGTGTAGCCAAGCGAAGGAAACCGGACCGCCATGACCTATATCCGCATGGGCGCCTTGTCGTCGGAGCCGCCGCGCGCCTTCGCCACGGTTGTGCACCGCCGAACGTTACGGTCGCCACCGGAAAGCCAAAAGGGTAGCCATGGACGTGAACCCGACCACGAACCCCTCAATTGGGGCGCGGACGAGGATATGCATCGCGCCGTCGCTCGCCGTTGCGGTGATGCCGTCGTTGTCGCGGCCGGCTTCACTTGAACACCTGGACTTGCTACACATGCCCTCTGCGATGAGCCGTCGTCGTTCTGACGCAACAGAAAACCATCGGACCTCTTGATCGCCCTACCGTCGCCTTGACGCCGTTGCTCTGCCCGTCTGTCCTAGCCTTCGTGCCAGCATGCCATCTGTGCACTATATGAGCCCCAGCACGCCATTGTTGGCACTCACGGCCATCACATGGCTAGAGCACGGACACGAGCACCACACGCACTCACACGGTTCCTTTGGAAGGCCTCCCAGTGTCATAGGCAACGCACGGACCACGGACGCCTCTGCCTTGCTCGCTGTCGCACCGGCCACAGCCGTCCGCCGAACATCGCCGAGGTGACCCGACCTGCCTCGCCATGTCGACGCACTCCTCGCCGCCGCCATGCACACATAGCACGACTGCATTCTAGCCTCAGCTCAGCCATGGCACGGACACGCGCAAGCCCCGGACTTCCTGCTGGGCACCGTTGACGCCGAGCCCTTGAATCGAACGAGCCTGGAGCACTATGGCCACGCGGATGCCGCGAACACATTGCCGTGGATGTTGGCGTGATAGCCTCGACGTGTCTGCCTTGCCGCCATGCCCTCAGTACACCACCGTGGTCATGAACCTGCACAAGCACAAGCTCACGCTCTGATTGGTCTTCCTTGCACTGGTTCTTGCATCAGCCGGATTGCACTGACCTATACGCGCACACCCGAACATAGCACGGCATCACCACCGTGGCCTTACCTTGCTGCAGTCCAGCCAAGCTCTGGAGCCTCCCGTCGAGCACTTGGCCGGCATAGCATGTGTTGCTCCATGTACTGATGTACAAGACTTAACAATCCGGCCCATTAGCATCCCACACATGGAATAGTTGGCCTTAACGAACGAGCCCAACTCAGCTTTAACGAACTGATGTGAGGCAAGCCCACGTAAATCACATGCCTTTTCCTTTATCTATTTTCAGCAAATCCTTGCCACTTTGTAAAATTCATATTAAATTCATCCGTGCTCCAAAAAAATTATGAAACTAATTTCATAATATCTTTAAAACCCTGCTCTACCTCTTGGTACATTTCTCGAATTTATTTGAGCTAAGTTTTTATTGTGGATTTATTGGTTCTTATTGTTAGCCGTTCTCGGCATTTTTCTCCGTAGTGACGATTCGTGCTCCGATGGACCCGACGACGCACCCGGAGAGGATGGACCCCGTTGGTGGATGAACCCGACCGCTGGAGACTTGTACCAGTACTACCTCGACATCGCAGGTGTCATGGCAGCACCTTATTTTAGAGAATCCTATTTAGACATTGCATAACTTATAGAATTGCTAGCGCTTTTATATTTATTCCTTTGCTAGTATATTGATGCATGCTATTGCCTGAGCCATTATTACCTTGATTGAAACCCTTCACCATGTTACCTGCTTTTGCGCTCGCACTTTATATATTACTACCTCTCTGCTTGCTTGCACTTTATATCACCATACTTATTATTATATAACTCCACTTCGCATTGTATCTGTGATGTGATGCGGGTGGTGAACCCCGGGAATGGTTTGGCTTGGGATGCTAGACTTAGGTGGACTTGGTGGTGAGGATCTGGAGGTATTGTGCGTGTGACTTGGGTGCGTGGAGGGTGAGGGTTGAGTCGACTGGACAGGATCCACGACGAGTCTTGGGGTGGACCTTGAGACGAGTCTTGCCGGGGGTGCATCCTAGGCATCCCGATGAGAGGTACCTGTGGCGGGTACATGAGACTTGAGAAGACCCCGCTGTGGAGGGCCCTCGGGACAGATGATACGTGACTTAAGGAGAATTTCCCGGTGTGGAGAGCCCTCGGGAAGGAGGTGCTGTGGTGGCACGGTAAACTCAAACCCGTATGAAGATATCCTGTCTAGTCCTACCTAAGGACTGATACATCGGGAGAACCGGAACCACGGACTTTTCGTACACACCACTCGCTCTTGCTTCCACAAGAGACGGAAGTTCGACTAGTCTGGATGATGCCATTGCTGCTTGGAGTTGAGGGGGAATGGTATGTGGTGAGCCTATACCATTCTATTCAACAGTACCATTGGAGGGGTAGCCGGTTCTTGTTGATCCTAGCCCCAAGTGTGTTCGGTAAGCCGTCACTTTCTAGGGCTGGGTGGCGGGATGGTGTTGTCCAGGTTAGAAGGTCGTCGGCGCGTCGCCTAGGCGGTGCACATGCCGATGATGGTGATCTCGGTGGGTACAGGTGTACACACTGCAGAGTTGATCGATCCGTGCGCATACCGCGGCCTCGGTTATGGCCATTCTGTGACCTACGTTTCTGTCGACTAGTGAGAGGAGTGTTCTACCTTCCCCGAGAGAGTATTCAGGCCGTGAGCCTTGGTTTGTGGCTGCGGGCCTTTGAGACAGCCGAGAGGGAGTTGGCCGCCGACTTGAGTGTGAGTGTTGTGAGATAAGGTGATGGAGATGTGGAGATGGATTTGAGATGGATTTGAGATGGACTTGAGATGGATTTGACTTGAGATGGATTTGAGATGGATGGGATATGTGTGTGTGGGGGAATGGGAATGTGTTAAACTTGACTATATTATTTTTATTGTTACTACTATTTTGCTACTTCGCATGCGCTAGGATGCAAACCACGGCCAAACTATAGGATCGCGAGATCCCTTTATTTTCTCTTTTCCACTAAAGCTCATTCGGTGCGACCATGGCCTCGCACACATCCGCGGTGTGCAGATTTTTACGCTTCTCGAGGTGTCAAACGGATCGAAGGTCTCGTGCTCGCGCTCAAGTTGGAGTATGGAGTTGCTTCCGCGTTACTTCCGCCTTCTCAAGCGTTCGGATGTTAGAGATACTTTGTTTACGCCTTGTGGCGTTGTAAATATTATTGTAAACCCCTCTATTTGTACTCTTTAGATTTATAGTTCGATGTATGGAATTGATTATCGACTGATGTATATCATTCTGTGAGATTTCCCTTCGTGGAAAATTGAGGATGTTTCAGTTGGTATCAGCTCCATGCTTGACCCCAGGACGAGACCCTCAGGATTGGACGATAGAATAGGTTGATCCAGCCCTTCTTTCGGTTATATTACCGACCTTGCACCACTTTGTGCATGGCTTACCTCTTGAAATGGACTTGCTGACCATGTACTTGGCCAATTATGCAAGTGATGAGCTTTGAAAGCATGTTCTTCTACCTCGAGTACCACGATGGGTACACCCAAGATCAGCAAGAAGTGCTTCAAGATTCAGGAGACTCTGAAGACAAATAACAATAGACGTGCTAGAAATAGGTAGTGCCCAGAGGATTCAAGGTTTGCTATATGGTGACTCTACATATTCTCCCAAGTGAAGAGGTGCCACAGCGAAGGTCTAAACCATTCATGTGTCGGAAACCACTATCTTTACTGCTGTGCAGCTTACCGCACATACAACTCTTCAATTTGTGACGCAAGATGTGTAAAAACTCCTCAAGCATGGCCTCCTAACGTCTATTACCCATGCCCTCGATGCCTCCAATAGTGCCATAGGGTAATGGGATGAAGCCGAACACACCTAGACCCAAGTGTCTGATAGGAAAAATTTGAAGAAAGTCCCTTACTCCACCAGTTTCACTCTATAGACAAGACCCATCATGATAAGGGGGTAGGTAGAGGAATGAAGATGAACCCCATTTAGCTACAAGTCATACCATGAGTAGAGTAGAATGTCTACCACCATGAGATACCTACGCGTAGTACGTTTCCTCGCGAATCTCTTGGTATAGCTACCAAGGATATCGCCTTGTAACTAAACCCAATGTAATGAGTGCTTGGATTTTATCGCATTTTATGGTTCTTCTCGCATCTTTGATTGAGTGTAGGACTAGCTTAAAATGTTTTAAATTGTTTAAATTGCTTTATTACATTAAATTGCTAAAAAGTCATATCACTTGCACTAATATTTGGGACCGTTGCACCCAGATGACGACCCGTCGCTCTGAACGCCTGAGGAACCACAATGCTCCTTCCCCTGCACCGATCATCGGTGGTCGTGCACTTGGTCGTAGACGTGGACGTGTTCATCATGGCGGACGTGTGGAACCTCGCACTTCTTCTCTGCAGCATGGTAACCCCTTCGGTCGTGGTTCGCCTGATGGGGCCCTTATTGGAAGAGATCTTCCTCCGCCTCCGCCACCACCCACTGGTGATGTTGCGGGAGGAGACCATCAGCCACCCCTTCTGGCTGAAGTAATGGCTCAGCAGACGCACCTCATGGAGGCTCTTGCCGAGGACGTGCTGAATCGCTATCCACCCAATGACTTTCAGCGGAAGTTGGAAGGATTCATGAAGCTCAGGCCACCCACCTATGACGGAACTGACCCTGAACCTCTCGCAGCCGATGACTGGCTCAGGGAGATTGAGAAGAAGCTTAACGTGATAAAGTGCACTGATGATGAGGAGCGTGTTACAGTCGCCACCCACCAGCTCACAGGTGCTCCACGTGATTGGTGGGATAGCTACTGTGGCGCACACCAGAACCCTGCCAACATCTCCTGGGTAGAGTTTGTGGAAGCTTTCATTGAGCACCACATCCCTGAAGGAGTTTTCGAAGCCAAGACTGAAGAGTTCCGCAACATCAGGATGGGCAAGGACAAGATATGCGAGTACACAACACGCTTCACTAACTTGCTACGCTATGCACCCCCTGCAGTCAAGAAAGATGAGAAGGAAAAGGTTTACTACTATAGGAAAGGACTGAACTCAAAGATCAAGTTGAGCCTTAGTGGTGTCAAGAGTTACACCCTACGTAACTTGATCGACAGATGCATCCAGATCGAGAGAGACCGCATGGAAGCTATCAAGGAGTACAAGGAAAAGAAGTGTAGACTAAAGGAATCATTCCGCTGATCTGATCGCAAGAGGCACCGTGAAGATGCACCTTCGACGGACCGCACTCGCTACATCAAGGAGGATGTACCAGATTCGAGTTGGTATGATGGTACCTACACCACTGACTACTCTCACCCTACTCAGGACCATTCTACACAGACTCGCCATACTCATACTCGCCCCATATCTAGACATCCAGCATCGAACCACTCTACACCAAGATCTGGCAACCAAAAGGATGTTGTGCCAACACCTACAAACAGTGAGCCTATCACTTGTTTTGGTTGTGGTAAATCGGGTCGCAGAGTCATCAACTGCCCGAGGAACTACAACACTCCACCAGCTGAGATCCAGTTCAATCCAATTCAAGGTTCAGCCAAGAAGATTCGAAGTGCTACTCGAGCTGCCCGCTTTCAGCTTACCCACCTAGCAGCACATAGTGCGCCGTGATATGGAGAAAGTATGATCTACAATTCAAGCTGAGGCTTCAATCATGTCATATCTAGTACCTCAAGTTCATGTATGATCCCCCATATTGTACCAGAATCTGGCTTACCATGAATACAATTTTACCCTTTCATCATCAATTTATCTTTATAATATCAATTGTTCTTTCTGCATTTTGCCCAATAAGCCCTAGAGAATTAGGTTAGGAGAAGCCTCGCCCTTTTACGACCCGTCTCAATCAATTCCATTTTACCACATCCTGTGGCCAGATGATCATCTCAGTTTTGAGAATGCCTACCCAGACAGAAGACAATGAGGTTATCTACGCTTATCAAGTAGCACAGCGGAAGTGTGGTAGACCCATAACCCACTAGACCCTGGATCGAAATCAGGAGCCTAAAGCACACCTTCTAAATCAGTAGAACCTAATCTAGTCTAAACTAATCTGTGATCCTTCCCTACATCAACCACACTGCCTACCAGTGCAAATACCGGAGTATTGTCGAAGTGTCCCTTTGGAAATCCTAAGATCCACCTGGAGTAATTCCAAAGAGTTACATGGAACAAGTGGTCAGATGACGATTAGATTTCACTTTACCACTCACGTAGTACTACACACCTTAAATCTCGGGGACGAGATTTTGATAAGGGGGTAGGACCGTAACAACCCGAAAAATTTACCAAACACAAAAATCTGAACTAGAAAATTTTTTCTAAAGAAACCCCCCGTTTGTTGCTTGTCATGTGGAGAATCCTACCTAGTGCACAAATAGCACTCGTGATTAGTTGCTACTCACTACAATATATTATCTCACAAGTGTCTTAATATCCCCCTGAAGCCACATGTGATTAGGACCACCATAGCTTAAGCACTAGTGGGACCTACTTCATCTATAATTATCACCACATGTTTAATTATAGGGAGTCATGCATCATTTTCTTGCACCCTATGTATTATGTTTGATTTGGATCTTATTGGCTTTTCCGTTGTATTGAATAATAAATCTACAACACACATATTTATTTATATGATAAATAAATATATCAATATGGGAATAATATCCAAACATACTCTATGACCATAATGGCACTTGGCCTAGCTCCCTCTGCCCTTCCCTTTGGCCCAAACTAGTGACCGCAACAACAGCTAAGACTCTCGGACCAGGCTCGCTCCGTTCATAAGCTGACGCCATGATATGGGAGTTTGTCACGTCATCGCCCTCAAGACCATGCCACGACATGAAGCCGCAACCTCAGCCCATTCCCTAGAAGTCGCGAGAGCTTAATTAGGAAAAACCTTGCTCCTTAATCCCTTAGTCAATAGGCTGCACGAGTGTGCATGCTAGTGTACCCTATTGTACTGAGATGCACGTAAGAGATAACCAAGAAACAACTCATATTTAGCCTACTGCCTAAATCACGTATCACGAAGGTGCATGCTCCTGTGCACGTCCCTTTGGTTGTATATATACTCGTACATACGTGTATGAGTGCCGGATCGCAAGGACCAGAACCCAGCTCCCTTGCCGGCCCAACGCCAGCAGCTCAGCCGGCCCAAGCTGCCTCCGATCCCTCAGTGGCCCATCAGTCCATCACGTGAGCACGAGAAAGTAACTCGCGTACGTTTCACGCAGAAGGAAGCCGCCGCCGCAAGCCTGTCCCATCCTAGCGCCTCGGCGTCCGTACCACCGCCCGCGGGATGAGCGCCGCGTGTCCCGGAGCCCGCTCGAACGTCTAGGATCACCGGTGCCCCTTGGAGCCCTAGAATCACTGCTATAAAAGAGGAACCGCCGCCGCAGCTCCTCTGCTTCATCCGCCGCCGCCGCCGCCACTCCCTTCTTCTTCCTCCAAGCAGTGCACCGCCACTCCTCTTCCTCCCCACTCCGCTTTGCCCGCAGTACCGGACACGCTCGCCACCGCGCTGCTGCGCGTGACCTCGCCGTGCCCGCAGCGCCTCGCCGCTCCGCCTCGCGACGTCGCCCGTGGATGCTGCGCTCTCCGCCATGGACGCGAACCGCCCGTGCTGCTCCTTCGTCGCGCAGTAGCAGAGCACGGAAGCTGCTTCTTCGTCGTCGACCAACGACCGCGCCACGCCGACGCCGTGCTGAACGACGACGCTGACCTGAACCACACCGAGCCGACAACGCCTCGACGACGGAGGTGCCCCCGACGTCGACCACCTCGCTGCGCGACGCCCTCGCGCTGCTCCGTCCCGTTCGCGTTCCAGCTCGCCGTGAACCGCGACCCGGACGACATCGTCGCCCGGCGCCCCGCAGCTGCAACCTCGCCGTCGACCTCGCCTCCTTCCCGGTCTTCACGAACCCACGGTGAGCAACCACCTACCCAAGCCCTTCCTCGTTGGACCAACTGTCCTGGCCTTCGCCGCCGGCAAGCCCCGGGTGAAAACGACCAAAGACCCGTCTTCTTTGTCCATGCCATGGATGCCTGTCTCGACCTTGTGCCCGCTTGTTCTCCCGATGGAGCGCGATGCCGTGCGTCGGTGCCTCGCGACCTCATCGCCATGGCCACATGGTTAGCCCTTTTCCCTCGCCATCCTCGGCTCGCAGACACGCACACACACCAGCACTGAACCGGCCTTAGGCAAACAGAGTTGGTGCCGTGGTGCACCAACATGGACTTGACCGCCATGCCAGCCCTCGCCATAGACTTGGAACGCGCCTTGCGCGCACCGGATGTAGATGATGATGCCTGTAGGGATCTAGCCACCTCGCCGCCATGCCTCCGCCGTTGCTCCACGGAGCACTGCCGTGCTTGCCACCCTGGTGCCCCTAGCTGTGACCGACGCGCGCGCTGGACAGCGGCACATGCCGTGCGCACGCCCAACCGAACGGAAGGCCCCTGGATGTCCCTGGACCGTGAACACGTCGTCGCAATGACCCCTGCTGCTCCGGCCGCTACTCTGAGCGAGACCGCGCCGTCGAGATGGATGTTGGACTGCGGCGTCCTGCCGTGTAGCCAAGCGAAGGAAACCGGACCGCCATGACCTATATCCGCATGGGCGCCTTGTCGTCGGAGCCGCCGCGCGCCTTCGCCACGGTTGTGCACCGCCGAACGTTACGGTCGCCACCGGAAAGCCAAAAGGGTAGCCATGGACGTGAACCCGACCACGAACCCCTCAATTGGGGCGCTGGACGAGGATATGCATCGCGCCGTCGCTCGCCGTTGCGGTGATGCCGTCGTTGTCGCGGCCGGCTTCACTTGAACACCTGGACTTGCTACACATGCCCTCTGCGATGAGCCGTCGTCGTTCTGACGCAACAGAAAACCATCGGACCTCTTGATCGCCCTACCGTCGCCTTGACGCCGTTGCTCTGCCCGTCTGTCCTAGCCTTCGTGCCAGCATGCCATCTGTGCACTATATGAGCCCCAGCACGCCATTGTTGGCACTCACGGCCATCACATGGCTAGAGCACGGACACGAGCACCACACGCACTCACACGGTTCCTTTGGAAGGCCTCCCAGTGTCATAGGCAACGCACGGACCACGGACGCCTCTGCCTTGCTCGCTGTCGCACCGGCCACAGCCGTCCGCCGAACATCGCCGAGGTGACCCGACCTGCCTCGCCATGTCGACGCACTCCCTCGCCGCCGCCATGCACACATAGCACGACTGCATTCTAGCCTCAGCTCAGCCATGGCACGGACACGCGCAAGCCCCGGACTTCCTGCTGGGCACCGTTGACGCCGAGCCCTTGAATCGAACGAGCCTGGAGCACTATGGCCACGCGGATGCCGCGAACACATTGCCGTGGATGTTGGCGTGATAGCCTCGACGTGTCTGCCTTGCCGCCATGCCCTCAGTACACCACCGTGGTCATGAACCTGCACAAGCACAAGCTCACGCTCTGATTGGTCTTCCTTGCACTGGTTCTTGCATCAGCCGGATTGCACTGACCTATACGCGCACACCCGAACATAGCACGGCATCACCACCGTGGCCTTACCTTGCTGCAGTCCAGCCAAGCTCTGGAGCCTCCCGTCGAGCACTTGGCCGGCATAGCATGTGTTGCTCCATGTACTGATGTACAAGACTTAACAATCCGGCCCATTAGCATCCCACACATGGAATAGTTGGCCTTAACGAACGAGCCCAACTCAGCTTTAACAAACTGATGAGGGCAAGCCCACGTGAATGCCATACCTTTTTCCTTTATATATATTTTCAGCAAATCCTTGCCACATTCTAGAATTCATATTAAACCCATTCTTGCTCCAATAATTATGGAACTAGTTTCATAACTTTTCTAAAATCCTGCTCTACCTCTTAGTGCAGTTCTTGAATTTATTTGAGTTAAGTTTTTATTGTGGATTTATTAGTTCTTATTGTTAGCCGTTCTCGGCATTTTTCTCCGTAGTGACGACTCGAGCTTCGATGGATCCGATGATGCACCCGGAGATGATGGACCGATGATGGACCCTGCTGGTGGATGACCTCTACTATAGGGGACTTGTACCACTACTACCTCGACATCGCAGGTGTCATGGCAGCACCTTCTTTTAGAGAATCCTATTAGACATTGCAAAATTAATAGAACTGCTAGCGCTTTATATTTATTCCTTTGCTAGTATATTGATGCATGCTATTGCCTGAGCCATTATTACCTTGATTGAAACCCTTCACCATGTTACCCTGCTTTTGCGCTCGCACTTTATATATTACTACCTCTCTGCTTGCTTGCACTTTATATCACCATACTTATTATTATATAACTCCACTTCGCATTGTATCTGTGATGTGATGCGGGTGGTGAACCCCGGGAATGGTTTGGCTTGGGATGCTAGACTTGGGTGGACTTGGTGGTGAGGATCGGAGGTATTGTGCGTGTGACTTGGGTGCGTGGAGGGTGAGGGTTGAGTCGATGGACAGGATCCACGACGAGTCTTGGGGTGGACCTTGAGACGAGTCTTGCCGGGGTGCATCCTAGGCATCCCGATGAGAGGTACTCGTGGCGGGTACATGAGACTTGAGAAGACCCATTTGTGGAGGGCCCTCGGGACGGATGATACGTGACTTAAGGAGAATTTCCCGGTGTGGAGAGCCCTCGGGAAGGAGGTCTTTGTGGTGGCACGGTAAACTCAAACCCGTATGAAGATATCCTGTTTAGTCCTACCTAAGGACTGATACATCGGGAGAACCGGAACCACGGACTTTTCGTACACACCACTCGCTCTTGCTTCCACAAGAGACGGAAGTTCGACTAGTCTGGATGATGCCATTGCTGCTTGGAGTTGAGGGGGAATGGTATGTGGTGAGCCTGTACCATTCTATTCAACAGTACCATTGGAGGGGTAGCCGGTTACTGTTGATCCTAGCCCCAGTGTGTTCTGGTAAGCCGTCACTTTCTAGGGCTGGGTGGCAGGATGGTGTTGTCCAGGTTAGAAGGTCGTCCGGCGTCGCCTAGGCAGTGCACATGCCGATGATGGTGATCTGGTGGGTACAGGTGTGCACACTCTGCAGAGTTGATCGATCCGTGCGCATACCGCGGCCTCCGTTATGGCCATTCTGTGACCTACGTTTCTGTCGACTAGTGAGAGGAGTGTTCTACCTTCCCCGAGAGAGTATTCAGGCCGTGAGCCTTGGTTTGTGGCTGCGGGCCTTTGAGACAGGCCGAGAGGGAGTTGGCCTGCCGACTTGAGTGTGAGTGTTGTGAGATAAGGTGATGGAGATGTGGAGATGGATTTGAGATGGATTTGAGATGGACTTGAGATGGATTTGAGATGGATGGGATATGTGTGTGTGGGGGAATGGGAATGTGTTAAACTTGACTATATTATTTTTATTGTTACTACTATTTACTGCTACTTCGCATGCGCTAGGATGCAAACCACAGCCAAACTATAGGATCGCGGATCCCTTTATTTTTCTCTTTTCCACTAAAGCTCATTCGGGTTGACCATGGCGCACACATCCGGCGGTGTGCAGATTTTTTTCTGCTTCTCGAGAGGTGTCAAACGGATCGAAGGTCTCGTGCACGCGCTCAAGTTGGAGTATGGAGTTGCTTCCGCGTTACTTCCGCCTTCTCAAGCTGTTCGGATGTTAGAGATACTTTGTTTACGCCTTGTGGCGTTGTAAATATTATTGTAAACCCTCTATTTGTACTCTTTAGATTTATAGTTCGATGTATGGAATTGATTATCGACTGATGTATATCATTCTGTGAGATTTCCCTTCGTGGAAAATTGAGGATGTTTCAGTGTCGCCGCGCGACCTCGCGGCGTCCCGCTGCGTCTGCACGGCGTGGCGGGAGCTCATCGACGGCCGCCGCCTGCTGCGCAGCGACCTCCTCCCCCACAAGCTGGCCGGCCTCCTCATAAACTACAACGAGCTGCTTCTCCCCGACCTCTTCCGCCGCCCCTCCTCGTCCATCTCCGCGGGTAATTTCTGTTTCAGTAGAGACCACCGCCTCCACGTGACGACTCATCGCACGCACGTCCGAGACCACTGCAACGGCCTCGTCATCCTCTATGGCGGCGTGGTCAACCCGGCCACCGGGTGGTGGGCGCCATTGCCGGGGTTCCCACTTCCCCGCATGGGGATCGGGAGGGAGCGCTATTTCTACGACGACATGCATCTCGTGTTTGATCCTGCCGTGTCGCCGCACTGCGAGGTGTTCTTGATCCCTCGTGTTTCGGACGGTTCCGTAGATGGTATGGATAGGGCAACGTTGGAGTCCGAATGGCCACCGTCGCCGCTCATTGTACACGTCTTCTAGACGGCGACTGGAAGGTGGATAGAGAGAGCGCTCATCCGTGACGGCGAGGCTATAGGAACCGTCGCTGAAATGCGGTTGGACAAACTGTCGGGTCATCCTCGTCTCGCTGCATATTGGCGAGGTGCACTCTATGTTCGTTGTGAAAAGGATTTCACCATGAGGTACATATATAATTCTTCTACCATACTATACTTCTTTAGCCATCTATTTTTTATGTTCAGAAATATGTTCTTTTATTGTCTCTCCGTTCTAAATTATAGTTTGTTTGACTTTTTTGACCTCAATTTTGACCACTAGTCTTATTTTAAAAAAATATGTAAATATGTTTAAATTTAAGTCACTTTTGAAGATCTTTCGTTAGTAAAGCAAGTCATAACAAAATAAATTATAATAAACTTTTGAATAAGACGAGTGGTTGAAGTTGGGTCAACAAAGTCAATTTGAAATATACTAGTATATATAGTTATATAATATATACTAATGACGATCTTCATAATAATCAAATTCTTTTGGCTAATAATGTGTATATATTCTATCATGTTGTGCAGGATATCACTGTCGGACAACACGTACCGAGTAATCAAACCCCCAAATGGTGTTGAGCTTGAATTCTGCCATTGGCCGGCGTGCGTTCATCTTGCAAGGTCTGAGAAGGGAGTTTACTTTGCCTTTTTTGACGAGGAAGGCCGGCTTTGGGTGTGGGTCCTCGACGAATCCTGCAGTCGAATGGAGTGGGTACTAAGGCATAGCAGCAGTGTTGGGCTTAAAAAACCACCACTGCAAAACTATGTCTCTCAACATTGTAAAGGGCCATGGATCTTGGAAAATACCAACCGTGAGAAAGGTGAAACTTTTGAGGCACCTGCGGAACAGGAATCTGCATGGAATTCAGACGATGATGAAGATAGGGATGGAAACGTTGTCCACTACCAATACTTTGACATTCTTGCATTTCATCCTTACAAAGAAATTGCCTTCTTGGTTGAATCACAGTGGAGAGGGGTGGCGTACCACTTGAATAGCTCCAAACTTGAAACCTTGGGGGACATATGCCCAAAATATTACTCCAAGTGGGTCATGCATCGCTTCATAGAAGCATGTTTTCCATACACACCATGTATGATCTATGGTGGAGAGTTGCCAAGTAGTAAGTAGTTTGTAGTCAACTACTTGGCCAAGCCATTTTTTTTTTCATGCATGGATCGCGCATAAGTAACGGTATGAGTGGTCTGAATGCTGGTGATCTTCAGAACGACGCAACGCATGTAGAGGCAAGCTGGCATCGCGGAAGATGGCATACCTTTCTTAATGCTACACTTATACCATATTATTCAATCTCCGCTGGTTACTAACTCCCCTTTACCACCGGTTTTCAACGGTATTTGTAATTAGCCTAAACAGTGATAGTCTTGGTTGTCACTACTGGATTCATCACTGACGGCTCGGTGTACGATCCGATGGTGATATCGTTTCCATCATATCACCGCTGGTACGATCGTCGATCAGCGATGATGACATTGTTTCCATCACCACTAGTCCGCTCAAAGGGAGGAGAGGGTTAGGGAGAGGAAGAGGAAGAGGAAGAGAGAGATGTGCTCGGTTGAGTGAGTGAAAAAAACCTTAAGTTCTTATATATACTCGTAGTGGCTATCGAGCCTCGCCTGGGCCTGTTCTGCCTCGACATTTTTGGGAGGCAAGCCTTATAGTATGTCCACCTCTGAAAATAGATTTACGAAGATGGTCGTCTCCTCCGAAAATAGATTTATGGACACAACTAAGTGGGCATTTTTCAACTGCCGCCATAAACCAATTTTACGAGATGTCTCAGTAAATAAAACGACCGCCTCTATTAACAGGTGGGCATTAACCGAGGCAGTTGTTTTTCTCTAAATGCCTCGGTTAGTGTTTGGGCACCGCCTCACAAGAACACAAAGAACAGGATGAAGAAGAATGACTCAAAATCAGTAAGTCATTTCCTACATTCATACGGATCTCGGTGAGTTCCATCGAGAATATGCTAGGAACCCAAAATATGTTTGAAGTCCTCTGCACCACCAAAGAATTTGTTCTCCATGAGAAAATTACAATTCCATTTTGCAAAGTGATATTCAAAACCTATTGATTTAATTTATGCGCACCACATACGGCACAAGGGAACTCATTTAAAGGTCCTTTTACCTTAAAATTCAAATACCAATCAACTAAATTTCTTGAACGCATTCCATATGTAGACTTATATCTAGTCATGTTCTGGATCAACTATGTACTCTACATGCTTATAGATGAATCTACAAAGTACTCTCAAATATGTTTCCCACTCATAAGCTATCACAACTAAGGGCATGTTTATTTGGTTTCCAGGGAATGAACCCCTGAAACCATTGCAACCTGAAATTTTATGCTCATTTGTACTACTTTTGATCACCTTAAGCGGGAAAAGGGAAAGCGTCAGCAAACGCACCCGTGACCTAGGTAAGGGCAGACGTCACTTGTTGGCCCGCGCGGTCCAGTGCGACCTCCAACATCGCCAACTTCTCACGCAGATGGTCGAGAGCGTTCGGACGGGAACATCGCTCCTGGCGTGACCCTTGGAGAGACTGACGCCGCACTTGAGGAGACGACATCACCGCCCTCCGAGGCACGACGACGAACCGAATGGCTCGTCTCCGACCCGTCACAAGAGGAAGGCTGGATGAAAGCCATGGGCATTTCGTTTCCTTGGCCAAGAGCGAAGATCAAAAGAGGGTTTTCTTATCTCTTGTAGTTCTTGGGTTCTTGCCAAGAATAGGGGATTACCTTGTCCTTAAAATTCTCTGGAGCAGGAGTAGGTTGGCACAACTGTCAAATCACTTCAATGACGGGCCAAGCGACGTGCCAACCACCTCTAAAAACATGAAGTCCATGGGAAGCACACTACCGACTAGCAGGCCGACCTTAAGTGAGCATCCTATGAAGTTTGAGAAGCCATGGCCCATCGGAGGCCCGTTGGGGCCTCTGGTCACATGAAAGGAACGACAAACTCCCAAATTAATAGGACTTAGAGGGAACAACCCCTAGAGGATCAACTGTCGATCACCCAAGGGTTCGGGGGCTACTGTCAGGGTAAAATATTTACCCCCAATAGATAATTGGTTTATTAGGCCCTTGACCCGCTAGGATAGCCAAAAATGGATATATGATGGAGGCGCGGGAAAATAAGGCCCGGGTCCGCTAACGGCTAGCTCGAGAGGGCTGAAAGCCTTGCTTTATGGCCAGAGTGAATGGACCTCGACACATGCCCAATGATAGCCCTTCCCGATGATGCTTCATCTCCACCTCGCCCGATCTCTTTCTAGGGGTCAGGCGCACAAAAGAGACTCTTGTTCCCTCCATACAGGGAAGAAAGGACATGGGCTAGATCGCCACCACCCCATAGCCACCAATCGGCCAGCGAAAATAGGGGCCACACGAAACACACAAGACAGGAGACACGCCGCGCCCTACAACTCTAGGGATCTACCACAGGAGAAAGCCTCTCCCTACTCTAGCACAAGATGAACCATGTCAACCACAATTCCCCGAACGAAGACATGATCGCCACCAAGGAAGACAAAAACAAAAGATTCCCGATGACATGTAAACCACGACGTCTCCTTGTTCTATACAAGGAGGTTGTGACCCCCTCGGTGAATGGAGACCCCGATTGGATCAGTACATATACATCCGACCTCTTGCAACCCTACCGATCAACCTAGATATATGCCAGGATTCCATACCCATCGACTCGTGCAAGTATTCTTAGCTTGCCGAGCCCTCCATTTTCTAGCCAAACACACGCTCATACTCACTCATTCCTCACTTCTACCAAGGGACTTGGGTTCTTCCTTAGAGAACTCTCTCAAACATAGTTTGTAATCTCCCCTTTTACAGGATCCACCAAAGCGAGTGGGTAACACATAGCCCAGGCTAGACATAGGGACAATCTGCCCAAACTAGTATAAAACCTTTGTGCCTGCTTCGCTCTACCATCTGATAGCCTAAGCACACTTACGAAATAATTATTGCTGGTTGTTAGTCGAAACACCGACAAGCATCTTTAGCTAGTGTCTTGAACTTCATGCTCTTCTCTTAGATACATTATGTGTCAGGAGTGTGGCCAGGGGGCAACCCCTGGGGTGGCAGCTATGGAGGAGGAGGTGGTGCGTGACTACATTGGGGTAAAGGGAGAAGGCGGCGGCGGCGCTTGGAGAGGGAGGGAAGACACGTAGGGAGAGAGAGAGAGAGAGAGAGAGAGAGAGAGAGAGAGAGAGAGAGAGAAGAACGAGGCTTAGAAGGAGAAAGGGATAAGAACATTTTGGCTATTTCTTTTTATTGTAACCATTACATGCCGCTAGCATTTATAGCCCCAGTGAGACTTAAACCTCAAAACAACCTAGGACATCGTCCTTATAGGTTTTGGATTCTTATTTCCTAGCAAACTCAAACTCCATTACTTAATTAACCAACTCTTTCCAAATCTATTCAGACTCAATAAGGTAACTAGGCAGCATCGACGGTGACGGCGGTGGCGACGCCTCCACCTGGGCGTGCAGTCCTCTTAGGGAACGCCGTTGGGGGGGGCGCCCGGCACCCCTCCTTGGGCCCCAGCTGCTGGCCCGCTTATTCTGCCAAGGTTTGCGGTCCGCATTGGATGTTTGAAATTATGTGTGCTAATAAGAAACATTTAGCTGAGGCTTAGTTAATTATGAATGGTCTTTGTTGTTGACAACTTTCATCACCTTTTGGCTGGGTGTTGGCGGTCCTTAACTCGATTCTAACCCCGCCAACTTTAGCCTAGGCAACACCAATTTTCACCTAGAATAGGGCTCTACTAGAAACTATTTCCATAGTGTGGCACAGAATCCTTGTTTTGCAGGTCAACACTAAAATAAACTCAAAATGGACCAAGACATGAAGAAAAACATTTGTATAAAAATACCTTTTATTTTTGGTCCAAGCAAACAAGAGAAAAAGGAGGAGAAATCCAACTCGAGGCCAAGCCAACCAGAAACACCAGCATGGGCCGACCAGAGGCCCAACAGAGAGGCAACCGACCAAAGCTGAAGGCCGGCGGGGCCCAGCTTTGGTTGGTCGGTTTGTTTACCGCCTCTGATGGTCGGTTCAGGGGTGTTTTCGACATTTGCCCTACAGAAACCGACCATCCCACTCCTATATAAGCATGGGCAAGCCTCCTCCTTCAAAAACAATTCATTATTCATTTTAATTCTCACTCTTCACCACATGTCCACTCTACAGGTGTACAATAGAGAGAGTAGAGCCACTCTACCTAGCCTAGCTAGAATAGAAGTAAGGAGTGAGAGAGGAGCAAGAGTAGAGCATCTCTCCAAGAGAGCTCTCGGGAAGCTAGTCTTCCACGGGGCGGAGTGCCGGACTTGTCGGCTCTGTCCTCGCTTGTACCTCTACGGCGTCTTGCTACTTGAAGTAAGACATTGTGTTTATCTTTCGGTAATACCTTTGAGTAAGTTATACTTGCTTGTTATCTTCTTGCGGGTTCGTCGTTCATCCCCGTGATGGAAGCTCTAGTAAGAGGACCCCTGATAGAGACGGGAGCTCCTGGCCACCGCTAGAGTTGTAGCAACTGGCATAGACGTGGTGTCTAGGCTAGGACCTACCTTCGTTTGCCTCATAGTCCACGGTTGAGGTGGTAGGCGGCAGGTGGTGACAGCCCTGTCCGTCCCTTGTAATCCCCCACGTCCGGCTACGGCGTAGAGCTATAGACCGGGTGCGATCCGGTGCCCGAAGTAAGAAGTATAGCAACGAGTTTAGCCACCTCTTAGGCCCATTACCCTAGAAAACCTCATTACCTAAGCTATCCTACTCCATCTCTGGGCAACCTCTGTTTAGAAATAACTCACAAGCCGTTCTTTGTGAAAGAAATACGATACCCGATTACTCACCGGGTGAAGTGCTATAATGGTGATTTCCGTGCGCTTGCGAATTTGGCTGCATACGCTAAGAAACGCCAACAAGCATTTCTGGCGCCGTTGCCGGGGAACGGTTGTCGCAGTTAGCTCCAAACCTGGATTGCCCATGTACCTTGACCTACCTTTGCTCCACTTCTTTTATTTTATTTTAGAAAACAAAAATATTCATGGAGCAACCAACCATTTACAACCTATCCGCTCCGAAGGGCGAGCTCATTCAAACACCCCAATCCTCGAAGCCTATCATAGCTTCCGAGTATGAGCTCTGCCCTGGCTTCATAGCCATGGTTCGGGACCAAGCCTTCTTAGGCTTGGAATATGAAAACCCATATGATCACCTACGAGAGTTTGAGCAACTCTGTGCGTGCCTGACCATTGCGGGCATGTCACAAGATACATTGCGGTGGAAATTGTTTCCCTTTTCTCTCCATGAAAAGGCGAAGCAATGGTACACCCAGAACGTAGGGAAAATAAACGGAGATTGGGAAGAATTGCGTAAACATTTCTGCTTCACATTCTACCCTATTTCTCGTCTCGCTTCTCTACGACAGGAGGTGCTCAACTTCCAACAAAAAGAGAACGAAACCATAGGTGCAGCCTGGGAACGCTTTTTGATCCTAACACAATCAGGCCCAGACCTGTCTATTCCTAACCATGTACTCCTACAACATTTTTGGTTAGGATTAGACAGAAATTCTGCCCTATTGCTCGATGTAGCTGCTGGAGGGTCGTTCCAACACAAAACCACCGAAGAGGGGCAAGCTCTCTTGGATCGCACCCGAGCCAATAAAAGAGGATGTCTCTTCGGCATCAGCCGAACCTTCCCAATCCATAGAGAGACCCTCTCCCGAACCAGAACCCAAGACGGAAGAACCCATGGATCTTTCGGTTTTCGAGGATGAGCTTTTCAAAAATCTAGGAAATACCTCGAAATATGAGTGTCGCGCAAGACCACCAATTCCCGTCGCTCCTAGCGAACCCCTTGATGAACTTTTCCTCAAGGAGTCCGTTAGAGAATTAACTTCTGTTATGAGCTCGGAATGGTTGGCAGAAGGTGAGCTCTCGTCTGAAATAATTCAGATTCGCGCTCCATCTTCTATCCGCCGCTGCAAAATCCAGCGGAATTGGGTGAATGTTTTGTATAATCCCACCGTTGGGGCGAATTTAATGTCCCATTCCTATGCATCCACGTGTCTAGGAATGAAGTCATTTACCCCAACAACACGGTCCTTAAGAACACCAGATTCCGTTCAAGAAGGACTAGGGATTGTACATAACGTGACACTCCACCATGGAGATGTCGAAATGGCCCTAGACTTCATTGTCTTTGACATCCAGGAATTCGACATACTCATTGGGCATCCCCTGGAAACACTCTTTGACAATCCGTCAAAAACAGGGGAGATCAACATGAAACTAGGGAGAGAAATGTTCCCGATTCAAGTCACAAGAGCCAGGAACTCAGTGACCGAACCTTCCCCTAGAATGCCGATTGAGGTTCTAGCGGTTGACATGTTTGAGTCACCCGAAACATCTTTAGACAAAGATGCTGAGTTCTTTATAGAAGAAAAAGATGAGTTTGGGGAGACAGTTGATCTTCCTATAGGGGAGAAACCGCCTAGACCTCCAGTTGAGCTTAAGCCCCTACCCAAGGGCTTACGATATGTTTTCCTAAACGGCAACACACAAACTCCTGTCATAATAAGTGACCAGCTTAGTGACGAGGAGACAACCAAACTCATAGCCGTCCTAGAAAAACATAAGTCGGTCTTTGGGTATTGTCTAGACGATCTCAAGGGGATAAATCCAACGCTCTGTACCCATCGCATTCCCATAGAGCCAGCTAGCATACCTTCACGGAACCTCAGCGTAGGCTGAACAATGCGATGCGGGAAGTCGTGAAAAAGGAAGTCCTGAAACTTTTTCACGCCGGGATAATTTATCCCGTACCACACAGTTATTGGGTTAGCCTAGTCCAAGTGGTTCCCAAAAAGAGAGGAATGACAGTCATTGAGAACGCTAAAAACGAACTCATACCTCAACGAACTGTCACCGGATGGCGAATGTGCATTGATTACCGAAAACTTAACAAGGCAACAAAGAAGGATCACTTTTCGCTCCCCTTCATTGATGAAATGTTGGAACGGTTAGCAAAACACTCCTTCTTTTGCTTCCTTGATGGGTATTCGGGATATCATCAGATTCCCATCCATCCGGATGATCAAAGCAAAACGACCTTCACATGCCCCTACGGAACGTACGCGTACCGTAGGATGTCGTTCGGGTTGTGTAATGCACCGCGTCATTTCAACGGTGCATGATGTCTATCATTTCGGACATGATCGAAGAAATCATGGAAGTTTTCGAAGAAATCATGGGAAAACTTTTGATCATTGTCGAACAACTTAGACGGGGTCTTGCAAAGGTGTCAGGACAAAGATTTGGTACTTAATTGGGAAAAGTGCCATTTCATGGTCCGAGAGGGCATTGTCCTGGGACACTTAGTGTCCGAGAGGGGAATCGAGGTAGATAAGGCTAAGATAGAGGTTATCGAGCAACTACCTCCCCGGTAAACGTAAAAGGAATCCGTAGCTTCTTAGGTCATGCGGGGTTCTATAGAAGATTTATCAAAGATTTTTCGCAAATCTCTAGACCCCTCACAAACCTATTAGCTAAGGATGCTCCTTTCGAGTTTACCGATGAGTGCTTGAAAGCATTTAACACTCTCAAGCAAGCACTCATCTCTGCACCTATCATCCAACCTCCCAATTGGTCTCTACCTTTTGAGATCATGTGTGATGCAAGCAATTATGCTGTTGGTGCGGTCTTAGGCCAAACCAAAGATAAGAAGCATCACGCGATAGCTTATGCCAGCAAGACATTGACAGGAGCACAACTCAATTATGCCACAACAGAAAAAGAGCTTCTTGCTGTAGTATTCGCTATCGACAAGTTTCGGTCTTACTTAGTGGGCACAAAAGTGATCATTTACACAGATCATGCCGCTTTAAAGTTTTTGCTCACTAAGAAAGACGTGAAACCACGCTTGATCCGCTGGATTCTTTTGCTCCGAGAGTTCGATCTAGAAATAAAAGATAAGAAAGGAGTAGAGAATACCGTAGCAGATCATTTGTCGCGATTGCAAGTCACTAACATGCAGGATTTGCCCATCAATGACTTCCTCCGCGATGATATGCTATTGGCAGTGACGGACTCCAACCCCTGGTATGCAAACATTGTGAATTATATGGTTGCGGGACATGTACCACCTGGAGAGGGTAGGAAAAAGCTGGAGGTTGAGAGCCGTCGTCATCTGTGGGATGACCCGTACCTGTACCGAGTATGCTCAGACGGCATACTGAGGAGATGTGTGCCGGCAGCAGAAGGGATGCAGATCATTGAAAGCTGTCACTCGGCACCATACGGAGGCCATTACGGAGTATTCCGCACTCAAGCAAAAATCTGGCATTGCGGATTCTTCTGGCCAATGATGTATGCTGACACCAAAGAATTCGTTCGGAGGTGTCGGAAGTGCCAATTCTAGGGTGGCATCACAGCTCGCAATGCAATGCCTCTCCACTTCAACCTTCAAATAGAAATATTTGATGTGTGGGGCATTGACTTCATGGGGCCCTTCCAGAAGTCCCAAGACTGCGAGTACATCCTTGTTGCTATTGACTATGTCTCCAAGTGGGTGGAGGCCATGCCATGCCGAGCAGCTGACGCAAAACATGCCCGAAGGATGTTCCACGTAATAATCTTCCCTCGCTTTGGCACACCACGCATGGTGATAAGCGATGGAGGGTCACATTTCGTTGATCGAACCTTCAGAGCATTCCTGAGAGAGCTAGGGGCCAAGCACAACATCGCCACACCATACCACCCACAAACCAGTGGCCAAGCTGAGACCTCGAACAAGCAGATCAAGAACATCCTACAGAAAACGGTCAATGACATGGGGAAAGGATGGAAAAGTAAGCTTCCTGATGCACTCTGGGCATACAGGACTGCTTACAAAACCCCCATTGGCATGTCACCGTTCAGCTTATGTATGGAAAAAGCTGCCATTTGCCAGTAGAACTCGAGCATCGAGCCTACTGGGCAATTAAAAGCTGGAACATGGACCTTAAGCTAGCCGAAAGAAACCGCCAAAGGCAGATCTCTAAGCTTGAGGAATGGCGGGAGAAGGCGTACCATAGTGCCAAGCTCTACAAAGAGCGAACGAAGAGGTGGCACGACAACCGGATAAAAACCAAGGAGTTTCGGTAGGGCGACAAGGTCCTGCTGTTCAACTCCAAGGTAAAATTATTCCACGGGAAACCGCCAAAACCAAGAAGTAAGGAGTGAGAGAGGAGCAAGAGTAGAGCATCTCTCCAAGAGAGCTCTCGGGAATCTAGTCTTCCACGGGGCGGAGTGCCGGACTTGTCGGCTCCCTCCTCGCTTGTACCTCTACGGCGTCTTGCTACTTGAAGTAAGACATCGTGTTTATCTTTCGGTAATACCTTTGAGTAAGTTATACTTGCTTGTTATCTTCTTGCGGGTTCGTCGTTCGTCCCCGTGACGGAAGCTCTAGTAAGAGGACCCCTGATAGAGACGGGAGCTCCTGGCCACCGCTAGAGTTGTAGCAACTGGCATAGACGTGGTGTCTAGGCTAGGACCTACCTTCGTTTGCCTCGTAGTCCACGGTTGAGGTGGTAGGCGGCAGGTGGTGACAGCCCTGTCCGTCCCTTGTAATCCCCCACGTCCGGCTACGGCGTAGAGCTAAAGGCCGGCATCACTTGGCAGACCAGGTGCGATCCGGTGCCCGAAGTAAGAAGTATAGCAACGAGTTTAGCCACCTCTTAGGCCCATTACCCTAGAAAACCTCATTAGCTACGCTATCCTACTCCATCTCTGGGCAACCTCTGTTTAGAAATAACTCACAAGCCGTTCTTTGTGAAAGAAATACGATACCCGATTTCCCACCGGGTGAAGTGCTATAACGGTGATTTCCGTGCGCTTGCGGATTTGGCTGCATACGCTAAGAAACGCCAACACTGGGGGTTGTCTAGCTTAGCTGCATCTTTTTCGGCCGTTATAGGCTAATCTCTCCCTAGTCCGGTGGAGGGCCCATGAGGTGAGCAGGTATAGTAAAGGGTTGGAGGTAAACTTCATTGAGAGGTGGAAGAGATAGAAGGAAAGAGAAGAGAAGCGAAATGTAAATTTACAATCAATTTAGAGCATCTCCAACAGTTCCTCATCTTTCACTTGGCAAATGAGATGTTTTAGCAACTTGGTAAAATCATTTGCCAAGTTAAAATTAAGCCATCTCCAACAGTTCCTCATATTTGATTTGCCAAATGAAAAAAAGAGGAGGCCCACTAGAAGGGGTTTGTTGACCGGTATACACGTCATCGGTAGACCGCGCGGCTCCCTACCCCTTCGACCGATCGCGGCTCCTCCCCGCGACTCCGTCATCTTCTCCACCGCGGCTCCCCCGACTCCTCCATCGCGCCGCCGCAAAGGATCGCCGTGGCCTTGTGCTCCTCCCGTCGCGCAGGTGAGGAACTCCGCCAACGCTCCATCCCCTTGTCCCATCGGTTCACCTTGACCTTCTGTAGGAGTCTAGGTGATCTAGGTTTTGTTTTTTATATCTATGCCCGGTTCATCTAGGCTTGTATCATCATGCACAACATGATTATAGAAGACGAAGGATACGTAGTCGATCATCGGGAGGGTTTTGATTACGGTGGTGACAATGTCGAGCCTCAGCATGGTCGTGCTCATCGCACACTAGAAGAATATATTGAAGCACAGAGACAGATCAGAGACAAGAACACCCATGGGCAGTTGAAGGAAGACCTCATCGAACACCTGTGGAACAATCATCCTGATTTATACTCGTACAATATTTGAATTCCATCTTTATATAGTTTATTGAAAGAACACTTTTGTATTATCTATATATTTGTATTTTATCAAGTGCACTATTTAAATTTTGTAGTGAACATATGAATGAGACTTTTCTTTTTGTTTTATTCTTGATCGAGATCATTTGTTCATGAGACTGTAGATCGATGGCGACATACTGATTCTGGCACTGTAGATCGATGATGATGCGACATGCTTTTGCTGCTGTGCACCGATCATTGCTACCAAGGCGACAAACCTGCACATGTCCTGATCGATGCCGGCCAATGATTGTTGACAGCGACTGCCGGTCAAGGAATGTTCAGCGCGGGAAGAGCCGGTCGCAGGCGGGAGGCGGTCCGGAGGCGCGATGCGAAGCCCTTTTCGCGTGCGCAACAATGCGCGTGCGGCTGGAGATTTTGCCAAGTCAAACTTTTTGCCAACCCAATTTGAGGAACTGTTGGAGAAGGTTTTTTCCTTGTTTTGTCAAATTTTGAAGGATGCCAAGTGGGATGAGGAACTGTTGGAGATGCTTCTTATACATTAAAAACTTGATAAGAGAAAAATATAGAGGAAGAGTGGCGATGGTGCTTGGAATGGTTGGGGCTCGCCGCCCATATCGCCCCTTATGGAGAGCGACACAGGGATTAAGGGGTCTACTGTCCTTTTACGGGTGATCTAGTTTATGCCTTAACCGATTTCGTAGGTAAAATATAGAAATTCTAAATTCACAAAGTTTACAACCTCAAACAACAAATTCCCATGTATACTGACCTCAACCTGTTAATTTTTTTGGCATATTAATCAAGACTGAACGGAGGAACCTATATAAGAACACCAAATCATGTAGCACATACACACCGTTCAAAAAAAAAAAATGTAGCACATACACTTCGAACACAACGGCCAACATCTGGCGCGTTCGACATTGCCCTGCACGGCTGGCTGGCCAAAATATATATATGTGATATTTTGTATGTTGCATTGACCGCTTTCTCTAGCTCCATGACTGCTTTGCAATTGCATTGCATCAGGAAAGGAGCGTGCCAGCAAATAGTAGTATGTCGTGATTTGCGATGCATTGGATGCCAGCAACTCGTGATTTCCATCAATCATCCTCTGCATGCTTCCGAGGTTACAAATTTTGCCGCGTGAGTCGTGACGCAGATTTGTGAGGTAACGCGTCCTCCTCCTCTCTATATATACATGCACTCGCTACGATCGAATGAATGTACACATAGCAGCACTAGCTAGCTACTGGCACAATGACTCCCTCTTCAGTTGTTTCTCTTTCCTTCTTCTGCCTGATTGTGCTTCTGCTGCCTGCTCAACACAGAGTCTCATCCTATGCAAGCTACAAGCTAGGGTCCAGACAATTTTTCTTCAGGACGACACCCGGCAAGTCACAGCAGGCCTCCACGGTGCCTCCTGCGACCCCAGCCCAGTCGCCATCAGCGACCACAGTCATCCCAATCAACGGCAGCGACCACAGCCTGCTCGTTAGCTACGGCACGCCGGAGCAGCAGCTCCCGGTGTACCTCGACACCAGCGGCACCGGTGTGTCCCTACTCCGGTGCAAGCCGTGCACCTCAGGTTCCGACAACTGTGATCCAGCTTTCGACACGTCACGGTCCTCGACATTCGCCCATGTCCTGTGTGGCTCGCCGGAGTGTCCTACTACCAACTGCTCCGACGGCTCCGCCTGTCTGTTCCATGACCCATTCTCCAAAATCACAGGACTGTTCGTGCAGGACATGCTCACTCTGACGCCGTCCATGACTTTAGATTCGTCTGCATGGACAAGGAGGAAATTTCTCATGACCTACCAGAGGTCAGGATCAGGGTCAGGACCCTTGACCTCAGTCGTGACCGCAACTCACTCCTGTCACACTTATCGTCGTCGGGGCAGGACCCCGCCGCCGCATTCTCTTACTGCCTGCCGCAATCCCCGAGCTCCCTGGGCTTCCTCTCCCTAGGTGTCGACGCCGCCGTCAAAGACGGCATCGCACAAGCCCCGCTGGTGAGCAACGACGGGACTGATCTGGCGAGGATGTACTTCATCGACCTCGTTGGGATCAGCCTTGGCGACGAGGACCTCTGGATCCCGGAAGGGACCTTCGGCCCCTACGGCACCATTCTAGATGTCGCGACCACCTTCACCAGACTGACTTCAGACGCGTATACATCGCTGCGCTATGCCTTCCGAAAGCATATGTCGCAGTACAACCGCTCGGTGATCGGGTTTCACCACTTCGACACATGCTTCAACTTCACTGGGCTGAATGAGCTCGTCGTACCGCTCGTCCAGTTCAAGTTCAGAAACGGTGAGAGCCTGCAAATCGATGCGGACCAGATGATGTACTATGACGATCCCGCCGCCGGCCCGTTCACCATGGCCTGCCTCGCTTTCTCCAACTTGGTGTCCGGCGATCTCCTCGCCTCCGTAATTGGGACGTATACGCTGGCTTCAACGGAAGTGGTTTACGACGTGGCCGGAGGAACGGTTGGCTTCATCCCTCGTAGCTGCTAATATAACAACCATATTGTGCCACGGCGTATCCATGCTATGTTGTCACCATCTATGAATTTGAATTTGCTTTCTGCTTATGTAGTTTCTCATTTACACCTTGGTACAATAATGTTTACTTTATCTACAACTGCTTCCAAATGAATAAAGGTTAATTTTTCTTGGTGACAGCTGAGACTCGTCTACGAATATATGTCCTAGAGTTCATGCGTGGGTATCAACTGTATGCCTGCTACTGTATGATACTACACTATGACTTGCTCTTGCCATGAGATTACAGTCTCTAAGACTGAATTGCATGCTCTTCTCTTGGCTACATTATGTTTTATCAGAAATAATATTAGACTAGGCTTCGTTAATTTTTTTGAGCAACATGACTACACAAATTTTAACCATAATGTTTTTTTATTTACTTTGACGGTTTTCTCAACCGCCACGGAGTCAAGGTCACGGCTAATCACTTTGACCACGACGGTTTTTGTAAGACAACCGCCACGATTAATCGGAAAAAAGGAAGCCCGGATCTAGACCTAAACGGGCTGGATCTGGGCCTGACTGTCGCCGCCGAGAACCCTAGATCCACCAACCCCGCCGCCATGGCCTCTTGGATCCGCCACTCCACTGCCGTAGAGCCCTGGAACTGGGCTGCCCGCCCCACCGTGCCACCGCCGGGCCCCGCGTGTTTCACCGCGGATCTGAGAGAGGGAAGGAGAGGTGACAGGCAGCCCTAGATCTGTGGGGAGCAAGAGGATGAGGGCATTCTGGCAGATCGACATGCGCCCGAGGTCCACACAACGGATACACGCGTGCTTGAACTCCACACGTCGGATCCCGCGCGTCGCTGTACCCCACATCACCCGCCGCGTCCTGGGCCGCCCGCCCGCACTGCCGCTAGCCGGATCCATCGGATCTGGCTGGGAAGGGGCAGCCGCCGGCCGGAGTACCAGAGGGGTGAGTGGAGGACCGCTAGTGGGAGAGACGGATCGGAGAGAGTGGTGGGGGCGCCGGTGGGAGAGGAGTCGTCGACGACACTGAGTTGGAGAGAGGAGTCGGTGGAGGGAGCGGGTGGGAGTTTTGCGGCTGAGACGGAGTGGAAGGGAGTGTTTAGAGTTTCAGGTTTCTGTATATATATAGCGTGCAATGTTATCGGGCCACGCCTAGGCCTCATGGGCTTGGCTTTTTAACCAAGGTCGGTCTGTTAAGCAAACACTACGTTATGTTAACCATCATGGCTAATGGACATTAATCATGGTAGTTTTCTTAAGGCAACCGCCACGGTTAATGCATTAACTGTGGCGCTAACGTATTTGAGTTTTATGGGGGTTCGATTAACAATAGCGGTTTCCATGTAAAACCGCCACGATTAAAAGAATAGAAACGCCTTGTTAGTTTTTTTTGTAGTAGTAACACCACCTTCTTTATTCAAATAGAAGGATTTTACATATATATTACACACACCATCATGTGGATTCAAGAACCACACATGTCTCCTACCTCGGATCCAACTACATGCTATTCTATGTTCACCAGCGTTTGAGTCCTTGTGCTCGTGTTCAAACTTGACACTACTAACTAAAAGTTGCCTTCTTCGCATTGATCTTCCAGAAAACCTATCCGTAGATCCCGAGATCACTTTGTTGGATGCTCTTCACCAGGTTCAGATAGTCACTAACCAATCTGATACTATCAACTTGTAAGTCCGAAGCAAGAGCCATCCCTTCTCTGCATGTGATGGACTCCATCACCTCTAAATCAACAATGCCCAGAAGGACCAACACCGCGGAACCCATAAAATGGTTGTTCTCATCTCTCGCTATTGCTGAAGCCAATACTATGGATACATTCTTGGACAATGCCACATCAATATTGATTTTGAACCTGTGGGGGTGCGATCCTTGTCGGCCGCCATTCGCGAACCTGAGCATGTGGCCGCTTCACATGCACCTCCTCTCCTAATTGTGATACAAGGTTCCACAAAATTATGTGTCTACAAACAACTTTGATAAACATTCTCATGAATCGCCTTTTGCCGTACATACTAGATAGCCCACAATGTGATTTCCACTCTAATGACATCCTCTTGTGGTAACATCTCTGTCACGATCGCCAGCCAAGACTTAGCATCATTCTCCAAAATTACAATCAAGAGCTCAAAATCTTCCTTCTCTAGCGTCCAAATGCATCTCGCCATAGTGCATTCTAGCAAAGAGTGTCTCCACAAGTCCTCCATCCCATAGAAGAAGAGGGCGAGATGTAGGGGCGGGCCTTATAGCGTGTCCGCCTACAAAAATAGATTTATGAAGGCGATCGTTTCCTCCGAAAATAGATTTATGGACACAATTGGGCGGACATTTTTCAACCGCCGCCGTAAACCGATTTTACGAGACAATTTTCCTTTTGCTGCCTCGGTAAATAAAACGACCGCCTCCGCTAATAGGTGGGCATTAACCGAGACTGATATTTTTTTTTAAAGGCCTCTGTTAGTGTTTTGGCACCACATCACAAGAACATAATATAGAAGAATGACTCAAAATCCGTAAGTCATTTATTACATTCATACCGATCTCGGTGAGTTCCATTGAGAATATGCTAGGAATCCAATAGCTTTGGAGTCCTCTGCACCACGAAAGAACTTGTTTGCCTTGAGAAAATTACATTTCCATTTTGCAAAAAGATATCCAATACCTATTGATTTAATTTATGCGCAACACATCACAGGGGAACCCATGTTAAGGTCCTTTTACCTTAAAATTCAAATACCAAGCACCTCAATTTCTTGAACGCATAAGACATATGTAGACTTATATCTAGTCATGTTCTGGATCAACTATGTACCTACATGCTTATACATGAATCTACAAAGTACTCTCAAATATGTTTTCCACTCATAAGGCATCACAACTAAGGGCTTGTTTGGTTCCCAGGGAATGGACCCCTGTTCAATTCCAACCTGAAATGTTATGCTAATTTGTACTACCTTTGATTATCTGAAATGATTCTCGATGGAATCAGGGCTAAACCAACGAGCCCTTAATTGTCTGAATTTTATATTTTAAGCTGGTTCAAAATTATGGTCCGGTTTTTGAGGTGGGTCAACGTGTAGCCATACTAATTTTGTTACTATTGGGCTATATTTTTCTTTAGGAAGATTTGCCTCAGCTTTTATTGAAAGCTTATAGTTCTTACAGACAAAGTAAAATTGGTGTTTCCAGTTTGCGATACAAGAATAACTACTCAACACTACCAGCTAAAGAAAAGCTAGAGCTCAACCACATCCTACAGCATGATTCCAGTAGATTTGAAGTTCTTCAGGTCCTCAAGCGTCGCCACCTTCAGGCCATCAAGCATCGCCACATTCAGTCGATCAAACCGCTCCCTCTCCTTCAATGCACAACTCCATTTCTGCATGTATGACACCGCATGGTATACAACATCAGTAGCAGCTTTGGTGGGCTCTTAGCAATTGCCAGTTTATTATGTGAGACCCAAAGCGCCCAGGTCAAGCCTGCAAACAAGAAGATTAGAAATTATTGGGTTATATTTTGAGTGGATCTTAACATAAAAAAAGATTGGATTGGATTGGACGACTGCACATTAGTCATGTTGTAATAGGTTTTTTTTCTCGAATACGCAAAAGACTTGCGTATCTTTTTCATTAAGAAGAAGAGAATGCAATGCAATACAATGATACCGGGGTGGAACAAGATTTGAACGGTTTGAAACTAGCCGAGCCACCTCCGATAAGAACCAATAGAAAAAAGAGAGGGCCCCCCACCACACCAAACAACAACAGCCCAAGCGGGCTGGCTGGCAGGGGCAGAACTCGGCGTCGAGGGAGCGTCATGGGCGCTACAACGGAGCCTTCAGGAAGGATATGACGCCCGCAGACGCCAACTCCATTGGGGTATGCACCCAAGGGAACTTTCGTTCCGAGGTTGCTCCGGCGACAGCGTTCCAGGAGTAGCAGAGATGACGCCTCCAAGAAGGTGATGACGACCTCGCCACCGTCGTCAGTCCTAGGCCCCCGGCCTGCGGACGTGGTTTTCACCCGCGCTGCCCTAAACCGCTGCAACCGCCATGGACGTCGTTGGATGTCATCGTGGGGCACCGCCAGACTGCACGAGGCCCCGCCTACCGCAGCTGGTCACCGCCGCAGCTCTCACCCTGAGCGTTGCCGGGAGGGCGCCGCCAAGCGGCCAAGGTCCAAGGCCAAGGCACACTTGCGGGAGCACAGGCCCTGGTCAAAGGCGCGGGGAGGCCGAGGAGGAGCAACCGGCCGTCCTGCTGCCCATCCCCAAAGGTTTGGGCCGAAACTGCCGCCAATGGCCAGCATCCCCCGGCTACGAACCACCACCGCCCCACAGCAGGGGGGAGCAAGCACACGCGCGCGGACGCCGCCACTGGCAACCCGATGCACCGGAGTTGTGGGCGGGGGCCTCCCCGCCGCAACTACCCGGCCGAAGCACGTGCCTCAAGGCGGGGGTGAGGCGGGCGCGGGGCGCATAAGAGGCTCCCTGCGGCCGGAGTCCTCGTCGCACGCGCTCCCGGACTGGAGAAGGCGAGTCGAGGCGGGTCGTCCCGCAGCCGCCCCACGGGTCAGCCAGGCCGTCGCCAATTCCTCAACGCCAGCAGCCGCCCCGGCGACCCGCGCCGCCGCGCGTGCACACACACATGCATGCCCACCGGCCACCAAAGAAGAGGGGGTGGCCGGAATATGCAGAGGCACAGGTCGCCGGGCGGCCGGTAGCGCTAGGGGCCCAAGCAGGAGTCATCCGACCCAGCAGCAAGGGTGGCGAGGCGATGTGGGGCCCACCGCCGCCGGCTCCGCCATGAAGGAGTTGAAGCATCGTACCGCGTCGTCGACCCCGGCCGAGGTACCCCACCTCAAGGCTGGGGATGCAGTAGCCGCCAAAGGAGCCGTGCCGGCGGGGCTGAGGTGCCGGCCGCCGCCAAAACCCTAGCCAGGCCATGGCCGGCGCGCGCCGGGAGGGGGGGGGGTCACGGCCCCAATCCAGCCGTGGTGGCCGGATCCGGCAGCCATGGCCCCGGTGGAGGTGACCCCGCACCTCCAGGCCGGCGCCCGGCGCCGCCGCCGCCGTCGCCAGGCAGCCAGGGCCGCCCCGGGGAGGGCGCCACCGTGGAGGGGCAGATCCGGCCGTGGATGGCCTGGATCCGGCCCATGCGGAGCAAGCCCGGCCGCCGTCGGCCTCCCATCACCGGCGCAGAGAGGAGATGGAAGGGGGATGGAGAGGAGGGAGACGCGAGGAGCTGCGGGGTGGGGGGCGCCTTGGGCGCCTTGTTGAGCGCCCCCCCCTTCGGCCGCCGCGCCGCCGCGCGAGGAGGGCGACGGCAGCCCGGGCGACGGACGGCGCGGGGAGCTGCGGCGGCGGGGCTGGGGGCCCCGGGTCGCCCCCCTGGGGAGACGACGCGGGGGAGACGGGTGCGGACCGTGATAGGGTTGAATTGAATATCTGGAATTTTTTCTTTGAATTTTAGTTAGACTTCGCTATTTGGATTTTGGATACTATGCATCACATTCTTGGGGACATTATGCATCACGTTCTTGGGGACAGAGAAACCTGCGCCCTAAGACAATCGCAGTACTGCCACCATGGTTAACATCGTTCTATGAGTAAGTTTTGCAACTTAAAATCACCTGATTTGCAGCCAAAAAGTAGTAGGAACAATGCTGGGGAAGCTCGACGCAGCAGCACTACCTTTACGGGCTTGCGTGTACTGTATGGTGCAGATCGTCTGCTCTGTTGACCCATGATACGCCCGTGCGTGAGCACTGACGCATGCATAGATATGGATAGCTTGTGGGTCCCGGATGGAGTTCACTCAGACTTGCCAAAGAATCGTCTTTTTTCTCTGTTGAATTTAACTCTGCTCTAGCAATGCCAGTCTAGCTATCTATTCTATTTAGGAGCAGACCGGAGACTTGGGGGCTCACCTGCTAGGCTTGCTACTCATTTACTCAAGAGTCTAGTGTCTAGAGTCATCATTATCTTGGCTACACCTGCACAATCTTACCATCTGGTAGTTGCTGATTGAGGAGGAGGAGAGCAGACGACGGCCATGGCGACCCAGAAGCCCATCCTGTACAACGCCTGGATCAGCTCCTGCTCCCACCGTATTCGCATCGCACTCAACCTCAAAGGTGAGTAGGAGACTCTAGCACTTCTTCAAACTCTGGGCTCTGAAGCTGGTTGGATTGCTTGGTTGACTGTTAAGCATAACCTTGAGCCCTTATCCTCTTTTCAGTCTAAGATATACCTCAAGTTTCACAAGAATTTGGATACAGATTCGTCTATTTTTGGGCAAATTCTGAAGTTTGTTCAATTAGGGATGACTACAGACCTAGCAATTCTGTATTTCTTGGTCTAGTAACTGTACAATCGTGACTAGTTAGTTGTTTGACAACCTGAAGGATAGTTCGTTTTCAAGTAATTGAGCAGTACTTGTCTATTGACAGAACAAGAACGGCTATATGCACACATTTGTTTGTCTGTGCTCCCATTGGTCTCGTCAGTGGTGCTTGCTTTTTTTTTTTTCAACGAACCTGATGCTATGTCAATTTGTGCAAACCTCTTTCCAGAACTCACTAATTCAAGCTGTGTATATTAAATGTTTTATTATTGTTATTCTAAAAACAGAAAGCTAATTTTATGGATTTTTTCTTAATCATGAAGGGGTGGATTACGAGTACAAGTCAGTAAACCCCAGGACAGATCCAGGTAGCTGAAAGCCTGAAACACGTTACACATTTCGTGTATTTCAGTTGACATCTCATTCTCGCATTTACAATCAATCGGGACACAAATGTGTTCTAGAAATTTTGATGTTACTTATTGTGGAATATTCATGTTTTAATTGAATTCCCTTTCACAGATTATGAAAAAATCAACCCAATCAAATATATTCCAGCATTAGTAGACGGGGACATAGTCGTTTCTGATTCCCTCGCTATCTCATTGGTGAGTTACAAATGTTGCTTCAGTAGATTTTTCATTGTGCAATTATTTATATGTTCTTTTGGCATGCCAATGCATACATTTGTTAGTCACTAACAAGCTATCGGATTGAGCAGTATTTGGAAGATAAATATCCTGAGCATCCTCTGCTGCCTAAAGATCTCAAGAGGAAAGCTCTTAATCTTCAGGTCATGTCCAGATCAATGTCTCCTTGTATCTTGTTCACAGAAGTAAAATAAAAAATTTGACCAATTATTTGTATGTGGGGAACTATATTTGTATCTTGCATTTACCCTTCCGGTATGGTATCATATACTTGCTGTATATTGACAATGCTATCAATTATATTGAAGAGATAAACATTCTGATCATCATTTGGCATCTCCTTTTCAACGAGCCTTTCACTTTCTTGGTACAGATTGCAGACATTGTTTGTTCAAGCATTCAACCTCTTCAAGGCTATGCCGTTATTGTGGGTATTACCGGTACCTAGCTACAGCTGATGAGACTTTGGGCATATAGAAGATCTATTTACATAACTACTTTACAGGGTCTGCATGAGGGTAGGATGAGCCCAGATGAGAGCCTTCATATTGTTCAAACATATATTGACAAGGGATTCAGAGGTGTGATTTCCTGAAACTTAATGTTTCCAACGTAAAACTATCTCTTCTTCTTTCCAGTACATAGACTCAAGTTGTGTTTTCAAATCTAGCAATGCAGCTGTGATAATTGTTGAAAATTGAGCACTATAAAGCACCTTCAATCCCAAATAAGCAAAAATGTACTTTATGTCAGGTTCATTCTTTCAATATTACTTACAACAGTAATTTTGATTTAACTATTTTTGTCAGCAATCGAAAAGCTCTTGGAAGGATGTGAGACTAAATATGCTACTGGAGATGATGTCCAATTGGTTTGCTTTGCTACCCAACCTTCTAATAATACATATTGTCATGCATGCATGGTTTTTTTTTTTTCTCCAAACTACATTTCAAAAAATTTCTCATTTAGTTTAGTCTTTGGACATCCAACTTTGAGAAAGTGTCATCTTACTTGAATTTTAATAAGGATTAATGCACTGCAAAATAATTTGGCATCCTTTGTGTTTCCTCTTGTAAGTGATCTGAGCTAATCTGATGTTAGCATATTCTGTGCTCATGGACAGGGAGATGTGTTTCTTGAACCACAGATACATGCTGCCATAAATCGCTTCCAAATCGATATGGTACCCAATGTTCGTCTTCTATTCCATGTACATCAAAATGGATAGATTCAGAAAGTTCTTGCTTTCTTGCAGTCGAAGTACCCAATCTTGGAGAGGCTCCATGACGCATACATGCAAATTACCGCATTCGAAGCTGCGCTTCCTAAGAATCAGCCAGACGCACCTTCATCATAAAAATCAAGATTGTCTCAATATTGTTTTTGTAATAATTTGGATAGGGAGCCACCGCTTCCTCCATCCTGCAGCACTCTGGGTTATAATCTAGCTTACCCTTATGTCATGGCACAAGAGTAAATGATTGACACACTTTGCTTTGTCCCTAATAATGCTCATACTTTTTATGAACTCTGAATGCTTCTCATTCTGAATATTATGGAAAGTGCAGTGATTTTGCATGAGACTATTCATGAGCTACACAGCAAAAAAAAAGGTGGAATCATTTTCAAAATTATTTTTGGGAAAGCTTATGACAAGGTTAATTGGGATTTTTTACAATTAACCAACATTAATACTAAGGGGGTTTGATCCTTTGTGGTGTTATGTAGTGAACACATTTGTCCATGGAAGCAATATTAAATTGAATGAGAAAATATTGTCTTATTTCCATACTAGGAAGGGTCTTAGGTAGGGTGATTCTCTTCTTCCATCAATCTTATTCAATACTGTGGTGAACATTTTAGTGCAGATCGTCTGCTCTGTTAACCGATATATGCCCATGCGTGAGCAATGACGCTTGAACAGATAAAGATATATACACAAAAGCACCACGAGGCCATGCCATCCTCAAACAAAGTTTGCCTCCTCGGTTCTTCCTCTATTATTTATCTCTTCCTCTGCAATCCAAATCAGTTGTACACCCTCGCGTACCCATCCCCGAGACTTTGTGGATAGCCTGTGGGTCCCAGCAGGGAGCCGCTCAGATTTGGCAAACTCCGTTGAATTCAACTCTGCTCTAGCATGTTGTCCAAAAAAAAAAAAAAAAACCTCAGCTCTAGCAGTGCCAGTCTAGTCATGCATTCTATTCAAAGGATTATTAGGAGCAGACCGGAGACTTGGGGGCTCACCTGCTAGGCTGCTACTCAACAGTCTAGAGTTTATCATTATCTTGGCTTCACCTGCACCAACTGCTGCATCTCATTACCATCTAGTTACTAGTAGTTGCTGATTGAGGAGAAGAGGAGACGACGGCCATGGCGACCGCGAAGCTCATCCTGTACAACGCCAGGATCAGCTCCTGCTCCCACCGTGTACGCATTGCACTAAACCACAAAGGTGAGTAGGCGACTGTGACTCTAGCACTTCTTGAAACTCTGGGCTCTGAAGCTAGTTAGATTAATTGCTCTTTTGGTTGGTTGTTAGGCAGAAACGATGAGCTTGATCTTACAGAATAATTCAGCAAAGTATATGGCAAAAACAAGGGAGCTGGCTTCTTGATGCTATATGACCTCATGCTCTTATCCTCTTTTTTCAGTCTAGGATGTACCTCAAGTTTCGCAAGAATTATGTCCGAAGACTCGTCTGTTTTTGGACAAATTCTGAAGTTTGTTCAGTTAGGGATTAGCGATTACTACCCATGCTAGCAATTCTGTATTTCTTGGTCTATTAACTGTGGCTGTGACAAGTTAGTTGTTGGATACCTCAAGAAAATTTCGTTTTCAAGTACTTTAGCACTACTTGTATATTAACAGAACAAGAACGGTTATACGCAACACATTCGCTTTAGTATGTACTCCCATTGGTCTTGTTAGTGATACTTATCTCTTTAACTAACCTGATGCTACGTCAATTTGTGAAAACTAATTTCCATAACTAACTAATTTAAGCTGTGACATATTATTCTAAAACCTGAGAGCTAATTTTGTGGCTTTTTAATCATGAAGGTGTGGATTATGAGTACAAGTCTGTAAATCCCAGGACTGATCCAGGTAACTGCAACACCTTGACACATTTTGTGTATTGCAGTTGACATCTCATTCTTGCATTTACAATCAATCGGGACAAAATGTTATCGAAAAACTTTGACGTTACTTTTTGTGGAAAGTTCATTATTTAATGGAAATTCCATCACTATGTCTTCCCTTTCATAGATTATGAAAAAATCAATCCGTTGAAATATATTCCAGCATTAGTAGATGGGGACATAGTCGTTTCTGATTCTCTCGCTATCTCATTGGTGAGTTACAAATGTTGCTTCAGCAGATTTTTTTATTGTGCAATTATGTATATGTTCTTTTGGTATGCCAATGCATGCATTTCTTGGTCACTAACAAGCTATCGGATTGAGCAGTATTTGGAAGATAAATATCCTGAGCATCCTCTGCTGCCTAAAGATCCTAAGAGGAAAGCTCTTAATCTTCAGGTCATGTCCACATCAAATTCTCATTGTGCCTTGTTCACAGAAGTACAATAAAAATCTGACCAACTTTTGTATCTGGGGAACTATATATTTGTTCTTGCTTTTAGCTTTCCAATATGGTATCACATATACTTGCTATACATTGAAGATGTTGTCAAATGAAGAGGTCAACACTCTTATCATCATTTGGCACCTCCTTTCCAATGAGTCATTCACTTTCTTGGTACAGATTGCAAACATTGTTTGTTCAAGCATTCAACCTCTACAACGCTATGCCGTTATTGTGGGTATTACCAGTATCTAGCTACAGCTGATGAGGCTTTGGGCATGTATAAGATCTATTTACATAACTACTTTAATTTACAGGGTCTGCATGAGGGTAGGATGAGCCCAGATGAGGGCCTTCATATTGTTCAAACTTATATTGACAAGGGATTCAAAGGTGTGATTTCCTGAAACTTAATGTTTGCAAAGTACAACTGTCGTTTCTCTTTTGAGTACATAGACGCAAGTTGTGTTTTCAAATCTAGCAATGCAGAAATTAAGCTACTTGTTGAACATTGAGCACAATAATGCACCTTTTATCCCAAATAAGCAAAATATACTTTGTGTCAGTTTCATTCTTTCAATATTACTAACAATGGTAAATTTGATTCAATTATTTTTGTCAGCGATCGAAATGCTTTTGGAAGGATGTGACAGTAAATATGCTACTGGAGATGATGTCCAATTGGTTTGCTTTACTACACAACCTTTTAATAATACACACTGTTTTGCTTTGATCAATCACTGAGAAATGGTCTCCAGAGTTGCATCGCCTATCAACCATGCATCGTTTTCTTTTTCTCTCCAAACTACATTTCAACAAAAATCCTCATTTAGTTTAGTCTTTTGACAACAAACTCTGAGAAATTATCATCTTACTTGAATTTTTGTAAGGATTAATGCGCTTCAAAACAATTTGGCATCATTTGTGTTTCCTTTGGTAAATGATCGAACTAATTCAATGTTTGCATATTTTGTGCTCATGGACAGGGAGATGTGTTTCTTGAACCACAGATACATGCTGGTATAAATCGCTTCCAAATCGATATGGTACCTAACGTTTCATCTTCTATTCCATGTAAAATAAAATGGACAGTATGGACCACGGCCAACCTACTTATTCAAAAACTAGGTTCGATAAGTTCTTGCTTTCTTGCAGTCGAAGTACCCAATCTTGGAGAGGCTCCATGAGGCATACATGCAAATTCCTGCATTCGAAGCTGCGCTTCCTAAAAATCAGCCAGACGCACCTTCATCATAAGATTGTCTCAATACTTTGCATGTCCTTTTGTAATAATTTGGATAGGGAACCACCGCTTCCTCCATCCTGCAGTACTCTGGGTTAAAATCAAGCTTACCCTTCTGTCATGGCTCAAGAGCAAATGATTGACACTTTGCTCTTTCCCTAATGATGCCCATACTTTGTATGAACACTTAATGCATCTCATTCTGAATATTATGAAAGTAAAGTGATATTTGCATGAGACTTTTCATGATCTACAGAACAAAAAAAAAAACAAAATGGAATCATTTTCAAAATTAATTTTGAGAATGCTTATGATAAGGTTAATTAGGATTTTTTACATCTAACGTTAGGCATTTCATCCTTTGTGGTGTCATCTGGTGAAGGCATTTGTCCAAGGAAGCAATATTAAATTGAATGAGAAAATAGTGTCTTACTTCCAAACTAGGAAAGGTCTTTGGTAGGGTGACCCTCTTACACCAATCTTATTCAATATTGTGGTTGAATAAAAAGGGTGCTAATCCTACATTAGGTCGAAGACTGTCTGAGCATTCTACAACATGCAGATGGAATTGTTATTTTTATGGACGATAGTATTGAACATGCAGAAAACATGAAACTATTACTTTATGCCTTCGAACAATTATCATGTCTTAAAATTAGCTTTTACAAAAGCGAGCTCTTGGGTTTCAACAAGGAAATGAGTGTGATGAACAATAGTTGCAACTCTTTGGTTTTAAAATGGGTTCATATGCCCCTTTCGTTATTTGGGGATGTGTTGGTCCAAACCACTTTCAGCGTCACAATTTTGGTTGTCAACAGCGGATTCCCATGATTTTTAGAAAATTAAACGATAATGGTTGGGAAATTATTAAGGATAGAATTGAGAGGAAATTGTGTAGCTGGAGGGGGTAAATATCTGTGGTGGTAGACGTGTTGATAAACTCAGCATTGTCGATCTTACCATATTGATGGCGTCATTCTTTGAAATTAAAAAAATCTTGAAAAAATCAAGTGCTTATTGAGTAAATGTATTTTCAAGCTTTCTAGTGAAGAAGGAATGTGGTAGAACTTGTTGAGTAACCAATACCTTAGAACAAAAAAATTTGAGTCAAGTTAAGAAAAATGTTGGTGTGTCACACTTTTGGGTGGGATTCATGAGGGTACGTACAGGACCAATTCCTTAGTCTGGGAAAGTTCCAACTTAATGTTTGAACACAAATCAAATTTTAGGAGAATAAATGGTTGCCGTGAAGCTCTGGAACTTCAGTATTCAAATTTATCTAATATTGTGCATAGGAAACATGCAACACTATCAGGAGTTGTTAGCACTCAAATTTGGCACAAGTACAAATTTGAAGTATTTATCAGAGGTCACAAAAAAGTTGCTGGAATTTGCAAGATTCCCACAGAGTACATCAAATTTTTGTTAACTGGAGACATATTTGGGGCGCCCTGTTAGACGCAAAATGAAAACATTATGTTTGGCCTGTCCAGCGAATTCTTCAGAGTAAACTTGTTTGGTCTGTGAGGCAATGTTATGTCACACCTACTAGCACTTAGACAAAAGTTTTTTTTAAGTTTCTCAATACTACAGTTATCTATCCTAAACCCGACCACACACTCTTCCTAACTAAGACAACACCAACGTCACTGTTGTAGCTCTTTTTAGAGAACAGGTCACATTTTGGACCACTGTGTCATGAAAAATTGAAGAAGCTCGCCCTGGTTTCGGTCCACTAATTCTCTAGGGACTACTTAGTGAGTCGTTTAGCGTGTTTAGTGCTCTAATCACCACTACTAGCGGTCACAATCACTGGTGTTAAAAGGCAACTCTCCTGTCGTCACCCTTGCCATAAATCCGGATATACCACAAGCTATATCTCTGGTATTTGAAACATTGGTAAGAACTTTGGTATGATTTTTCTTCTTTGACGAAGTCTGAAACCAGATTTTTCCGTTATATCGTATTTGGCAGATTATATCTCACCAATAACTGCATAGCTACAACGACCTTGATATTATGAACAACCCAAACAGGGTCAAATCACAAACGTGCAATTTGTCATGGACCATAGCTAACCATTTTGTCACTCATGGATGACCACGTCCATTCCTGTCACAGCTAGGCCACTTCTTATCGTGACATCGTACCCAATCTCATTTGACAGACACATGTTTACGCTGACTTCACCGCCGAAATTTCCGAACTACTCCAAAAGAAGAGGAAAAGGCATTGGACACTGTAAAAAAATTCTCTATTTACTGCTTAAAAAAGTACAGAGTAGTTCAGTAGAAAACTTGAGGCATTGAACTTCCGAGAAGTTACCTGATTTGCAGCACAATTTCCTCAAAAGTATAACAAGACTAGCTCAATATAACACTAACAAAGTACAAAAATGGGAGTACGGCACATTAAAAGTTATCCACTGAACCATAGGCAGTAAAAACGTTACAAAAGCCATTTAATCCGAAAGGGACACGGCATATCTTAATTGAGTGCCTTTGACAATTTTTAGTAATGAACAAAGTATAGTCCCTTGAGCTGGGCAATGACTGAAGCAGATCACATAACCAATCCACCTCCATGTCATGTCCTGTGTCATGTCCTGGTGCTGGAGGCTTAAGTGTCAATCTTGGACCATTTCTTATTCCAGTGATATTGTAGGGATGACACAGATACCATGTATTGACTTTTGCACATCACACGAAAGATTTAAACAAGTACCGGTCGGAACAAGAATACGAGATTGCATCATGATGCATGCACAGAGGATACAAAAATCTGGAGCTATTTTTCTATTATCTTTTTTTTAGAATTACACAATATAACACAGACGTTCACAACATGCACGCATACTTACCCCAATGAACACACGTACGCAATCCCACAGACGGATCTATATTGTGAATAGTGGGTGCAGCTGTACCCAGAAAAAAATGGAAAATCAATGATTATGATCAAATTTTCAATGTATTTGAACCCACAAATTAAAAATTTACGCACCCACGCACAAGTGGTGACTTCGGGATTGCGCAGTGGCGGATGTAGAGCAAATTCGAGGGGGAAAGCCCCCCCCCCGTAGAGCAAATTTGAAGGGGGGACGCCACTGCGCAATCCCGAAGTCACCACTGGTGCCTTGTTATCGATGGAACGTCGCCTACCACTTAAATCGTAACGCCGAAAAATTCTAAAATAAATCTAGAAAAATGCGAGCACCGATTGAACACGGGGAAGGAAAAGCTTAGACTGAATATAACAAAAAAAATGTTGTTAAAACATCATTATATTTGGACAAATTATTGTCACAATGTTTTTGCCACGTGCATTTGACAAAAAGAAAAGAAATTACATAAACACAAACGTCTGATAAGAAATTGATACATGTCGTTATAGAAGAAAAAATCATTAATTTTTGGATGCCTTGCCCAAGGTTCTTTAGGCCCGGTTCTTGCTACTTCACGAACAAAAGCCCTTTTGGCACAAGTCCACAGAACATATTTGGCCTTTAGGCCTAACTAAACCCAAAAGACTAGTTCAATAGGTGAGGGTTGCCCATCCTTATATATTGTGCACTCCTAACATTAACTTTCGATGTGGGACTAAACCCAACATTGAGTTCCATAGCAAAGAGTTTGTTTCAAACACAAGAATCTCATGCACCGAAATTTCATGAAAATTAGTTCAGTTTCACCGGAAAACATAGAAATAGGCCTAGGCAAATTTTATGACAAGTGCATTAGTATTGTCTCATAGGTGGTAGTCCCATGTAGTGCCATGTAATTATAAGATGACTTAAGAGGTAACAAATACAATAAACTATTTTTTTAGGTTGACTCATAGTAATTCGAGAGTCCTTAATTTGTAGATACAATAATAGAATACTTTTGAGTTGCATGACAATAATTATTTCTACAATGGTTTGTAAGTTGTCTCATAGTTCTAAATTTTAACTCATGAGGTGGTTGTTTTGTGAAACAACAACCTCTTTCTCTCCTCCTCTCTTTCCGCTATATCATCAAAAATCGTACATGGCACTACATGAGACAGAGTATGAGATCGCTAGCGTGTAGCAATGTACATGCCCATCCTATAATTTAGAGAGCATGTTTTAATCACAACTAGATAATAATAACTATCATTAGTTTAATTAATCTAACTATGATCAAGTATGCTAGCTTCTAGGTTAGATTACTGTAATCAAATCCTTAGATTATAATAATTATGTAATGTAATCCAACTTGGACATGATAATTGGAGATTATAGACACTAAGGCTGGGTTTTGATCGTAGTTGGATTACAAAAATTAGTTAAAAATAATACAAATTGTTGACGCCAAAAGTGGTCTGGACCAACGCACCACGAGGGTTTTAGATGCCCGGACTGCCACGAGCCGAAGAACACAGTGAGGTAATCACTCTTGTGTGGTGAGACATGGAGAGATTTATGAGTAAACCACCAAAGTATAATCAGTCGCACTTACAGACGAAGAACTGGCTAGTTAGCAAAGGAACCGTCGAAGCTCTCGCCCGATAGGGACCCCGTCAGGGAAAGGACGTCGTCGGGTTGCCCTAGGTTGGCCGGCAAGCCTCGGACTCCATCCTTGATCCCCTAGATCAAGAGATGCACAACATCTAGAGGATTAAGAGGGGAAATTAGGTTAAAGAGAGGTTGTAGATTGAGTTGGTTGACGATTAATTGGAGAAGATCAATCGGCCATGATCCTCTTGTATTTATAGAGGGGGGGTCTTATCCTAGTATGAAACATCTCTAAGACCTAATCTTCAAGTTTTTCATGTTCAAAACTTATCAAAAACCGATTTAGAAATAGATCGGTTCGAGATCTGAAAGTTAGATTCGGAACAGACCCTACTGGTAGTACCAGTGCAGACCCATCAGGATTACCTGTCCGCACCGGTAGTACCGGTCTAAGACTGGTAGTACCGATAGTTCATATTTGCGCCAATCCTCTGTCAGCTACCGGTAGTAGTACGGCTGGCCCGGTAGTACCGGTAGTTCATTTTCGCTCAAACTCCACCAGCTACCAGTCCGGTAGTACTTTTCACAGTCTTTCTGAAAGCATAACTCTTTCATCTAAACCTCAAATTGAACATTCTATATATGTTTTTTTACCATCTTGATGCGAGGAACGCAATGGTGAAGTCTGTTTCCACTTTTAACAACTTCACAAAATGGATATTTTTTGTTATCAACACAAATGTGATCCAAAGATGGGAGATTGTAGTTTAGATTATTACAATCAGGCATTTTTAGATTTTAATAATAATTCAATAGGCCCCCTAATGCAATCTACCTCCCCCTATACGTCTAAAATCACCAACTTATTGTTCGTACCACTCACCACCGTCACACATGCATTTTTGTTTTTCCATCAGTCGAACTACAGAGGGCCTCCTCTGTAGATCTGTCTCTAGATCTGTCACCTCCCCTGTTTCCCATCCTATCATTTCCACCGATGCCAATCCTACTACCCCTTGAGCAAAATTCAAAGTTTGGGGCCAAATGCATTGCCAGTGGTCAAGCGCACAAAGGAAACATACAACAAGGACTGGCACCAAAGTTGATGGTAGAACTTGAATTTAACGGTTGAACTAACAACAATCCATCATATATAATCTAGTGATCCAAATTTATTGTCAGTGGAGAGTTTCGTATAGTGTTTTTCGAAACAACTATATCTATTATCTATATCTACTAATCAAGAGGCAAAATTTCCGCCATGTTTTTTCGTCCATCTCCGACCTATGTTCGGATTTGTTTTTTCTAATCCTTTTGTTTTTTTTTTCCACCCAAATAAATCATGCACGCTAGAGTCCGAGTAAGGGATAGACCAGAAAAGCTGCACGGGAGAAAGAAAAAACAATCTAGCTTTTGCTCCGTATATACAAATCCTAAAAGATCTCCCCTCCGGGTCTTCAAGGGAGAAAAAGAAACTACCATGGTCTAGGAAAAGTCCAATGTATCTACAGGAAGAGAGGGGAAGTCAAAAAAAAAGAACTAACTATGAGTTTTTAAAAAATAGTATCCTTAAAAAAACCTCGTAAAAGTAGGATTACCTATCGGTTAACAAAACTCAGGTAGTACTCTCTCCTAGGAATCGTCCATCTAAAAAAATCTACTAATCTAAAAAAATCTACTAATTTAAATTTTGTGTTTTTAGATGCACAACGACGCAAATCAGAGTTGCAATATCTCCCACCCAAGAAATCAGAGTTGCAAATCAGAGTTGCATGTGGATGTCCACTGCCGAAAACTGCCTATTTGTCGAGTGTCCGAGTGCCTTGTTGTCCGAATGTTTGCCGGGTGCCTGGTCTGAGGCTTTGCTGAGTGTCTTGGCTTTGACACCCGGCAAAGCACTCCGTCACCGTCTTCTCGCCGTCCACGACACTTTTTTGCCGAGGGTCAAGTTAGTCTTTGTCTGACAAAAAAAAAAAAAAACACTTGACAAAGAGTTGTTTGCCGTCAAAATTTAAGACGTGAGCTATGCCGAGGGTGGCACTCGGCAAAGCTTTTGCCGAGTGTCTTTTGGGCTGTGGCACTCGGCAAAACAACTGATTCCGGTAGTGATCGAAAGAATTTTGTATTGGATAATTATTAGTGTTAAGGTGGGGAGTTCGATCACAAAACAAATTGAAATGCATGACCCGATCATTAGATAAATCTTTAAGCATCCTTTGCATATATGAATTCGAGTAGAGGTGTTCGAACAAGTTATAAATTTTGAGTCAAGATGAATGAGAATGTATGGCGCGACTGTTGAACAAATCTTTAGAATTTCACATCGTCCAAGTGACTAGACTATAAATCGTCACGCGTCCAAGTGACTGGACTATAAATTGTCACGTTTGTTTTGCTAAAAAGTATTAGTTGATTTATCATGAGAGAAAAATACTGTATGATGGCTAATATACCAAGCGGAAAAGTTTAAGCGAAAAGACCCCGTAGCAATGCACGGGCATATTTGCTAGTAATAATAAAACGTTAAAATTTTAGTCTGCTAAAAAAAATTTGCCCGCCAAAAAATGTTCCCGCCCTCGCTCCGTAGTACGCACGGTGTACGTGTATGATTCCAATCATATTAGAAATAGAGAAAAGAAAAGAAAAAACACTATAGGGTTTCAGATGTAAATATGTAAGAGAGAAAAAAGGTGGAAGGTCCTTAATTACTTTTGAAATATATTAGGGTACCTGATGCAAAAAGTTCAAATTCAATATTTATAAAAACAAACATCTTGTAAAATTCATTAAAAATTATAGAAAAATCATAAAAATGTCAGATCAGTTTTGTTAGTTTCATAAAAAATGTGATTTATTTATAGATATTATGAATGTTGTTAGATTATGCTTTATCTATAACTTAAGATATCTTTATAACTAAAAAATTATGTGCTTTGCAACGGAAGTAAAAATATACAAGGTGCCATTTTTTTTTCTTTTGCATACTGTGTCCTATACGTTCACGGCCAGCGGCAAGGGTCGTGCTGGTGGAGCATCCTACACCGACTCTGAGAGCTTGTTGTCATTGCGTCCACTAGAAGCGACTCAGGCAGGTTGTGGACGCCCAGGTGCCACTGTTAATACATGCTCGGACACTGAAGACACAACTAACCCAAGACACGGAGCTGTCAAGACGCCATGGTGCGTAGACGTGTCAAATGTCTCAAGACTCTACAGCCGGTAGCGACTGCAACAAAATTGTACTCCATTTATTGATCCCTTGGCGGTCACAGTAATGGAAGTTAAACGTGCGCCGACCTGCATTAGTGATCGATCCACTCATTGTCATCTAAGAGGTTGTCTCGATTTCCAGCCTCGTCCTTGTCTAGAGATACATTAGCCAAGGGAAGTGAGTGAGGAGTTTATACTTCATACGGGTCCAGCACCGTCCTCGTTCCTCGTCCAGGGTTACCACCTGGCGACCGAGCGCTAGACAGCAATAGCAAAAATGTTTAAAGGGGGCTGCACTACCACACCATGAGTAGGCCGAAGACGTACAACTTTAACATCTCTGCCTACAATAGCAGCAGTCCTAACCAGTGAAGCCAGGCTCTATTGACAAAAGTTAGGAGCCCTAGATTTTCAAGACCAAAGCGAAAAATTACCCGGCGAGATAGTGATGACCGAGAAATACTTTACCTTGTTTATTTATAGTACGGTCAATAAATTCTTTTGTCATCGACAATAAAATAAGTAACTTTCTTTTGCTACACCAGATAAGGTTAAAATGAACTATATAATATCCGATCCATATATACGGTTTATACTATAAAAAAGGTTGGCTGACAATTTATGACAGTGCTATATCGCTCTAATTGCTCCCTAGTTTACACATTATATCGATTTGAAGATGTATTTGAAAAAGATGATGTGACCATTACACTTATATAAATCTCAGTATCTGACCCGGTGCAACGCACGAGCATGTTTTGCTAGTATCATATAAAACGAAATAAATTAGGATGAAACACCTGCCTCAATGCATAATTTCATTCTATTGTTGTATAGATATTTCATTTCATGACTTATACAGGGATGGTAATCATGTCAAGAGAGATGAATCTCACTTCTTGTCTTTCTTAAGAACGCTGCCATGTTACTAAAAAAATATTATAGCAGCCTATTAAATACAGATAAAACTAATATGAAACTCTCACAGTGAATACATAATAGAGATCATGATAAAGGCTTAAGGCAAAATAAGATGGCTCTCTCTCCGCCCCCACCCCTCCACCTAGCCCCGACCACCACCACCCCCTCCACCGGCGATGATCGTCGGTAATCTCCTCGTTGGACCTGTCGTCCTCGGCCTCCACCATGGCCGGCCTCTCCGATCTCGACTTCTCCTTGGGGTTGAGAATTCAAGATCTCGTTCGTCGTCGTTTCGCCAGTTCGGTCAGTTCTTCGGCCCCCTCTCACTCGGGTTTCACCTTGGTTGCCAGCTTCGGTCGATCCTCGGTCAGGCTCAATGAGGATTCAGTCGGTCTTTTGTTGCAATCTTGCCTTGGAGGCAATGCTTTGGATTACAAAATCGCTCATCTTTCTGGTTGGAGGTATCGTTTCTTAGTTCCCAACAAAAACATCGGCTTCTTCATCTATAATCTTAAAAGCTACTCTTGCAAGATCTTCTCTGTTTTCTTCTATCTTTGGGGGAATGGAGGGCCCAATTGGAGAAGAGACCTTTATCTCTGGGAACTAGAACAGGAGGCTGAATGGCATGTGGTTGGAAAGAAAAAATCTTACGCCGCCTCAGAGAAAAAATCTTATGCCGCCTCTGTGATTTCTAATCGTTCTTTGGCTGCCCCTTCCCATCTCTTCAAAAGACTTTCTTATCCTTCTGATTATCATCTCAACTATGTTGAAACTCTCGATCCTGGTAATCACAAGAATAAGACCAGTAGGCAGCTTCAGGGGCAAGCCAAGATCGCCCGTGTTCTTCGCAATGATCAAGTTGGAAAGGAGAGTTTTCAGGAGAAACGAGCCGTTATCCCCGGCCACGTTCAAATTTCAAATTTGGAAAATCCAGCCCCAATCTGCTCTCCGTATTCCTCTCCGTCAGCCCAGGTGGATTAGGGCCCGAGTGTTGCGGCCACTGGGAAAGCCCCTGAAGTTTTTAAATCTACCGGGCCAGCCCAGGAAACGCTGTCAACCTGCTCCCGGTGTTTATGGAAAGGGCATTCTTGGAGGTTTTGCCCAAATCAATCTAAGTGTGGTTTTTTTGGTCACAAATCGGTTGGTTGCTCTCGTAACAAACAATCACGACTAATCTGGATCCCAAAATATCCGGTAACTGAAAAGGCACCAGGCTTTGATATAAAGAGTCCATCTCGGCAACCCCGTCTGGACTATTCATCACCTCCGCCACCACCGCCCCCCCGGTTTCCAATCCTCGTTGCTTCCACCTCGACCTCGTCGACTTCGCCAATGGCGAACTATGCTGTGGATCCCCGTCCCTTCGTTCCGGAGGGATACACCCTCGTCGAGCCGCTACATCGTCCTCCTCTGCGCCTGGAAGTGTACCTCACCGGTTGCTACACCCACAACAATGAGGACTTGGCGATCATCAAGATGGATCCACCGGTTGACAAGATCGACTTCGTGCACCTGGAACGCCGTCTTCGACGCTTCTTCACTGAGGTACATGGTGCTAGAGTTGATGAGGTCTACCCCTGTGCTTTAGGAGATGCATATGTCAGATTTGGGTCTGCTTTGGAGAGGGATAGGTTTCTGGGTCTAGTCTTTACTGTCGATGATTACCAGATGTCAGTTTTGAAGCATGATCAGGGAGACAATGCTAGAAACTTTGACTTGGATAGGGAGGTTTATGTTATGTTGATGGGGTTTAATGAGGATCTTAAATCGACTGCAAACATAGCTAAGGCAGTTTCTGGTTTTGGTATCCTAGTTGATTGGTTTGATGTTGAGAATCTGGCTAGAGTTGTTGCAAAGGTTTACCTGAACAATGAGGCTAACATACCTGACTCGATCAAAGTGAATGCTGGCCTGCCCAAAAAAGGAAAATCTTGGACCTCTGCTGTGTATGTGCTAAAAAAGAATGAAATTGCTGCTGCTCCTGAGGAAGAAGCTTTTGTTCTTGATGGGCCCTATCATCCAGTTCCACCTCGTGCACCAAGATGGACTGGACCAATCTTGCCTCCAGGATCCAATGCTACACCAATGGGCTCCAATTTCCCAGGGCCCATCCAGCAGATTCAGGGCCATGGTGGGGAGCACATGGCTGTCGATGAAGATGCTGCATCTGATGCCGATGTGGATGAAGAAATTGTCATAGAAGACCTGCCTGCTCCTGCATTTGACAACCAGAATGTGAATGAGATGGTTGATGTAGAAGAGGTGGCACCTGTTGTTGAAGAGACAAATGCACTACCTGTCAGTCAGTCAGCTGTTGTGGCTTCCCCTGCTTCAGTCCCTGCAGAAAATCTGAATACTGGTGAGTTTGCCAGGAAACTCGAGGAGATGTTAAGCCCCACCTCCTCAGTTGTTCCTCCAGGAGGTCAAGGTAATTCCTTAGCTGATCAATCATATCTCTCAGTACCTTGTGCCTCCTTGTCTGACAGTGCTCTGAGCCCTTCCTCTTTACTAGCTACTGGACCAGTGAAGCCAAATCTGAAGTCCATAGTTGTGGGTGGTCCTGTGCTCACTGCTGTGAAGTCCCCACTCCAACCAAAGAAGCTATTTGAGGTATTGAATTTCATCAATAAACACATCTCCTTTGTACCTCTACATGCCCTTTCGGTTGCTGATGTTGATCAAGATGTCTATAAACCTGATTACATCTCTGACATCCAGACTCTCATCCACCTTCTTTTCCTGCTCCCTCCTTAGATTAATGACAAAGCTCTTGAGAAGGAGGTAGTGCAGATGATCCAGGAGGAAGGGGACGATGAACTCATGATCATCTCTGGTGCCTCCTTCACACCAAACAAAAGAAGGCACGTTTGGCCCAGGGAGCAACTTGATGACCAGCTCCTGAGGCGCAGCAAGAGACTTGCCCTGATGAACGCTGGCTTCAAGGACAGCAAGAGCGCCAAGATGGCAGAGACTGATGCCCAGAACCTGCAAGAGCCCATCCCTCTGGCGGTCATTCCTGCTCCAGGCAATACCCCAGCCCCACATCTTACCAAGAATGTGGCCATGGGGATTGCAGAAGGCTTCCTGCAGATCCACCCTAGTGTGGCTACTGCAAACCTCATTGAAGATGATGTGATTAATGGAAACAATGAGTGATCTCAGCTGTGTGCTTAGTTTCCCTTTGGCCGTGGTGCCCTTTCCTTTCAGTTACCGTTTGCTACTCAGTTTCCGGCCTGCGTGCCTTGTATCAGATGTAATAAAGTTTAAGCATTCTATCAGTACCCCTTCGAGCTCTGGGCTCCTGGATTGCTTCTGCTACTATCTGAACATCATTATCAGTAAAGTTGCTGTTGGGCTTTATTATCTCTTTGAGTTTTACCATTATAGTTGGTCTTGTCAGTATTTCTGTCAGCATCCTCTCTGTCAGTTCTTAACATTTATTCTGTTTCAGTCAGTTAATTTCTGGAACTCGGTCTGGCTCTGGTGTGACATGTGTATGCCTGCACCTTCTTTCCACCTACACTGGTTGTTTAATGGATAGTACAAACAGATCAATCAAAGTTTTAGTGTGGAATATAAGGGGGATTAATTCATAGGAAAAATGGAATGCCTTGAGGTCTAAAATTGATGAAAGTGCCTGTCACATTGTTTGTTTGCAGGAAACTAAAAGAGAGCAGTTCGATCACTTCTATCTAAACAAGTTCTGTCATAGGAACTTAGACAAGTTCTGCTTTCAATCGTCGATTGGTTCCTCTGGTGGACTGCTGACAATTTGGAACAGCAGCATTGTGGAAGGCACACTTGTTCAGTCCTCTAGTTGTGCCTTGACTCTGAAATTTCGTAGCAAGCTTGACAACAAAGAGTTTTATGTTAGCAATATTTATGGGCCCTCTGCCCCCTTCTGAGAAGATGGCTTTTATCACTTGGTTACTTAATCTTGACACCTCTTATTATGATGACTGGCTTCTTGTAGGGGACTTTAATTTATACAGATCAGCTGAGAACAGAAACAAGCCTGGTGGTGACTTGGGTGAAATGGAAATGTTTAATGAATGCATTCTTGATCTCAGTCTGATAGAAATCCCATTCAATGGGAGAAGTTACACCTGGAGCAACATGCAACAAGATCCTCTCCTGGTAAAACTGGATTGGGTCTTTACCTCTGCAGCTTGGGATCTAAATTTTCCAGGAACCAAAGTGCAGGCTCTGTCGAAGCCAATTTCTGATCACATTCCATTTGTCATACATATTGATACCTGCATTCCTAAGTCTAACATGTTCAGGTTTGAGAACTTTTGGTTGCAGCAGCCAGGCTTCAAGGAGACAGTAACTAACCATTGGCAAAACTCTCCTGTTTATGGGAATTCGGCAAGGAATGTATCAAGCAAATTCAAACAACTCAGAGCTGGTCTCAAACACTGGGGAAAAAATCTCTCAAATCTTGGTAAGCTAATACATAACTGCCAGTGGGTTCTTATTCTTTTAGATGGACTGGAAGAGCAGAGACCACTTTCTATCCTTGAAAAGAACCTCAGACAACTTGTGACAAATCATCATGCATCTCTTCTGGTATCCAAGAGAGTTTACTGGAAACAAAGGAACACTGTCAGATGGGTAGAGTTGGGAGATGAAAATACCTCCTTTTTCCACAGTATGGCCACTATTTCTCATAGAAAGAATTTCATTACCTGTTTAACTCTGACAGATAACACAGTTATCCTGGATCATGATCAGAAAGCCCAAGCTTTATGGGCAAGCTACAAGAATAGATTGGGGATCAGTGAATTTAGACACATGTATTATGATTTAAACACACTTATCTTTCCCAGTGTGCCAGCCAATGCAAATCTGGATAGTGACTTCACTGAGGATGAAATAGCTGCCACCATTGCAAGTCTCCCCAACAATCATGCTCCTGGCCCAGAAGGTTTTAATGGAAACTTCATCAAATCTTGTTGGCCCATCATCAAGAATGATTTTCTAAGACTTTTTAAAGATTTCAGCTCCACTAGCTTGAATCTAAGGAGCATCAATGCCTCACATATTGCTTTAATTCCAAAGAAGGCTAATCCTGAAACCATTGATGATTACAGACCTATCTCTTTGCTTAACTACTCTATAAAGTGCATCACCAAGATTCTGTCAGTCAAACTGCAATCAGTAATTCTGAATCTAATTCATCAGAACCAGTATGGGTTCATCAGGGGTAGAACCATCCAGGATTGTCTGGCATGGGCTTATCAATTCCTGCATCTCTGTCATAAATCAAGGAAGGAAGTGGTTATTCTCAAACTGGACTTTGAAAAAGCTTTTGACAAGGTGGAGCATGAAGCAATTCTACAAATCCTAACACACAAAGGTTTTTCTCCAAAATGGGTTAACTGGATAAAGAATATCCTAGGCAGTGGGGATTCTTGTGTTCTACTGAATGGCATTCCAGGAAAGCCCTTTCCCTGCAAAAGAGGAGTGAGGCAAGGGGACCCTTTATCCCCTCTGCTTTTTGTTTTAGTAGCTGATCTTCTTCAAACTATTATAAACAAAGCTTGGAGTGAGGGGATCATCCATCACATGATCCTGCCTGCTGATGGAAGGACTCTCTTTAATCTCAAATGTCTGCTCAGGCCATTTTCTGACTCTACTGGTCTGATGGTGAATTTCAGCAAATCCTTCTTGGTTCCTATTAACTGTTCAGAAGAAAGAACTATACATCTAGCTAGCACATTTGGATGTGCTGTTGGGACCATGCCTTTCACTTACCTGGGGCTTCCGCTGGGAACAACCAAGCCAAATGTGGAAGACTTTGCACCTATGCTGACTAGAATTGAGAGCAGGTTATCAGTTGTATCAAAATTTCTATCCTACTATGGCAGACTAACATTGGTTAAATCGGTGATGACAGCTCTTCCTATTTTCTACATGTGCACTCTGCAATTACCTCCACAAATCATCAAGCAAATTGATTCCTATAGAAGAAAGTGCTTGTGGAGTGGAGGTGAAATCAACAGAAAGGGTGACTGCCTGGTGGCCTGGGAAGATGCTTGCAAGTCAAAGGCAGATGGTGGTCTAGGCATCATTGACCTAAAAACTCAAAACACTGCCTTGCTGCTAAAATATTTAGACAAATTCTTTAACAAGGTGAATCTACCTTGGGTGAATCTAACTTGGGATAAGTTCTATGCAAATGTGCAGACTCCACCACAAGCAAGAGCACCAATTGGGTCCTTTTGGTGGAAAGACATTTTGAAAAAATTCAGCAGTTACAAATCTATTGCAGTTTGCTTGCCAAGGAGAGGCAACAGTATTTTGGTTTGGCTTGAGGATTGGGCAGGTAATTCTCTAAAGTTCAGATTCCCCCATCTGTTCTCATTTGCAAGGAAGCCTAAATCTTCCATCCTTTACTTCAAAAATCAGTCTGCTGAGACTCTCTTCAGGTTACCTCTAACCCCAATAGCTGCAGAAGAATACAATGACATGTCAGACTTGATTGATGGACTTGCTCTAGATAATGATCAATATGATTGGTGGAGATATTCTTGGGGAGAAAAGTTTGCTGCTTCCAAGGCCTATAAAGCTCTCAGAGAAAGGACTATAGCCTCACCTCTTTTTAAATGGCTTTGGCTTTCCTCCAATCCTGGTAAACAAAAATTCTTCTTCTGGTTGCTCTTGAGGGACAGATTGAATACCAGATTCATGTTAAGAAGAAAAAACAGGGTCCTGGATGACTACACCTGTGTTCTCTGCAACCTTAATATTGAAGAGGACTTGTTTCATCTATTTTTTGGTTGCTCCTTCAGTCAGCTCTGCTGGTCATTCTTGCACATCTTTTGGGATCTCACTCTTCCTCCTCTAGACGTGTTAATTGAAGCCAGGAGAGTGTTTGGAAATATCATTTTCAGCGAAATTTTGATAGCTGCTTGCTAGAGTATTTGGAAATTAAGAAACAGCATTATCTTTGATAATGAGACTTGCAGTCTGCAGAAATGGAAGATCATCTTCAAGATGGAATTTGGCCTGGTTTACATCAAGGCCAAGGGAAGAAAGAAGAACTTGTTGAACTCATGGCTTCATCAACTGTCCCTGTAGTTAGACTCTTTTTCTTTTGGGCATTGATGCCTTGTATTTTCTTCTCTGTTGTTGTACAGCTCTGCTCCCTCCCTGGTTTCTCTCTAACCCTAGTGGTAGTTTTAGTTAGTTCTGTAGTGTTAGCTAGCTTTCCTCTCTCTCCCTCGGCTTCCTGCCTCTGTTGTTCTAAGTGTTGTACCTGTTCTTTTGTTCCATTAATCAAAAATGAAAAATAGAGGTAGGGGACTCCCCTGCTGACTTTTTCAAAAAAATAGAGATCATGATAATCCAACTATGATCCAAACAAGGCCTTAAATGTTTGAAAGTATCAAGTCATCAGTCATCAAGAAGCTTGTGCAGGACTTGAGCAGAGAGGATGGAGCGCCCCATCCCCACCCCCACCCCCAACCACCCACGCCGCGCCGGAATCCTCACCGGCGCCGCCAGCCACCAAATCCTCCCGGGACAAGGGTTCCTCCTCCCCGTCCCCCCTCTCCCCGGACATCGCGCCCTTCTTCCCGAGTGCGCCATCCGTAGGGAGGGGTAAATCTGAGCAATGGGAACTAGAAACCTGTGACTCTGACAACTTCGACTTCAATTGCGAGTACCAGATCGGCGAGTCCCAGATCAGCAAGTCCGCGATCCCTTCGACGCGGCGGCTATTCACGGCGGAACCGACCATGCCAGGTTTAGAGGATGCGCAGCCTGGCAGCCAAGGCCCGGGAGAGATCGTGGCCGTGGCGAGTCACTGCGCGCCCTCCAAAACCCAGACCGGCAAGTCCCCGATCGGCGAGTCCCCGATCCCTTTGGCGCGGCGGGCAATCACGGCGGAAGCCATGGCGGGTTTAGAGGATGCGCAGCCTAACAGCCAAGGCCCGGGAGAGACCGTGGCCGCGGCGAGTCACTGCGTCCCCTCCAAAACCCAGAGCCGCCGCCGCCGCGCCCACGCCAAGGCGCGCCACGAGATCAGTCCTGAGACGGCGGAACACCGCCGGGTGCCGGCCACAGAACGAGCCGGCGACAACGACGTGCCACGATCGACGGCTCACTAGCGCCTCGGCCGAGACATACGTGCATCTCCTCCGGACGCCAAGGGATGGCATCTTGTGTTTCCCCGGGACGAGGGCCGATCACCACCAGTACACGTACAACATCAACAACCAGGTCGCCGGATTCCACCGGAGCTCGACGGACGTTGCCTTAACTGCCTGTCCATCGCCCACCGCGTTGCGACTTGTCACATGCCACAACGGTGTCTCAGATGACATGGCCTCCATCATCTAGCTAAAGAATGCAAGCGGCCCAGGGAGCGCGTCGGTGACGGGGCTCAACCACATCGTACTGTCAAGGAGTGACGTGATGGCAAGACGCCTGCGGCGACGGGTGGCCAGCCGCAATCAAACAGTTTGCCGGAGCAATCATGCAGGTTGGACGACCCTGTTCCCGGCTACGCAGATGGAGTTCCTCCAGGCCACCCTACCACACGACCAAGTGAGGCAGATTGCTTCAACCACTGGGACGAGGCCATGGAGGCAGTAGAGGCGGGCCTGCAACTTGCACTGGTGGCGCATCCGAGCGATCTCACTGGGGACTGCACCACATCGAAAGTGCTTCTAGCCGTGGTGGCAGCCACGGGCATCACGGCAGATGGCGTCCGCATTAAGAAGTTTTACCCTAAGAGATTCATTATCTACTGCGGGACGCCGACGATCAGAGACAGGGTTCTGGCGGCCTCTCCAGTGCCTTTCGGGACAACGCCGATCGTTCTCCTTCCCTGGACTCGAGTCGCGCATGCCGAGCTCTCCTCACTGAAGTTCAAGCTCACAATTGATCTGGAGGGGATCGCTCCACATGCTTGGCGGCAGGACACGGCCATGAAGCTCTTAGCACCATACTGCTGGATCCGAGACATCGAGCCGATCACGGCGGTCAACGACGATCTCTCCTCCTACCGTCTTACGGCTTGGGCGGCCAAACCAAGTAAACTGCCTAAGCTGATCTGGCTCAACATCCCTGAGCGCGAGTGCAACACGACTGAGGCAGCGGGAGGGATCCGTTCCGTAGCGCGCGTTCGGCTCCGGGAAAAAACGTGTTCCGTTACAAGGTTTTCGTCCACCCGAGATGTGTTCAAGACCACTCACCGATTGAAGGAGGTGATGGCGGACCACCGTGTAAGGTCCTAGATGGCTAGAGGGGGTGAATAGCCTATAAAAATTTCTACAAACTCACTAAGCAAACTTTGTTAGATACACAAACGGCGGAAAACAAGTTATGCTTAGCCTACTAGGTGATGCAAGCCTCTTATCCAAACAATTCTAGTAGGTGACCACTAGTACACACAAGAGCTACCACTAGTGATCAAGAGTTCTACCCACGGGACTTAATTTACACAAAGAGTGGTTCCCGACCGACCACACAAGCAATTCTAACCCATGCGATTTTAGTCTACACAAGAAGTGGTACGCGGCCAACCACACAAGCAATTCTACTTTGCAAGAATGTAATCAAAGTAATACAAGAGAGGATGAGGCTTGTTATACCGATGCATCGAGTCGAGGTTGCCAATCACCAAGAGAATGAGCAATCAATCACAATCGGCAACAAACAATCGATGACAACTAATCACCGGGAGACAAGGATGAACACAATTGTTTTTGTTCATTTCACTTGGGCACCACCAAGCTACGTCACCGGTTGTGTCGACCAACACCTAGATGGTTCCTCGGTGTGACCCTCAAGTCACTAGCCCCTAAAGGCTCGTACTCAACGACCGGATTCCACTAGGATGCTCTTCGTGATCCCCAGAGCTCAACCTCTCACAAATCAACCGGAGGTGGCCAAGAACAATCACCAAGAGTAACAAGAAATCCACCGGCGAAACCACCCACAAGACACCACAATCTCACTTTTGATCTGGGGAGGAGTTTCTCACTCAAAGGATGCACAAGTGAGGGGGTGAATAGGCAAACTTCGTTACAAGCCTCCTATCCAAACAATTCTAGTAGGTGATCACTAGCACAAACAATAGCTACCACAGTGATCGTTCTACACGCGGATTCCACTAGGATGCTCTTTCAAGAAAGTAATGATCCCCACGAGGTGAGTTGACAATCAACAATCTCTCACAAATCAACCGGAGGTGGCCAAGAACAATCACCTTCTCTTGCCAACGCCTCCAACAATCCTCCAGGAGATCCCCACGGCTAGGAGCGGTACTCTCCAAGAGTAACAAGAAATCCACCAATGCAATGCGAAATCTCACACCCACAAGTGCCACTAGATGCCTCCCTCAAGCAATGCAAATGCACTAGGTGATTCACTCAATCTCACTTTGGATGAGCAACCAAGCAAGGGAGAAGAGTGGGGAGGAGTTTCTCGAGATAGCATGATTTCAAAGGATGCACATGAATGAAAGAATGGGCCCAAACGCCACCTTTGAAAATGTGCCAACACAACCAAGTGTACATCTCCATGTGCTTGTGTGTTAGCTTTTCACAATCATTTCCCAAAGGTTAGGTTAGCTCACTAGGCCCTACATGCAATGCACTTCATGAATTCACCTAGTGGCACCCATGCGTCGAATAGCCGATAAGACTTCCCCTCTTAATAGTGCGGCTATCGATCCTAAACCACTCACACCCTCTATGGTGTCTTGAGTGCAAAACAAAATGGCCCTATCGGTTATACCTTTGCCTTGAGCCCATTTTGTTCCTCCAAATGATATGAACACTTCACACCATCATGTGACCGTCTCGATCCATCGACCTCGACTTCACTTGCCCTTCACCGTGCATCGGTCCATCGGCGCCTAGTCTTGCCCGAGCTTCACCATCGCATGGTCCTTCACTCCGAAGCCTCGACTAGCCCTTCACCTTCAACACCGGTCCATGGAGCCAAGCATCGTCTTGATCTTCATCTTTGATCACATGACATGTGTCATGCTTCATATGCAATAAGCTCATCATGTGGACAACCTTTCTCTAAATCAACCACTTTAGATAAACAAGGTTAGTCCTAGGTTTCATCAATTAGCCAAAACCAAACTAGGGACTTTCAGGAGCCCATCAGAACTTCCGGTCAGTACAGATCTAGCCATTACGCGTGAGTCAGTCCACAGATCTAGCCGTTGCGTGTGAGTCAGACCACTTCCGAAACTTTCGGATAAATCCACCGGAACTTCCGGTCATCCACCGGAACTTCCGGTCGGAGCCCGGAACCATTTCCTCGCACGCGCACGCTCCAGGAACTGTTCAGATCGGAACTTCCGGTCAGCCACCGGAACTTTCGGCCATCCACTGGAAGTGTTTCAGAGCGTGCGGTTGCTCCACGGTTGCTCCAGAAACTGTTCGGATCGGAACTTCCGGTCAGGCATCCTTTGAAGCGTGATACCAATCGGAGTTGCAATTTACACCATCCTAAGCACCATGAAGTAACTAGACATCCATCAAAAACTCAAGAACCCCGTGAGATCAACATTATAAGAAAAGTTCTTGAACCACTTGTAAAGCAAGAGGAGTCTAGTTACAACCTATGCATGCTAGTAGATCATTTCACCATTCAAGTCCTATACTAGCATTACACCACACAAGCAAGGAGACACCACTTGTATAAAAACTTCACTAAGTGCCATGAGCAAGTCATATGAGAATGCACAAACAAATTCAACAACTTTGTTCATGAGCTTGCTCCCCCTTCTTGTGTGCATCAAAATTTTTATTTACCCCTTTATCATGTTCAATCTTCTTTTTCTCTCCCCCCTTGTCAACAATTGCCCAAAAATGGGATCAAATTGTGGAGAGAAAAGGACTTTGATAGAGTAAACAAAACTTTAGTCAAATTTGGTTCAATCTAGACCACTTGCCAAAGACATTTAATTCGGTTTGAACCAAAGACAAGCTTCTTCACACCTCATGACAAGGGTTATCTTGCCTATGTTGAATTAAACACTTGTAGCAAATATTCTAGATTCAACACTAGGATTGCAAGCCCACAAACATGTCATATGCCACCACTAGATCAAACAAAGCATAGAAGCAGTAGTGGCAACATATACACATCAAACACATTTGATTTATCATGAATGATCCAAATGCACCTTGTATGTCTACATGTGCTACCACAAGTATAATCCTAAGAATGAATGACATGTCACACAATGGTACCTTGCATTGTCGAAGGAGAGGCATGTCAAGTAGTGGTGGGGTGCATTCAACACATGTTTGAGAAGTCAAGAATATTCAATTCATTCCTTAGCTTGCAAAACCTTCTTTCATCAAGTGGCTTGGTGAGTATATCGGCAAGTTGATCATCGGTGCCCACACTTTCAATGGAAATGTCACCCTTTTGTTGATGATCTCTAATGAAGTGATGCCTTATATCAATGTGCTTTGTTCTTCCATGTTGAACCGGGTTTTGTGTCATCTTGATTTCACTTTCATTGTCACAAAACAATGGCACATTCTTGAAGTTGATGCCATAATCATTCAAAGTTGACTTCATCCAAAGCAATTGTGCACAACAACTCCCCGCACTAACATATTTGGCTTCGGCGGTAGAGATTGCCACACTATTTTGTTTCTTTGAGGACCATGACACAAGTGATCTTCCAAGAAGTTGACATGTACCACTTGTGCTCTTTCTATTGATTTTGCAACCACCATAGTCGGAGTCCGAATATCCAATCAATTCAAACTTTGACCCCTTGGGATACCATAGTCCAACATCTCTTGTTTTCTTCAACTACCTCAATATTCTCTTTGCGGCCGTGAGATGACTCTCTCTAGGTGAGGCTTGATATCTAGCACACATGCAAACACTAAACATGACATCCGGCCTTGATGCGGTGACATAGAGTAGGCTTCCAATCAAAGACCGATATTCCTTTTGATTCACCATATTGCCATCAAAATCAATATCAAGATTCCCATTAGTGCCCATTGGAGTTGAGATTGGCTTTGCATCTTGCATCCCAAACTTCTTCAACATGTCCCTTATGTATTTTCCTTGACTCACAAAAGTCCCATTCTTCAATTGCTTGACTTGAAGACCAAGGAAATAGCTAAGTTCACCAATCATGGACATCTCAAATTCTTTTGCCATCATTTCACCAAATTCTTCACAATATGCTTGATTGGTTGATCCAAAGATGATATCATCAACATATATTTGCACAATGAAGAGATCATTGCCAATCTTCTTGGTGAATAGAGTAGTATCAACCTTGCCCATTGTGAACCCCTTAGAGTGAAGGAAAGTCTTCAATCTCTCATACCATGCTCTAAGTGCTTGCTTCAGGCCATACAAGGCCTTCTTCAACTTGTACACATGGTCGGGCTTCTTCTCATCTTCAAAACCGGGAGGTTGCTCAACATATACTAGCTCATTGATGATCCCATTGAGAAATGCACTCTTGACATCCATTTGATATAACTTGATGTTGTGGGCACATGCATAAGCCAATAGAATCCTTATTGCTTCCAATCTTACCACGGGAGCATATGTTTCATCATAATCAAGACCTTTAACTTGAGTATAGCCTTGAGAAACTAGTCTTGCTTTGTTTCTTTTTTTTTGAAACTAGTCTTGCTTTGTTTCTAATTACATTGCCATCTTAATCTTGCTTGTTCTTGAACACCCATTTGGTTCCAATGACATTGTAGTCTTTCGGCCTCTCAACTAACTCCCACACATCATTTCTTGTGAAGTTGTTGAGTTCATCTTGCATTGCCATGATCCAATCGGCATCTAACAAAGCTTCATCAATTTTCTTTGGCTCTTCAGTTGACACAAATGATGCATGTTCACAAAACATAGCCACTCTTGATCTTGTTTACACACCACTTCTAATATCACCAATGACACTATCAATTGGGTGATCTCTTACTATATGTTGTGGTTGTAGCACTTGCACTTGATTCCTTGAGCTTGGTTGATCACTTGACTTGTCTTCATTGGATGAACTAGCACCATGATCTTGCACTTGAGCATTGCTAACTTGCTTCAATGGAGAATTTAGCACTTCATCTTTATCATCTTGCACATCAACCACTTGCTTTGCTCTAATGTCCCCAATGTCCATGTTCTTCATAGCTTCAACCAATTCAGTTCCACCAACATCTTCTAGATTCTCATCTTCATCTTGTGACCCATTGGTTTCATCAAACTGCACATCATGGACTTCTTCTAGAATGCCACTTGAGTTGTTCCAAACTCTATAAACCTTGCTTGTAGTTGAATAACCGAGTAGGAACCCTTCATCACATCTCTTTTCAAACTTTCCCAATCTAGTGCCCTTTCTCAAGATGTAGCACTTGCAACCAAACACTCTAAAATAGTAAATATTGGGCTTTCTTCCATGAAGTAACTCATATGGGGTCTTTTCTAGCAAAGTATGACAATAGAGCCTATTGATGTAGTAGCATGCCGTGTTTATTGCTTCATCCCAAAATGATTGACTAACATTGTACTCATGAAGCATTGATCTAGCCATATCAAACAATGTTCTATTCTTCCTCTCAACTAGGCCATTTGATTGTGGAGTGTATTTGGCCGAGAATTGATGACCAATGCCATAGTGATCACACAATTCTTCCATTCTTGTATTCCTGAATTCACTCCCATTGTCACTTCTCACTTTCTTGATTCTCATGTCAAACTCATTGTGAACTCTAGTGAGAAAGGTCTTGAAGATGTCATACACTTCACTCTTGTCACTAAGAAAGAATACCCATGTGAATCTTGTGAAGTCATCTACTATGACAAACTCATACTTGTTGCCACCAATACATGTGTATGTAGTTGGGCCGAATAGATCCATGTGCAACAACTCAAATGCCTTGCACGTGCTCATTGCTCTTCTTTGGATGTGAGCTTCCAACTTGCTTCTCGGCTTGACATGCACTACACAACTTGTCTTTCTCAAATTCAACATCTTTCAAGCCTTCTACTAGATTGTGTTGTGTGAGATTTTTCAATTGTTTCATGCCAACATGCCCAAGCCTTCTATGCCAAAGCCAACCCAAGCTTGATTTGGAGATCAAACATGTTTTCAAAGAAGCTTCACTAGTGTTGAAATCAACAAGATAGAGATTCTCATATATAATGCCTTTGAACACCAAGTTGGAGCCATCAAGAGAAACTACCTCAACATCATTTGCCCCAAATATGCACTTGTAGCCTAGATCACAAATTTGTGCCACCGAGAGAAGATTGAAATCCAAGATTTCAACTAGCAACACATTGGAGACACTCATGTCATTTGATATTGCAATCTTGCCCAAGCCAACAACCTTGCCTTTCTTGTTATTGCCAAATGTGATTGACTCAATGCCACTATCATTCTTCTCAATTGAATCAAACATTCTTGATGTGCTGGTCATGTGTTGAGAACACCCACTATCAATGATCCAATGCCTTCCTCCGGCTTTATAGTTCACCTACAAGCAAATCAATGAAGCTTAGGTACCCATTTTTGCTTGGGTCCTTGTAGGTTAGTAACTAAGCTCTTTGGTACCCAAATAGACTTCTTCTTTGGGCCAACAATGGGTGTATCAATAAACTTAGCTTGCACACCTTTCACACCCTTGGTAAGCACATAACAAGAATCAAAAGGTATAGCATTGTCAAGTTTCTTGTTTTGTTGCTTCTTGTTGCAATTTTGCTCTAGGTGCCCAACTTGCTTGCATCTATAGCAAAACCGACCATTGCTCTTCACAAAGCTAGGCTTTGGAGTTGCAAAGGCCGAGTTGCCCTTCTTGGGGGTATAGCCCAATCCCTCTTTGTTAAGAGAGAACCTTTGGCTACCCAAGCACTTTAGCAAGCGGGCCTCACCACCATAGGCTTTGTCTAAGGCATGAGTGAGCTCATCCACCTCCTTTTGAGAGTCTCATTCTCAACCATAAGTGTAGCATCACAAGTGAAGCCATCACTAGTAGTAGAGATAGAGTCGGTGGTGGTGGTGGATGATGTGCTACAAGAAGAGTTAGCATTTGTAATGATGATAGATTGACATGAAGAATCATCAATGATGTCACAAGAAAGACCTATATCACATGATGCAACCACCACTTTCTTTGCTTGTTGCTCAAGAAGAAGTGAGTGAGCCTTTTCAAGCTTAGAATGAGCATCACCAAGTTTCTCATGGTCTTCCACTAGACACTCATGAGTGGTCATAAGCTCACCTAGGGCTTTCTCAAGTATTGCTACTTTCATTGAAAGCTTCTTGCACTCCTTTTCCTTGGCAATAGCTATATCTCTAGTTTCTTGCATCAAGTCATATAGTTGATCCTTAGAAGGTTCATCATTGTTGACAGTAGATATTGCTTGTTTTTACCCCATTACAACTGTCAACAAAGTGTTCTTTCTAGAAGGAAACCACCAAACAAGTAGTGATATAGGTACAAATAACTTGGTTCCACATGTACATGTCGGTATTTGGATGCAAAGACTCAACGAGATACTTTCCAAAGTGTCCGAAGCTCCAAATGAAGATAGAACCACCAACCAAGATGGCCAATGGACAAACCAACTTCACATTCATCAATGTCCTGACCTCTGAAGGTAGTGTGCAAAAGATGAGCACAAGGGTCAGGTCGGCCGACCTGACATTTGTGGGTCCAATACCACCATTGTGCTTAGAATTGCATGGTGAAGCTACCTGCAAAAGATGGCCCTTTGGTTCCACCAAAGGTAGGTCGACCGACCAAGCTTTGGGACCATCTCAGACACTGCCAGAACACCAGAGTCACCCCAATACAGTCCCAAGCAAGTGCCACCTATGGATCACAAGTGTTCTTCCTCGCAAAGACCAATATCGTACCACATGGATCCATAGGTCCACATGGAAGCAACCAAGAGTCCAAATGAGCTCAAATCTGGGAGACACACTCTATGACATGTGGGGACAGCAGTGGAGCAAGGCTAGTGGGCCCACGTGACAGAAGTCTGGTCGGCCGACCGGACTTTGGTGGGATTTCACCTTGCCAAGCATCTCACCGACCTCAGGATCTTCTAGAAGATTGGTGGGGCCCACCTGGCAGTCAAACCCAGGTCGGCCGACTTGGGATGTGGGCCCACCTTTGGTCGGTTGCATCCCACCGACGTTGGCAGCTCATCCCTGACGTCCATTCAAGTCGGTTTGGAGGTCGGTGGATCCAACGGCGCATGGTGGAGGGGCACACGGATCGATGACGTGGCGGTGGAGTAGCCCCTACTCCACCTACTCCACCTCTCCACTATAAATATCCCCTCTACCTCACTTGTAAGACACACCTACACACCTACACATATTATACTCCTCATTATCAGTAGTAGTGTCCCTCTAGCGGAGTTTCTCCTCCAGTTGTAGAGAGGCGAGTTCGGGAGGAGATCCGGGCGTGTCGGAGTCTTTCCTGCCTTCTTCCTCTCCAGGTCCTGTAAGTTCGGCTCAGGTGCGAATATTTAATTGAGCATTCAGTTATATTATTAGAGTCTTTACTTTGTTCCTTGCTTGCTGCTTAGTATTTATTATTCAGTACTTACTTACTGCATAGTATATACTAGTGTGAGTGCTTTACTTTGTGCACGGGGTAGAGTAGTGATTGATAGTGTAGACATGGGGTCTAGGCTATTGATTATCCCGGGTCTCGCATTCGGTTCAACGGATCACGGTGGTAGCCGACGTGGTGGTGATGTGACCTTGGCGGTCCTTAACTCCAATTTTTACCCGCCAACTATAGGTCATTATGGGGGAAATAAATATTTCATCTCACATATATCTTTTCTATTGACCTAGTTCCACCTGTGCTTGGAGAAAATATTGTTTTGCAGAAAATACACCAAGTGCAGAAATTTCCGAAATAAAAGTACGCTTTTCGGAAGGCGTAAAACAAGCTAGAGAACAAGTGGGCCATCCGGAGGCCACATGGGCCAGAAACACCAGCATGGATGCAGCCCAGGAGGTGGCACGGGCCCACTGGCCAAAGTCGGTCAGGGGGCGGCTCCACCCAGGCACGGGCGCGCCCCCCTGGCCGACCTGTGGCCCGGCCAAAGGCGGTTGCCACCGCCATCCGAAGATGGACGGTTCCGCCGGTGGTTTTGACCATACTACCCCGAACCGCCTCCAGCGCCCTATTTAAGAAGAGGAGAGGCCCCCACCTACACACACACACCATTTGGAGCCATCTCTACACCTCTCACTTGTTCTTTTAGCATTAGTGTTAGTCATTTGGAGTTAGGCAAAGCTACTTGGAGAGCTTGTCTCCGGGAAGAAAAGCTACATCTTTGGTATAAATCTATGGAGCGTTCTTCCTTAGTCAAGTTCTCATCATATTTATATAGTCTTGCATATGAACTAGAGTATAGTCTAGTACACGATATATTCGATGATCAAGAACTAGGCCATAGTTCTTGTGAGAGTAGTTCATCGTGTTCTACATTGTTCTTCATTGTTCGTATGTTTTACTTGTTTAGATTAGATTGTAGAAGAGGAATAGCGGTTCAATGTACCTTCGGATTCGCCTATGTCTTGGCTCGTCCATTCGTAGGGTGGGAGGGGGGACGTAGGAGTCCCGGGGGACGTGGTGTCCGGGAGCTCCTTAGTATGCATGGACGTGGTGTAGGCGGCAGGTGGTGCAAGTCCGTCCCTTGAACCTTCGGATATGTCGTAAATGCCGCCATCGCGGACCGGCTTGCCGCGGTCTCCCCATATTCCTAGTCTATAGTCGAGTCTTGACTTGTATAACATGTGGAATTAGCTGTTCTAGCATTGACTATATAGGACCTGCCTGCTCCACGTAGATTATTCTTTATTTTTACCATTATTCCTTTGAGGTTGCTCTAAGTGTGTGTCCACTATCCAAACTACCGTATGCTTACCCCTGTATAGCACATTGGTCGGTTTCTCCTCATGCTAGATATTGTATTCATACCCAAGCTAGATTACTTAACTACCTCATGCCTTCCTTTGGGAAATTATAAATAACGATACCCTGAATACTTCCGGGTGAAATGCTGCAACGATAGATCCGTGCGCTTGCGGATATTTATCTAATAGGATGTGATCTATCTCTTGGCAACACTCGCGTAGTTGCTAGAACTAGTTTCTAGTAAATATGTCGAGTAATGCCATTTAGCGTTTCTGGCGCTGTTATCAGAATTAGGCTCTAAGTCTATTTTGGTAATCACGCTAAGAAATGCCAACAACAGCCCTCTATGTCTGGCGCTGTTATCAGAATTCCAGTTATATTATTAGAGTCTTTATTTTGTTCCTTGCTTACTGCTTAGTATTTATTATTCAGTACTTACTTACTGCATAGTATATACTAGTGTGAGTGCTTTACTTTGTGCACGGGGTAGAGTAGTGATTGATAGTGTAGACGTGGTGTCCAGGCTATTGATTATCCTGGTCTGCATTCAGTTCAATGGATCACAGTGGTAGCCGACAGGTGGTGACAGCCCTGTCCAGCCTATGTATTCCACCACGTTAGTTCTGCTCTGTAGGACCTAGGAGTGGGCTGGCCTGCTCTCTTGAGTGGGTTGGTCCCAGGCGCCCGAAGCAGAGGCTTTAGTGATCGCTTTTTGCTCAGTTATCTATAGAACCTTAGTCCGCTATCCAAGGACCTATCTATCTTTCCTTCACCAACCTTGGACTACCTGGCTTTAGATTAGAACACTTCACGTTCCCTGTGGATAAATACGATACCATGGAATACTCCCGGGTGAAAGCTACAATGGTACTTCGTGCGCTTGCGATGTTATTTGCATATGCTAAGATTTGCCAACAAGCTTTCTGGCGCCGTTGCCGGGGAACGGCAGCTGTTCTTGATCTAGAACCTAGTGGTCCAGTAGTTCATCAAACCATTCATCCATCCTCTACCCTTCCATTATTCATACCACAAACCAACCCCTTTTCGAATATGGTGCTCCAAAGGGCGATAGTTTGGAGCCACCTAAATCATCCAAAGCCATTTTGGCTGATCGCTATGAGCTTCGCCCAGCTTTGATAGCGATGGTTCGAGAAAACCCCTTTTCTGGGGGCGAAGATGAGAGTCCATATTCTCATCTACGTGAATTTGAGCACTTGTGCTCGTGCCTTTGCATTCAAGGCATGACACAAGATACCTTGAAATGGAAGCTATTCCCGTTCTCTTTGACGGGAGCAGCTAAACATTGGTATGCTCGTCACGTAAAGAGTGTGCATGGAGAGTGGGAAGCACTTCAGAGCAAATTCTGCCTAGCTTTCTTTCCTATCTCTCGAGTTGCCCGTCTTCGATTGGAGGTCCTGGCTTTTAAGCAGAAGGAGAAGGAGTCTTTAGGTGCAACTTGGGGCCGATTTTTAGATCTAATCCTTTCTGGCCCTGACCTTGCTATACCCGACCCAATCCTATTACAACACTTTTACACGGGTCTTAGCAAAGAGTCTGCCCAATTCCTTGACATATCCTATGGAGGTGCTTTTCTTTATCTTGCTGCGGGTGAAGGGAGAACCATTCTTGATAAGATCCTAGAGAACACCCCTTACACCGGGATTCACGACGAGTTTCCCGATGAAGTACCCGAAGAGCCAAAAGAGGAAGAGCCACAACCTGTAGAGGCCAAATCCATAGGTTTTCCTTCTTTGCCCACCTTCGAAACATTGCCCGAACCTAGTCTTCAACTTAAATTCGACCTTAGTTATCGCCCAAGTTTCTCCCCCTATGAGTGTTACAACGATCTATTACCGAAAGATTTTGGTAATGCGTTGAACCACCCATTGGAAGAGAAACACACACACTGGTGCCACGAGGTTGAAGAAGGTGTCTTGATGGTGAATCTACGATTTGCACATCCCACGAACCAACCATCGAGCCTACACCTCACATCCCAAATCCTCAAAAGGAAGAAGAAATTCGACCTTTTGTTTATCCTGCTGATTTTGAGTATGATCTTTCCTTCGATTCTGATTCGGAAGATATCTCGAATTCATGGGTTCCAAGAGAGAACTCTTGGGGAGTTTGGGATACAAGAAACTTTTCAAGGAAAAGTGTTCGGTGATCCCTTAGAAGAAGAGCCACAAACTTCTGAATCAAAAGCTTTTGACTCTTCTCTAATATCCTTCCTTGACACATCCCCTGAACCTATCCTTGATCCTGATAAAAAACCGTATGCTCCATCCCATAAACCTCATCATGATGAATCCCATTCTTATGGGAATTCATCGACAAATCTTTTAGAGGAAGAGCATTTAAGGCATGGGTGCCATTCTGTCCAAGAACCCGATAGAAAAGACCAATGGCAACTTTTAGAGCACATAGAAAATTCGTCTGCCGTTATGAGTCAAGAATGGGTGGACGAGACAAAATCATCCACCAAAGTTGTCAAGATGCCTGATCATGTTAGGAGCATTACTTGCAACATCATGGGCATCTGTGGAGAGTTTTGCTATGAACCTGGCCTTGGGATCAACATCGTTCCTCAATCCCTTGTCCTTGATAAATCCTCTCTTGAACACTTATCACAATCGAGTAGCCTTCTTGAACTTCCTTCTGGTCAAGTTCTTGTCTGTGAAGGGGTTCTTAGCGCTATTCCTGTTGTGATAAATGGTCTTAGAATCTCCCTAGATTTCTATATCTTTGACCTTCCCGGACTATCCCCTCATCTCACATTCATTGGAAGGTCAATCATAGAAAACGGTCTAGGAAGTTCATCTTTGGAGTTGGCCATAGGTAAGGATTATATATCCATTTGGACCACACCGTCCACACAAGTAGAATCCAAACCTACATCCAATCCAAAGGAAGAGGTTATGTTGATCTCTCTGTCAGACTTGAATCAACCATGGTTTGAGGAGGAAAGATTTTGGTCAATGGGAATTCATGAGGAATTGACTTTGGAGTTTGGAAAGGAAGATTGTGCTAATGAGCATGGAGGTTTCACCTTGGAGCATTTAGAGGATCCATGCTCATATGAGAACTCTCCCAAGTCACCATCTCATCTTCTCTCGCTCATACACGAGACACAACCATCCTTCGCTAGCGACTCACAAACACTTCAAAAGGATGGTTACGGATGTGTTTGTGCACCACGAGTTTTGCAAGTCTCGTAGTTCAAGTAGCAACTCTTGCAAATTGCAAAGGTCGAGCTTATGACTTAAAACAATAGCACTGCTAGGAGATAGACTAGACTTTTCACTTTTAACTCTTACCTTTTCGATAGCATGTTACTTTCACTTCTGCACTTTTTATTTAAGCTTAACACATAGCCATAGGTAATAAAATCTTGAGAACAACTTGTAGTGACAAATTTAGCTGGTGGACCACCCAAGGTAGGGTCGGCCGACCCCACCATTGGACCCATTGCCACTCATTTCACTTTGGCTAGATGCTAGGATTCAAGAGCAAAGCATTGTTGTGCCTCTGGGGCCCACATGTAGGGGTCGGCCGATCCCATCATGGTGCCCCTGAGCAACCTGTTGTATTTCATTTGCCACATCTAGAAATTCTATGCATGACACACTAGCAAAAGTCTGAAAAGAGTTGATCCCTTTGCTCATAACTCCAGCATAGGATGCTCCTCTTACATCCTAAATGCTCTTGGGACCAAGCCACCAGCACAAACCCGCAAAGTGGACACCAAGGCATGCTTGAGTGCTCCCATGGTCCAAGGGAATCACTTTGCACATGTCTCACTTTTGCCATCCATCTTTTCTCTGTTACAAAGCAGTAGACAAGGGAACCTCTAGAAAATTTCAAAACTTTTGCAAACACGATGCAAGATTCCCTGTCCCAAGTTGAAAGCAATTTCAAAGTGCTTAGTAGGGGGGTCGGTCGATCCCAAGCTTGGGGGATTTCCACTTACCTTTCTCCCCACTATCCTTACCTTTGTAATGTGAGCTTAGTTTCACACCCAAACCTGTAGAACCATCTAGAGCTCACATTATCTTTTCTGGTGTTACAAGTTCTTCTCAAGCTTAGCTTAGTAGTAGCCATAAAACCAAAAACCTAAAAATATTTCCCTTTTCTCTCTTGCGTAATAGTAGTAGTAGGAGAAGCTTGGTTTACCTCACTTGTAGCTAGGATGAAGAAGCTCCTCATCTCTCGGCTTAAGAAAGGTAAGGGTGAGAGTTCTTCCTATAGCTCTCACCACTCTGACGAAGAAAGCCATGGGATTGAGGAGGAGGAGGAAGAAGTGCATCATCAACTTGTGCCAACATTCTCCATCAAGAGCAAGAGAGCCTGGGAGTGGCCTCCTACTGACCCAAAAGGAGTTGCACAACTTCTACACCCTTCGCTCAAGTAGCTTCGCTCACACCACAGTCACCGACCCAACACTCTTGGACCAATCAAAGGTCCAAGGGGTTGACTCAAAATGTTTTAACCTAGCCATACAGTCGAAGTCCCTCTCCCTAGTGAGAAACATCGGCTGCATGCGCTAAGAAATCTAACCATTAACCGGACAAAAAGAGTCCACCATGTTGCAAGGATGGATAGGGTGACATGAGGGATGGCTCACGCCGCTCACACAGGCGGACCGGTCCCTCATAACCCGCAAGGGAAGCCGAGTAAGAAGTGGTAAATTCCGGGGACATTGGGTCCATGGGAATGCCTCCCGTCATGAGCACACTTCGGGAGCGCGCACTCCTTGCCCATGGGGCGGGGCAAGTGCCAACCAAAGACGAAGGCGATAGAAGTGGAGGATGCACACCATTGGAACGCATGGTTCCGGCTCTATCCGCCATCACGGTGAGCAAGAGCCAAGCTTGGGGGAGATTCTCTCCCCCACTAAGGTAAGTCTTCTATCTTGCATTTCTTTTATTTACTTTATCACATTATAAATAAAATAAAATTTTGATTATAATTCTTATCTATCTCCCTCATGCTTCATGTGTGCTATTCTTCCCTTGGAAATGATGATAAAATTGCTAGTTAATATTTCACTAAGGCTAGTTCACAACTTAGTATTTCTCTAAGTTTGGATTACTTGGCACTCTTAACCATCATGAACTTGATCACTGAGTGGGTTGCAAGTGCTAAAACAAAATTTAAGTTGTTGTGAGATATGATATAGTTGAGATAAGAGCTCTATACTATTGTTCTAAGCACGCATGATTGCCAGAGAATTTTTTTGAAAAATGAATGAAAAACTTAATTGTTCCTCAATGGTGTTGAATTTCCTACCACGGCCATATATACTTATATATGCAAAGAGCCTTCTACATAAGCTACTTGCTTGCATTGAGTTTGGTTAAGACTTGTAGAACATGTGTTAGAGATTTTTCATGCCCCTAAGATCAAGATCCAGATACCATCAAATATGCTGCTTCTAATCCGGAAGTACACAACCATTCTTATGCTACTCCTACCCCGGGAGTACGCATCCTCATACCACCATTATTATGCTACTCCTACACTGGGAGTACGCATCTTACCACTATTATTATGCTACTCCTACCCTGGGAGCACGCATCATCATCCATACCACCATTCTTGTGCTGCTTCTACACTGGAAGTATGCACCTTTACCATTTCCATCATATAGGTTGCTCCATGCTCCAAAGTTAGAAATTCTCTCTCAGTTATCATTTGTTAGGTGAGACACATCCCAAAAAGGCTAGGCATCTATTGAGATAGATCCAAAAAAAAGAAAAAAAGAGAGAGAGAAAAGAAAAGAAAAGAAAAAAGAAAAAAAAGAAAAGAGAGAGAGAGAGCTAGCCTTGTCTCAATAGAAGTAGAAAGAGAGATAGAATCAAATAAAGGAGCAACCTCATCCATCATACATCTACCTTTCCTCCATTACCTTACCATCCATCATATTCCTTCATTCCATTCATATCATTTTACATCTTGATCTCGGGAGTATGACGAGTGCGTTTCGTGGTCCATGTTTTCTTAACTAGACAACATATGCATTGTAAGTATCTTTGTTCCTTGACATACCTACTTAAGCTCCACATAAAGCCTTATTAGAGGTAGGATGTTTTTGAAAGGCAAACACATGATATGCCTTGGTGAGGATTCATACACCACTTGAGTGACTTGAGAGAAACCATTTGAGGAACATTAAGACTTGTTTTGAAAAACTTATCAAAAACCTCTAGCATGAAACTTGCTAAAAGAATGAGAAAAGTAGATGCTCTAGTCAAAGCTGTTCTGTCTTCCAACATCCCAAGATTAAGTTAATGCCATAAGCCCCATGAGTGCTAGAGTAATATTGGTGTGTTAGCATTGCTAATTTTTCCATTCAAAGAGAAGTTCTTTCTTGTGCACTTAGTACTATTGAGATGTTAATTTAGTGATAACACCTGATCCACTGAAGCCAAGTCTGATTGTTTGCTCGGGACGAGCAAAGATTAAGCTTGGGGGATCTTGTTGACAGTAGATATTGCTTGTTTTTACCCCATTACAACTGTCAACAAAGTGTTCTTTCTGAAAGGAAACCACCAAACAAGTAGTGACATAGGTATAAATAACTTGGTTCCACATTTACATGTCAGTATTTGGATGCAAAGCACTCGAGTAAGTGTACTTTCCAGTGTCCAGAAGCTCCAAATGAAGATAGAACCACCAACCAAGATGGCCAATGGACAAACCAACTTCACATTCATCAATGTCCTGACCTCTGAAGGTAGTGTGCAAAAGATGAGCACAAAGGTCAGGTCGGCCGACCTGACATTTGTGGGTCCAATACCACCATTGTGCTTAGAATTGCATGGTGAAGCTACCTGCAAAAGATGGCCCTTTGGTTCCACCAAAGGTAGGTCGACCGACCAAGCTTTGGGACCATCTCATTAATCGCGAACACCGAGTCACCCTAATACGAGTCCCAAGCAAGTGCCACCTATGGATCACAAGTGTTCTTCCTCGCAAAGACCAATATCGTACCACATGGATCCATAGGTCCACATGGAAGCAACCAAGAGTCCAAATGAGCTCAAATCTGGGAGACACACTCTATGACATGTGGGGACAGCAGTGGAGCAAGGCTGATGTTCCCACGTGAAAGAAGTCCGGTCGGCCGACCGGACTTTGGTGGGATTTCACCTTGCCAAGCATCCCACCGACCTCAGGATCTTCTAGAAGGGTGGTGGGGCCCACCTGGCAGTCAAACCCAGGTCGGTCGACTTGGGATGTGGGCCCACCTTTGGTCGGTTGCATCCCACCGATGTTGGCAGCTCATCCCTGACGTCCATTCAAGTCGGTTTGGAGGTCGGTGGATCCAACGGCGCATGGTGGAGGGGCACACGGATCGATGACGTGGCGGTGGAGTAGCCCCTACTCCACCTACTCCACCTCTCCACTATAAATATCCCCTCTACCTCACTTGTAAGACACACCTAGACACCTACACATATTATACTCCTCATTATCAATAGTATTGTCCCTTTGGCGGAGTTTCTCCTCCAGTTGTAGAGAGGCGAGTTCGGGAGGAGATCCGGGCGTGTCGGAGTCTTTCCTGCCTTCTTCCTCTCCAGGTCCTGTAAGTTCGGCTCAGGTGCGAATATTTAATTGAGCATTCAGTTATATTATTAGAGTCTTTACTTTGTTCCTTGCTTACTGCTTAGTATTTATTATTCAGTACTTACTGCATAGTATATACTAGTGTGAGTGCTTTACTTTGTGCACGGGGTAGAGTAGTGATTGATAGTGTAGACGTGGTGTCCAGGCTATTGATTATCCTGGTCTGCATTCAGTTCAACGGATCGCAGTGGTAGCCGACAGGTGGTGATAGCCCTGTCCGGCCTATGTATTCCACCACGTTAGTTCTGCTCTGTAGGACCTAGGAGTGGGCCGGCTCCGCTTCTCTTGAGTGGGTTGGTCCCAGCGCCCGGCGCAGGCTTTAGTGATCGCTTTTTGCTCGTTATCTATAGAACCTTAGTCCACTATCCAAGGACCTATCTATCTTTCCTTCACCAACCTTGGACTACCTGGCTTTAGATTAGAACACTTCACGTTCCCTGTGGATAAATACGATGCCTTGGAATACTCCCGGGTGAAAGCTACAATGGTACTTCGTGCGCTTGCGATGTTATTTGCATATGCTAAGATTTGCCAACAATCATCATCATCAATATCATCAATATCGTGAGCATATTCCATCTCACTATCATCATCACAATCATCATATTGTACCTTGGTTTCTTTGGCCATGAAGCACGATGGTGATGAAGAAAATAATTAAGACTTCTTGTTGATGGCGATGGAAGCCATTGCCTTGTTACATGAATCTTCATCTTTATCATCATTATCACTCTCCCAAGTGACCACAAATGCACCATTCTTGCCCTTCTTAAGTGTCATCTTGGCCTCATGCTTCTTCTTCTCAAACTTGCCCTTGTTGTAGTTCTTCTTCTTCAAAGATTGGTGCTTTGCCCTTGGAGGAGGTGGCTTGGAATGCCATGGTCTTCTTCTTCTTCTCCTCTTCCACCTTCTCATCATCTTGATCAAATTTGTCATATGTCAAGACTTCACCAAGCAAATCATTTGGCTTCTTATCTTCAAGCCCATCTCTTTGTAGCATTAGCTTCAACATCTTGAAGCTCTTTGGCAAGCATATCAAGAACTTGTGATAAAAATCTTCATCTTTTGTCTTGTGCCCCAAACTCTTGAGATCATTCACAATCACTTGCAAGCGATTAAACATTTCAATGATTGTTTCATCCTCCTTCTTCTTGAAGTTCTCGAACTCATTCTTGAGACCACATAGCTTGGCACTCTTCACAACCTTGGTGCCTTCATAGGTCTCACCCAACCTTGTCCACACTTCACTTGCACGCTCCAAGTCCTTGATCCCCTCAAACACCTTTGTATCAATGCCATTGTATACGGTGTTGAGAGCCATTCTATTGCATGTTGTGTTGGCTCTATCTTCATCGGTGAGATGATCATTATCAAGAATAGCATAGTCATGCAAAGTAACTTGCAAGACTCTCTTGAATTGAACCGAGATACATGATCATCTTTCTCTTCCAATGATCAAAAGAACTAACTCCATCAAATATAGGCGGTTTGCCCCCAACATGGTTGAACACAATTTGAGCCATCTTAACACCATAGGATGTTAAGCCTTGCACTAAAACGGTGACCTCGGCTCCGATACCACTTGTAAGGTCCTAGATGGCTAGAGGAGGGGGGTGAATAGCCTATAAAAATTTCTACAAACTCATTAAGCAAACTTCGTTAGATACACAAACGGCGGAAAATAAGTTATGCTTAGCCTACTAGGTGATGCAAGCCTCCTATCCAAACAATTCTAGTAGGTGACCACTAGTACACACAAGAGCTACCACTAGTGATCAAGAGTTCTACCCACGAGATTTAATTTACACAAAGAGTGGTTCCCGACCAACCACACAAGCAATTCTAACCCAAGTGATTTTAGTCTACACAAGAAGTGGTACGCGGCCAACCACACAAGCAATTCTACTTTGCAAGAATGTAATCAAAGTAATACAAGAGAGGATGAGGCTTGTTATACCGACGCGTCGAGTCGAGGTTGCCAATCACCAAGAGAATGAGCAATCAATCACAATCGGCAACACACAATCGATGACAACCAATCACCGGGAGACAAGGATGAACACAATTGTTTTTGTTCACCCGATGTTCACTTGGGCACCGCCAAGCTACGTCACCCGTTGTGTCGATCAACACCTAGATGGTCCTTTGGTGTGACCCTCAAGCCACTTGCCCTGCAAGGCACTTCCCCGCAAGGAAACCACAAGGCGCCACTCTCAAGTGTGATACTCAACGACACGCGCAATCCAATAGAGTTACTCTTCGCGATCCCCACGAGGTAAGCACAAGAACCTCTCACAAAACAACCGGAGGTGGCCAAGAACAATCACCTTCTCTTACCAACGCCTCCAACAATCTCCAAGCCGGCTAGGAGCGGTACTCTCCAAGAGTAACAAGAAATCCACCGGCGAAACCACCCACAAGTGCCACTAGATGCCCTCAAGCAATGCAAATGCACTAGGTGATTCACTCAATCTCACTTTGGACGAGCAACTAAGCAAGGGAGAAGAGTGGGGAGGAGTTTCTCAGCTCAAAGGATGCACACGAATGAAAGAATGGGCGAGAGAGACCTCCAACGGCCGGCCAAATCCCTTATAAAGTCGCCTCGGATTGGCCCATCGGAACTTTCGGGGAGCCCATCGGAACTTCCGGTCAGTACAGATCTAGCCGTTACGCGTGAGTCAGTCCACAGATCTAGCCGTTGCATGTGAGTCAGACCACTTCCGGAACTTCCGGACAGGTCCACCGGAACTTCCGGTCATCCACCGGAACTTCCGGTCGGAGCCCGGAACCATTTCCTCGCACGCGCACGCTCCAGGAACTGTTCAGATCGGAACTTCCAGTCAGCCACCGGAACTTTCGGCCATCCACCGGAAGTGTTTCGGAGCGCGCGGTTGCTCCAGAAACTGTTCGGATCGGAACTTCCGGTCAGGCATCGGAACTTCCGCTCGTCCAGCACCACCCCGTACTAAAGAGGCCATATCTCTTAGCTCCGAACTCCGTTTTCGATGTTCTTAGACTCGTTGGAAAGATTATTCAGAGGACTATGCAACCAACATATCCTCTTGAGCCCAAACATTAAGGATCAAAGCAGTTTTCCAAACCTTTCTCTCTTCTCCAAGTTGATCACAATCAACTTCAACAACGCCTCCCTTGCAAATGTGCCAACACCTCCAAGTGTACATCGCCATGTGCTTGTGTGTTAGCTTTTCACAATCATTTTCAAAGGATTTTCCAATTAGCTCACTAGGCCCTACATGCAATGCACTTCATGAATTCACCTAGTGGCACCCGTGCGTCGAATAGCCGATAAGACTTCTCCTCTTAATAGTGCGGCTATCGATCCTAAACCACTCACACCCTCTATGGTGTCTTGAGTGCAAAACAAAATGGCCCTATCAGTTATACCTTTGCCTTGAGCCCATTTTGTTCCTCCAAATGATATGAACGTTTCACACCATCATGTGACCGTCTCGATCCATCGACCTCGACTTCACTTGCCCTTCACCGTGCATCGGTCCATCGGTGCCTAGTCTTGCCCGAGCTTCACCATCACATGGTCCTTCACTCCCAAGCCTCGACTAGCCCTTCACCTTCAACACCGGTCCATGGAGCCAAGCATCGTCTTGATCTTCATCTTTGATCACATGACACGTGTCATGCTTCATATGCAATAAGCTCATCATATGGACAACATTTCTCTAAATCAACCACTTAGATAAACAAGGTTAGTCCTAGGTTTCATCAATTAGCCAAACCCAAACTAGGGACTTTCACACCGTCGGAAGACGCTGCTAATGGGAGGCGAAATGACCAACACCTTGGGCACCGCCGTGGCACCGGCATGGACATGCACTCTTTCCCCTGTCGGCGCGGCGAGCCGGACGGCGGAGCACCCAACACGTTCAACAGAGGACATCAGCGACAAGTAGCGTGGACAAGTGGAGTTCTCCACCGGGTCCCGGCTACACAGCGCGTGGGTCCCAACGCCGTCCCAACCAGTTCATAGGAGGATCTTGATTCCACATGAGTTTGCAAGCAACAAGGCCGTTCCACATCGTTGTTGGCGGTCCTTAACTCCGATTTTTACCCGCCAATTATAGATCATTATGGGGGAAATAAATATTTTATTGCACATATATCTTTACTATTGACCTAGTTCCACCTGTGCTTGGAGAAAATATTGTTTTGCAGAAAATACACCAAGTGCAGGAATTTCCAGAATAAAAAGGCGCTTTTCGGAAGGCTAAAAAAAGCTAGAGGACAAAGCAACCCACCTGAGGTCGACATGGGCCAGAAACACCAGCAAGGATGCGACCCAGGAGGCGGCCCAGGCCCACCGGCCAAAGGCGGTCAGGGGGAGGCGCCACCCAGGCGCAGGCGCGCCGCGCGCGCTGCCAGGTGGGCCCGGCCAAAGGCGGTTTGCACCTGCCATCTAGAGAAGGACGGTTTTGCTGGTGCTTTTGACCATGCTACCCCCGAACCGCCTCCAGCACCCTATTTAAGAAGAGGAGAGGCCCCCCACCATCACACACACCATTTGGAGCCATCTCTACTCTTCTCACTTGTTCATTAGTTTTAGCATTAGTCCTTTGGAGCTAGAAAAAGCTACTTGGAGAGCTTGTCTCTAGGAAGAAAAGCTACACTCTTGGTATAAATCTATGGAGCGTTCTTCCTTAGTCAAGTTCTCATTACATTTATATAGTCTTGCATATGAACTAGAGTATAGTCTAGTACACGATATATTCAATGATCAAGAACTAGGCCATAGTTCTTGTGAGAGTTGTTCATCGTGTTCTACATTGTTCTTCATCCTTCATATGTTTTATTTGTTTTGATTAGATTGTAGAAAAGGAATAGCGGTTCGATGTACCTTCGGGTTTGCCTATGTCTTAGCTCGTCCATCCGTAGGGTGGGAGTCCTGGGGGATGTAGGTGGCTCCTTAGTATGCGGGCATGGTGCCCGGGTGCGAGGTAACCTTCGAATATGTCGGCATGCCACGGTTGAGGTGGTAGGCGGCAGGTGGTGATAGCCCTGTCCGTCCCTTGTAATCCCCCACGTCTGCATGTTGAGTAGGAGTTCGTAAATGCCGCCATCGACTGGCAGACCAGTTGTCGCGGTCTCCCCATATTCCTAGTCTATAGTCGAGTCTTGACTTGTATAACATGTGGAATTAGCTATTCTAGCATTGACAATATAGGACCTGCCTGCTCCACGTAGATTATTCTTTATTCTTTATTTTACCTTTATTCCTTTGAGGTTGCTCTGAGTGTGTGTCCACTATCCAAACTACCGTATGCTTACCCCTGTATAGCACATTGGTCGGTTTCTCCTCATGCTAGATATTGTATTCATACCCATGCTAGATTACTTAACTACCACATGCCTTCCTTTGGGAAATTATAAATAACGATACCCTAAATACTTCCAGGTGAAATGCTGCAACGATAGATCCGTGCGCTTGCGGATATTTATTCTAATAGGATGTGATCTATCTCTTGGCAACACTCGCGTAGTTGCTAGAACCTGTTTCTAGTAAATATGTCGAGTAATGCCATTTAGCGTTTCTGGCGCTGTTATCAAGAATTAGGCTCTAAGTCTGTTTTTGGTAATCGCACTAAGAAATGCCAACAGTCGTCACGTTCGGCAACCCAAGCAGTCTATCAGCCATTCTCTTCCGAGGCGTCAGGAATGGCGACCCAAGCAGGCAGCCACTCATTGCAAGGCTCCCACACCGATGGAGCAAACCATCGTGGCACCCAAGGGCTCGGCCGAGCCGACCTCGACCCCTATCATCACAGGTTGCACCAGCCACAACATGACACCACCTACGGCGTCGGCCCTCTTGGTGACTACAAGCTTAGAGCTGGAGGAGGGGGAGTTGGCAAATCACGGACAGAATGAGCCTGAAGCCACCCAGCCAGTGCCATCGCCAAGCTTGAGCGAGTTGCCACCAATCGAGAGCAATTGTACTACCGAAGAGACCACCGCAGAGAACACCGTAGAGGAGGCCACTGAAACTAATCCAGTTGCAAATCTTCAAGCTACGGTCACCCACCTCATAGAGGAGGACCAGCAGCCCAGATCATGACAAAACCGTTGGAACCTGACATGATAGTTGCAGCAGAAGATGATGCGCACACGCCTACACGGGATGTCAGCACTCCGGTACGTCAGACAAGCAGTGAGGCCGTATTCAGCACGCCTTCGTCGGCTGCAACTGACTCTTGTCAGCAATGATTAAAGACCTTTGTGGGCAATGTCAAGAAAAAAGGCCGCAGCCAATCCTGAAACAGACATCTCCCAGGCCTTCTCCCAGGGCATTCACGCCTAACAACAGGCCGATCCGCAGCAGCAGGATTGCGGCGCAAAGCCTCTCGCGTATACCCGCTTCCAAGCATGGCGAATACCTCGTGCTGAAGAGACTGGGGCATGCCTCGCCAATGACGGCGACCACGGCAGGCAGGAAATTCCACGCGTTTTTCACCGGAGACCCGGAAGATGATGAGGCCCTTCGGGAGCTTTTCCACGGCAGCACCAACATTGCCACCGGATGGCGTCGTCGTCGCCGGGTGATGCACTCGCAGGCTTGAAGCGGGCGCGCACAAGGTTGTCAAGTTTAATGAATAATACAACAGTCGTTTGTTGGAACGTCCGCGGGCTCAACTCTAGAGCCTGACGAGACACAGTGCGCACCATGATGGCGGATGCACGAGCTCATATAGTATGTTTGGTAGAATCTAAGCTACAGCACGTTGATCAGTGGCTCATCTCTTCTATGCTGGGCATGCAATACCATGATTTTGCCTTTGTACCAGCAGCGCAGACTAGAGGAGGTATCATTGTCGCGGCTAGACACCCGGACGCCTCCTTACAGGATCCTCAGATCAGCTGCTTCTCTGTCACAGTGAAGGTGACTGCGGGAATTGATGAGGCTTGGTGGTTGTCTATTGTCTATGGGCCACAGGAGGAAGCTGAGAAGACCCTGTTCTTAGAGGAACTGGAAGCAATCCGCGACCAGTGCCCAGGACCATGCGTGATTATCGGAGATTTCAATCTTATCTTGAATGAGGAAGACAAAAGCAACCGTAGGATCAATCGAAGAACTATGAGACGTTTCCGAGACACGGTTGCTACTCTACAGCTTCTGGATATTCACCTCTAGGGTCGCAGATACACTTGGAGTAATGAACGGGTTCAGCCCACGCTGGTGAGGCTTGACAGGGTCTTGGCTTCGGTAGATTGGGAGGAGCAGCACCCGGCTTGTCACTTGCAGGCACTCTCCTCAGATGCATCGGACCACTGCCCCCTTCTGCTTCAGACCAATCTAGTCATTGATCCGAAACCGAGATTTCACTTTCAAATTTTCTAGCCTAAGTTTGATGACTATATGGCGGCACTAGAAAGAGGCTGGACGTGCCCAGCCAATATCACCGACCCGATTGTGAGGTTGGACGTCCTTCTCAGGTCGATGGCACGTGAACTCAAGAGTTGGGCAGCCCGACGGATTGGCATTGTACGCGAAGAACTACTGATGGCCAGAACCATTGTGCTCAAGCTAGACCAAATTTCAGATGTGCAGCCTCTCTCCGATGGACAGCGGGCGCTGCGTGCCGAACTCAAACAAAAATGCCTTGGACTTTCTTCGCTTGATCGCACTATTGCACGACAACGATCTCATGTGCGGCTGCTAGCCGAGGGGGACGCAAACACTAAATATTTCCATCTGTTAGCCCGAGGCAGGAGAAGGCGTAACACTATTACCAGACTGAGGGTCGACGGGACAATGACATCGGACAACAACGCCATGGCACAGGCGTTTTTCAGTCACTTCTCAGGCGTGTTTTGATGCAGCGGGGATGTTGATGGGACGCTCGATTTCTAGATGTTGGGAATCAACCCACTCGATCTCACCGACCTGGAGACACCAGTCGATGATGATGAAGTGTAGGCTGCAGTCCATGCGATGCCGCCTGACAGGTCACCTGGGGCCGACGGATTCACGGCCGCTTTCTACAAAACCTCTTGGCCGGTGATCAAGACGGATGTGGTCGCTGCTATCAACGCAGCAATGTTTGGGGATAGCAGAGCTTTCGGGCGCTTGAATGGCGCACTCATTGCCCTCTTGCCAAAGAAACCAGACGCCATAGAGCCATCTCATTTCAGACCGATCACCACGATCCATAGTTTGGCAAAGTTGTTGTCTAAAATTTTGGCTTTGAGACTGGCACCCAAGTTGCAGCAGCTCATCTCCACTAATCAGAACGCATTCATCCGAGGGAGGTCCATTCATGATAATTACAAATATGTTCAGCGAGCAGCCGTTCTGTTGCACAAAAAGAAAGTCCCCAAACTTTTGCTTAAACTCGACGTCGCAAAGGCATTTGACACAGTGGACTGGGCATTTTTACTCGAGGTCATGCAAGCTATGGGGTTCGGTCAGCATTGGTGTCGTTGGATCGCGATCATCTTATCCACAACAACATCATGCATCATGCTGAATGGAGATCCAGGCCAGCCGATTCATCACAGAAGGGGGGTGCGGCAAGGTGACTCGCTGTCCCCGATGCTCTTTATCTTGGTCATGGAGTGTTTGAGCCGGCTGATTGCAACAGCAAGGGACCACAACGTCCTTCACAATTTGGCAGGGGTGGGAGTCAAGTTCCATTGTAGTATATATGCTGACGATGTTATCGTATTCGCCCACCCCTCTGCCGCCGAGTTGTCGGCGATCAGGGAAATTCTCCAAGTCTTCACCGAGACCTCAGGGTTGATGACAAACACGGCCAAGTGTTCTATCACAAACATCTATGGGGCCGAGGACGATATGGAGGAGCTTTAGCAAGTTCTGGGATGCCAGGTAGCGCTGTTTCCGATTCACTACCTTGTTATGCCGCTGAGTACAACAAAGATACCGAAGGAATATGTTCGGCACACGGTGGAGGCGGTAGCGCACCGGCTGCAGCCTTCTCACGGCCCTCTCATGGCAAAGAGCGGCCGGCTCATTTGGGTAAAGTCGGTGCTCACCGCGGTGCCTATCTATGCCATGATCGCCAATGGACTACCGCCGTGGGCTCGTGCAGAAATTGACACGATTTGTCGGCGTTTCTTCTGGGCTGGGAAGGACGCTGACGCAAGGGGGAAGTGCCTGGTTGCCTGGAATGCATGCACCAGGCCGACGGCGCTTGGAGGGCTGGGCATCATGGATCTGAAGCTGGTTGCCACTGCATTTGAAGCCAAGTGGCTGTGGCTGCAAAAGACAGACATGGAACGGGCATGGGTCGAGCTGCCGCTGCAACTCTCCAGAGAAGCCAAGGATTTCTTCCGGGTGTCCACACACACGATCGTCGGAGATAGTCGAAGCACACTGTTCTGGGTGGACAGTTGGATCAATGGCGTCTCGGCCAAGACACTGGCACCCACACTGCTCCAGTTTGTCAGCAAGAGGGCCATGAAGCGACTAACGGTGGCAGAGGGCTTGACCAACCGTGCATGGATCCGCACGGTCATCGGTGGGATCCCAAACCCGGCGATAGCCGAGTACCTCCAGCTGGCACATGCTCAACGGTGTCACACTCAACGAAACTCCAGACAGGTTGGTGTGGAGGTGGGCATCGACGGCGCCTTTCCGGTCCACACCGCATATCGCACCTTGCACCTCGGCGGTCATCCAATTCCCGGTTGCGAGTGTGGGAAGTGTGGGTGCCGATGAGGATCAAGCTGTTCTTATGGTTGGCTCTACGGCAGCGGCAATGGACGGCGGATCGTCGGCGTCGCCATGGGTTGGACGCGCACGACGATTGCTTTCTCTGTGATCAAGAACCCGAAACAAAAGATCACCTCCTCGTCGATTGTTCTTTCACCAGACAGCTGTGGACCGAGATAGCCGCAGCTTTGGGTGTAACCTTGCTCCAGCAACCGGCAGGCAACCTTGTCGAATGGTGGGAGCGTTGGAGAAGACTTTGGCCGAATTTTGAGAAAGGAGCAGGCTCCTTGCTCGCTATCATCACCTGGGAGACATGGAAGGAGAGGAACGTCCGCTGTTTCCGCAGCGTGGTGACGCAACTCCAGCAGATCAAGATCATCATCAAGCAACAAGCACAGTTGTGGATTGAGGCAGGCGCCAAAAATCTCGGTCGTTTAACTCAGCGAGTAGTAGCCTAGTTAAGTTAGCAGCTCAGGATTGCGCACTCATTGGAAATCTTGTAACGATCCTGATGTACAAAACTTCTCATTCTTAATACAAATACGCGCAAGTCTTTTGCGTGATTGAGAAAAAAATGTTTGAAAGTGACATGTTTCATCCAGGATTGAACAGATTAGATAATGCAACTAAGTATGATCCGACTTATGCTCCCCTGCCTACAGGAGTACTATATATCAATCAACTAGGAGTTGCAACAATTTTTTTCTTTTTCGAACACGACTTCACGTGTCATTTTTATTAAAAAGAAGGTGGCTGAAAGTACGGAAAGTACAACACACACGACACGATACGGACCACGGAGACAATGATGCAACTGCAAACGAACAAGAGAAAACACCATGCAGTTGAGAAGCGTATGAGCTGTTTCCCGGTAGCGTTTAGCTCATGTCGGCCATATAAACAACTGAGATGTGAGATGTTATTCACCGTACAAGAGAAAAAAAAAACATAACATTGAGTACTTACAACATCCAAATTAAAACATTCCACCTGTTTTATGCTGAACATACTTGCATGTGCCTGCAATCCTTTGGCTCTTCTGTCTGGGCCAAAGACTTTGAGAGTGCACATGCGTTTCCACCCTTAACCCTATCAGGAACTAAACTAATAGCTCAAATTGCACAAATTAAGAGCTAAATTAGAATCTTGTCGCATTGAGTAATCGCGACCCAGCACCCAACCACCAAATTAAGATCTAAAATATCGCAAATCCTGTCATTTTCTTATTGCAAGTTGCACGCTGTTGACTCCACCTAGTCTTCCCCCTATTTTCTTTTTCTAAAAATCATTCAAAGACTTGGCATGCTAGCTACTTATTGGATGAGATGGACGACATGCTCATTTAATTCATACATTTAGGAGTATAGGAGATGATGAACTATACGGATCGACATCTAGACCAGTTCAATGAATATACAATTCAAGCCTCATCTCCTACCTTACATACCAACTAATATGACCTACTGCAGTTCTGCCAGAGCTTCTGAGCTCGAAGAAGAAGATGAGCAGCTAAGAGCGTTTCGGCGACATCTCAAGAAGCTCTCCAAAGATGGAGCTTTCTCCATGGCTTGTGTTCTCGTTGGCTTTCCTTGCGCAGGCTCTCGTCATCTTGGCTGACACGAATGCGCAAGATAGTATGTTTCAGTTTCTACCTTTTGTTCTTGTTATTGCAGTGCTCATTTGCTCATTCTGTTGCTCTTCTGTGCAGCTGCTGGACTCAACGGGATTAAAGATTCCTGGAACAAGCTGCCATCCAACTGGAAAGGCACTGACCCGTGTGGAGATAAATGGACTGGGATAACCTGCGCAGGAGACCGGGTCACGGATATGTTAGTATCAGCAGCTAGCAGAGATCACATATGGTCGTTTCCTTCTGGTTATCCATTTTAAAGATGAACTACTTATCACTGATCGAGTTGTTGTTTCATGGTGGCTGTTTTTGCAGAAGACTATCAAGTTTCGGATTGTCAGGGTCCCTTTCAGGCGACATCCAGTCTCTGTCCGAATTGAAGACCTTGTAAGAAACTTCTCGCCTTTTACAGTTTGATTTGAGTCCCCAAACATGCACATAAATTGGAATTTTAGCATTGTTACAAGCATGTGAGTTGATTGCCACCTATTTTTGGCAGGGACTTCTCCTACAACAAGGACTTGGGTGGTCCTCTTCCTGCAACGATTGGAAGCTTGAGTAACCTCGAAAACCTGTGAGTAGTCAAGCTTTAAGAACTACTAATTGCTCACTGATTTCGAGATTTCAATGCATGAATTGTTCTTTGTCTTATTTGCTCGTCTCCTCTGCAGAATTCTCGTTGGTTGCAGCTTTTCTGGAGAAATACCGACAGAATTAGGACAGCTCTCCAAGCTGATATTTTTGTAAGGAGATCAAACCTCTCTCCAAGCCTTTGATGTTTTAGTTAGCTACCATAAACAAGGATATATTTTTGAGATTGTATCTTTCTGTTCAACAAAAACTTTTACCTATATCTATCCAACTATCACATGGGCATCAACTTTAGTTTGTCTTCTACCAACTCGTTCTAAATGTTACTTTTGTTCATTTCAAACATATAAAATTACTGGATTCTCTAGAAGTGACTGCAAAGTGCAAACAAATGTCCATTTGATGATAGAAGTAGAACTGCCATCATATTACTTTTCAACTGAGCAATCCAACCCTCAACCTTTAGCTCTGTTGTGTGTCGGTCTACCTCTACCAAGTATTGGACCTAATCACTGATCCTCGCAGCATTTATGCATTTAGGTTCAGTATAATATGATCTTTTTCACTACCACTATGATAGGGGGAAAAAGGAAAGATTGGTCATTGTATTCCATTCCTGCAGATCTATGAACTCAAACAAGTTCAGTGGTTCCATTCCGGCATCACTCGGAAGACTCTCGAAGCTATACTGGTTTGATCTGGCTGATAATAAGCTCTCTGGAGAACTTCCAGTATTCGATGGCACAAATCCCGGGTTGGATAATCTGACAAATACCAAGCACTTGTATGTACAATTCCGATCCCCAGAATTAAATTCCATGATATTGGGATACTTTGAATCCCCTGATTGAGTTGTGGTTTCATGACCATTTCTTTGCAGCCACTTCGGTGTCAATGAGCTCTCAGGAACCATACCGAGCCAGATCTTCAACTCACATATGAAGCTGATTCATCTGTACGGAAACTCAAATTGTCAAGTCATAATAACTTGCTTATTTTTGTTGTGATTTGTGAAGCTCTGACAGTGGATGGCTTGTGCTATGTACGCAGGCTTCTTGACAACAACAACTTCACCGGAAGCATTCCTCCTACTTTGGGCCTTCTTAATACACTAGAAGTCCTGTAAGTACATCACTTCCTACATGTCATGACTCAGAAGAGAAAATCTAGAGATTTTTCACTAGCAAGTAGGAGTACTTCTGACCGTGACATGTGTGGACTTGTTCTGATGGTGAGATTATTATGTCGGCACAGGCGTTTTGATAACAACTACCAGTTGACTGGGTCAGTTCCTAGCAACATCAACAACCTCACAAAACTTGCAGAGCTGTGAGTCTCTTACTCTGTTTTTGTGTGTATGCTCTTGTTGGTCTGTCTATATCAGTTGTACAACAGTACTAGGAAGCTATAAGCCTATAACCAGTTATTTTGAATTTTTATAACCAGTTATCTTCTCTCATTCGCTCTCCTTTTTTCACACTTAGACACTTAGAAAACAACAAGCTGACTGGTCCACTGCCAGACCTTACAGGAATGACTGCACTCAGTTTTGTGTAAGTGACTTGCTCAAGTTTCTCCTTTCCTTGAGTCATAAAAGAATTTAATTATCCAACTTCTGAATGTATCTTCCTTTGTGACAGGGACATGAGCAACAACAGCTTCAATGCATCTGATGTTCCTTCCTGGTTCACCACTCTGCCATCATTGACCTCATTGTAAGTAACCTCTCTCTGTACCCCTTCCTTGTCCTACTGAAGTCCAGAACTTGTGTCTGAAACTCTGAATGTTTATCGGTTGCAGGTACCTTGAAAACCTGGGTGTTACAGGGCAGCTGCCACAAGACCTCTTCAGCCTTCCCGCAGTCCAGACACTGTGAGTTTTTGCTTCTCCACAAGTCCATAGAACTCTATGCCCAACAAAAATACCTGATTATCTCAAGGAAAATATACAGATAGAAACGATCAATCATAGAGTTCAGTTTCATGATCCATGTTCAATTCTTGATACATTATGGTACTTACTGCCAATCGCAGGAGGCTCCGCGGCAACCATTTCAACGGCACGCTATCTATTGGATCAGACTACAGCACTCAGCTCCAGCTGATCGATCTGCGAGACAACCAAATAAGCCAGATAACTGTCAGTGGATCACCATACAGCAAACAGCTCATGTACGTAGTTACTGAACATTTTGCTCTAATTTTGTTGATGCCTGTTGATTCATCATTCCTCACAAGCTAGAAAACTATCTTTTTCAGACTAGTCGGAAATCCCATCTGCACTGCGGGGAGCAACGAGAAGTACTGCACGCCGCCGGGGCAATCGAACCAGGCGACGCCGCCGCCATACAGGACTCCCAACACCTGCACTGGGCTGCCACCGACATGCCTGTCCGACCAGCTCCTGAGCCCGAGCTGCGTCTGCAGCGTGCCCTACAGGGGCACCTTGTTCTTCAGGTCACCGTCGTTCTCCGACATCAGCAACGGCTCCTACTGGGGCCTGCTGGAGACCGACATCAAGGCCAAGTACCTGAGCTTAGGCCTCCCCGTGGGCTCCGTCGCCATCCATGACCCCTCGGTGAACGCGGTGAACAACTTGCAGATAGCGCTCGAGGTGTTCCCGGGTGGCAAGACACGTTTTAGCGAGCAGGATATCTCTGACATTGCGTTCATACTCAGCAACCAGACCTATAAGCCAGACAAAGTTTTCGGCCCCTACTATTTCATTGCACAGCAGTACAGTTTCGCCAATGGTAAGAATATGATCTTCATTCAAGAATAGGAGAAAAAAAATGTACACTTCAGAAGTTCAGACCATGCTTTATGTCTGACTTGATGTATTGTTATTCATGAATGTAGATGTGCTAATACCATCCAAATCGAAGACGAACAAACTACCTGTTATCATCGGAGCCGCGGCCGGTGGAGTGGTTCTTGTCGCCGGAGTTCTTGCTCTTGCCATCTTCGTCACGAGGAGGAAGAGGAGACCCAAGCACAACGAAGATCGGAGCCAGTCTTTCGTTTCTTGGGACGTAAAGAGCACGAGCGGGAGTAACAGCATGATCCCGCAGCTGCGCGGCGCACGGATGTTCAACTTCGACGAGCTGCGGAAGATCACCAACAACTTCTCGGAGGCGAACGACATCGGCAACGGCGGGTACGGCAAGGTGTACCGGGGCACGCTGCCGAGCGGGCAGCTGGTGGCCGTCAAGCGGTCGCAGCAGGGCTCCCTGCAGGGCTCCCTTGAGTTCCGGACGGAGATCGAGCTGCTCTCCCGCGTGCACCACAAGAACGTGGTCAGCCTCGTGGGGTTCTGCCTGGACCAGGGCGAGCAGATCCTCGTCTACGAGTACGTCCCCAACGGCACGCTCAAGGAGAGCCTGACGGGCAAGTCCGGCGTGCGCCTGGACTGGCGGCGCCGGCTCCGCGTGGTGCTCGGCGCCGCCAAGGGCGTGGCGTACCTGCACGAGCTCGCCGACCCGCCCATCGTGCACCGCGACATCAAGTCCAGCAACGTGCTCCTCGACGAGCGCCTCAACGCCAAGGTCTCCGACTTCGGCCTCTCCAAGCCGCTCGGCGGCGGCGGCGGCGGCGACGACAGCGGCCGCGGGCAGGTCACCACGGGGGTGAAGGGCACCATGGGCTACCTCGACCCGGAGTACTACATGACGCAGCAGCTGACGGAGAAGAGCGACGTGTACAGCTTCGGCGTGCTCATGCTCGAGGTGGCCACGGCGAGGAAGCCGCTGGAGCGCGGCCGGTACATCGTCAGGGAGATGAAGGCGGCGCTGGACCGGACCAAGGATTTGTATGGACTGCACGACCTGCTGGACCCGGTGCTGGGCGCGGCGCCGGCGGCGATGGCCGGGATGGAGCAGTACGTGGACCTCGCGCTGCGCTGCGTCGAGGAGGCCGGCGCCGACCGGCCGTCCATGGGCGAGGTGGTCAGCGAGATCGAGCGCGTTCTCAAGATGGCCGGCGGTGGCCCGGGGACGGACTCCGCGTCCAACTCCATGAGCTACGCCAGCCGGACGCCGCGCCACCCCTACGGCGGCGACAGCCCCTTCGACTACAGCAGCGGCGGGATGCCGTCCGCCAGGGTGGACCCCAAGTGAATGTGAATGCACAGCAAGCAAGCGCCGCGGACATGGGAGGAAAATCTGCACTGCACGCTGTTCAACCACGTACACAGGTAGTGTTGCACCGAATGAACAGGGTACTGTAATTATTATTAGTGTAAATTTTGGTTACTATATATGAATTTAAGATAGGTGTGTGATTGGATTAAGAACTGATTTCCTGATAACTGGATTGTCGACATGATAATTTTGGTGTTCCTTATATATATATGAACTTAAGATAGGTGTGTGCAATGGGATTATCGACGGAAATTTTGAACTATTTCTAAGGGCCCGTTTGGTTCCCCATGACTAAATTAGTGGACTAAAACGTTTTAGCCATCTTTTAGTAGCTTTTGATGGACTAGTGGAACTAAAGTGTTTTAGTCTGCATTTTAGTCTATTTGTTTGGCTCTTTAGTCTCTAAAGTGACTAAACTTTAGTCCACTTTAGTTTAGGAGGTGGGAAGCAAACAACCCCTAAATCTTTCCAACCACTTTCATTCTTTTTCTCTTGGGGAATAACCGGACTTTAATAACCGGACAATACATAAATCTCCAACCTCAAAACACTAACCACTGACCTGTGGCTTTGAGGTCGGCGGATGGCCATCTCCTCGACTCATTGGAGGAGGCTTAGGGCGGTGGATAGATCCGCTTGATTTATCGGAGGAGACACCTCGTGTCTTGGTCTACTCATAAGGTAAAATTGAGGAAGCATGTGCGCTAGATTAGAAAATTTACTTATGTTAGAGTTATGTCGAATATGTGTACTATTTAGTTACGTTGTAACTTGAGTTATTCTATTGAGTTAGGATATATTTAGTACCGTATTGAAAATTAATGGTGTAGAGCTAATCCTAGGGGATATGAATATATCACTAACCCGTTTGTAACCATAAGACAACATGACAGCTATTTAAGCTGCTGGAGAGGAGCACCCTTAATCATGCCTTGAGGATGTAGGTACGGCAAACCTCGTTAAAAAACATCGTCTCGCGTTCGATCGTTTTATTTATTAGCATTATTTGCTAACAATAACTTATTGATTGGTGCTTCTATGTTACTATCAGATTCTATACTGACTTATCAACGCATTTAAAAGTTAATAAACTATTAGATGATCCCTCGAGAAGAGAGAGATGACAAAAACAGAGTGGGAGTGAGACAGAGCACGTGGTGTGCGTAGCCGTTGTGGGCAGCTCGGTCCGCGTGAGTGCTAAGCGTGAAAAGCATGTGCAGCCTATGTACAGGTGCCTATATACTCCGACTTTGAAAAAGGTAAATATTTGAGTTTAATTCATAAGGCAAAATGAGATTGTTTATTCTTGCAGGGCAGATGGTAACGGGTCTGGTAGGAAAATTGCTCTCGCAACGGCAAAAGGCGAATCAGTTAGTAGTCTGGTAGGATGGCAATGCCGCTAACGTGTCGAGACGATTATATCAATGATTTCAAAATTTATCAAAAAAAAACGATTTCAAAATGATCCAATTAATGGTGCATCTTCTGGTTATCAGCCTACCTGATCGGATGGGAGGGACTTATCATGCCTTTGCGTACGGAATAGATAGCAGATTTCTAGCAAGTTTAGTGTTTTATCCAATTAATGGACCCCAAGCCACCGTATTTTTAAAATTGTACTCTGTTTGTCCATGAATAAATAGATTTCTAGCAAGTTTAGCGTTTGCTGTAGACTAAATTTAAGTTGTTGTGATCTTTCTATTCATTAATGAGGATAAATTGATAATCGTGTGCTATTTTATCTTAATGTTTACAACTTCTTTGTTATATGTTAGCCTCTTATTAACACACCTGCAGGTGACCCAAGGCCCGTGAATGTGGGTGCGGGTATGACATTGCACCCATTTGTCTCATTGACAGCTAGTGTGTAGCCATTGCAAGAGTTGTTAAGGGCGGGTATTTACTCCACCTTCACTTTGCCTCGCCACCATCGAAGCTAGTATCCCCCACCTTCCAAAGGCGGCATCCCAACCATCATCTCGACCATCGGTTCGATGGTCTCCCCAAACTTTCATTTATAACTAAAGAATACATAAATCCTCAACCTCAAACACTAACCACTAAATCGGTGGCTTGGCGTCGGTGGATCCCTCATCTCCTCGACTCGTTGGAGGAGGCTTAGGACAATAGATCCTCTTAATTTATCGTAGGCGAGACCTCGGGTCTTGAGTGCACAAGTCTAATGAAAATTGAGGGAGCACATGTGCTGGATCACAGAATTTGCATATAGTTTGTTGATTGGTGCTTCCATCTTACTATCAGATTCTGTACTGATTTGTCAACGCATCTAATCTAGAAGTTAAGAAACAATTGAATCGTCTCACAAGAAAAGTGAGACGACAAATATAAAGGAAGAGGGAGTAAGGTGAGAGAATGGAGCACGTGGTGTGCATAGAGATTTGTGTGGGCAGCTCCGTCCATATTGGTGTGCTATGCACGTGCCCAGGAATAGCCTTTGCTATACCTGTATATTTGTGCCAATCCTACTTTGAAAAATGAAAATATTTGAGTCCTAAATTGTTTTGAAAGGCTATTGAGATTGTTTACAAGGCATTGCGCAGATGCTAACGGGTCTGGTAAGATATAGGAAAACTACTCTGGCAAAGGCAAAAGTCGAATCAGTATCCTCCAAAAAAAGTCTGGTCTGGTAGGATGGTAATGCCGACATTTCGAGATGATTATATCAACGATTTCAAAACGATCCAATTAATCCAGCATCTCTGGTTATCCATCAGCCTACCTGATCATTCACTCTGACGCCTTTGCCTATGGACGTTTGTCTCCTGCGTGTCGAGTTTATAGGGAGTTACCATTATCACTTTTTGAGCAAGTTACGCAAGAATATTAATAAAATATATAAGTTATCAAACAAAAAATGTATTATTAAATTTATTACAAAATATATATTTATCCTCTTTCTCATATATGTGGAGTCATTCATCATTGTTCAAGCTCCTTTCTTCAACCAATTTATCCCACCTCTCAATCTTCATCAAAAGTTCTTGTTTCAACTTTCTCTGATCGCTCCCTCAATTTCTGATCCATCCTTTCATATATCTTTTTAACAGGAAAGTCACCACACTCTAATAATCCAAAATATAATTGCCATGATTGGATCAGCTTGCTTATTTGTCCAAGTAAAAGCCTATGAGACCCAGCCCATGGGCTAAGTTGGGCCAGGCTGAATTCGTGCTACTATATCTGTGGTAGTTTAGTACCACATTCTCAATTCAGGGAGAGCCGAGCTAGCTTAAAAACCTAGGCCAAGGCTGCGTAGTAACCTTCGGTTAACTGTTTTGAGCGAAGCGAGAGGACGAAACCTCAATTGAGTTACTACATAGGTGGGGCCCACCCATGAACATTTGTCCTATACGGGTAACCTAGTGACCATTTGTCCTAGTCCCTTGAGGAGGGTGGGTGAGCGGATAATGGCTTCCCCATATTCTAATCCTCTTTTTGTCATCGGATTCGGAGCGGATCGGATATTGTACGGATTCGGATGCGAATGCGGATTTTTTAGATGTCGAAAATGGTGTGGGTTCGGTCCGGAATCGGAGCGGAAGCGGACTTTTCTAAGTCGGATTATACGTGCTTACATATTGTTCTTTATACACAATAATATATCTATATATAATAGTGCATAATCCTTAAGCATATTTTTTTTACATGAATGCTTACGTACATTCACCAATAAAATATATGTATATACACGCAAAGATTAAGATGGGATTGAAGTGCTGCTAGATCATTCGTCCAGCATCGTCCTTTTGCCTTGCTCATTACTAGTGATTAGCAAATAGCCACCACACCAATTAGTCAAATAGACAATCACGTGATTACCTTTCTATATACAATAAACAGATACTTAAATTAGTGTAAAAATAGTTGATGTGGGCTAAATATAATAATGAGTTGGGCTGACTTGTATTTTTGTTGTTTGGGCTCTTTAAAGTTCGGATTATCCTATTTAATGCATCGGATAATCCGTGTTTAATTATCGGATAATCCATATCCGCCGGATTTCGCTAATACCATATCCTACCCGCATCCGCATATGATCGGATTCGGATTATCCATATCTACACGGATATTAATAGGAGTTCTCCACATCCTTAAAATTCGGATTCGGAGCGGAGAATTATCCGTACCACTTTCATCCCTGGACCCAGCCCATGGCTTAGGCCAGGCTAGATTGGAGTTATTGTGGTTTAACTCTGGATCGATCCGTTTGCACGCAGCAAGGACGAAAGCGCAAAGAGAGTTAATTAGCAAGTGTGGTCCATTCAACATGTAGAGTGAGTCGTCATCCTGGATCGGGCGTTCCAAAGCCCCCCCCCCCCCCCCACCCCACCCACCCCCACAACCACACACACACAACTCACATGTCTGTGTAACTCTCTCAAGCCCGAATCACTAACAAAATGGTTGAAAAGACCGACTAAGGTACGATTTATATTGTCATTGGATTTCTTAGAAGCTTCTCTAACCAAATTGAAATCTCCCCCACTACTAAAGGACACTCTAATGTGACAACTATTTCTATAAGTTCCCCAAGAAAGTATGGTTTCATGACATGATCATAAACATTGATGCCCCCCACTAGAAATTTGAATCAATGGACTTCACAATCATACAATGACAAAACCTCCCCTCAACATACTCCAACAACTCTAGACATTCCTTATTGATCCCAATAAGAAGATCACCATATCTCCCTTCAGCGTTGGTCCATTATTACCGATCCATATCTTGTCCTCTAGCCAGACTCACCGGTCCTATAGAAAACCAGATTTTCTCCCGTCTAGTTCTTATGATTTATGATTTTTCAGCTAATGGTATTTTGTTTAAAGAAGCTAAGTTCCTTATATATTTGAATTTTTTCGGCTGACATTGTCAATGTACCATGATCTTGTAATAGAGGTGCACATGATCTTGCTCATATGGGTTTCAGTTGGGACTCGAATCGTTACATCTTTGGGAGTTCATGATGTAAAATATTCTTCTCAGATATAACAAAGTCCAAAGCTTTATTTTTTTTAAAAAAAGGTCATATCTTAGACGAAGATTAGTGAAACCTCAAAATTATTGGGTTTAAAAGCATGTAAGTCACTGATCTTGTTGAACTTTGTACATGAGATATACTTGCAAAATCTTTTTTTGAAAAAACTCAAACATTGATTTTTGAGTCATTGAGACAACATGTAATCCATTGATTAATTCAATGAAATGCAGAAAGCACATGTAAGTAGTCATTTGTTGGATCTCTGTTTCAGGGGGGCAAACAAAAGAACAAGATTTCCATTTCATCATTACACTCGTTATGTCATATACACAGAAACGGCCCGTCTAGAACAAAAGAAAGAATTTACGCATAAACTCACTAGACAACTAGTTATGAAAAGGTTTGCGCGTCTAGATTGAGAAATGATGAAAGTTATAACGACACGCCACGAACATGGCACACTAAAGGGAATAGTGTTATACAATCAGCTATGTCCTCCCAAGCGGAAGGAGACCAGTCTATACTATACGCTAATCATACTACCTAGCCAACATTGGCATTCAGATGCACTTGCTTGGTATGATAATTTTGCTTTCTTATATATGAACTTATTAAGATAGATGTGTGCAATGGGATTGTTGACATGCTAATATATTTCATTGACGGCAGGTGTAGCCATCGCGAGCGTTGTTAAGGGTGGGTTTTTTACTCTTCATCAACTTTACCTGACCTGTTGTGATCTCTAGTTCCCCTATATTGCTAGCAACATCGAACCAGTCTCTCCCACCTCTTGACAGGCAACATCCCAACCATATCGTCTCGGTCGTCGTTTTGATAACCTCCCCAAACTTTCGTTTATAATCGAAGAATACAAAAATGTCCAACCTCAAAACCCTAACCACTAACCTGTGGCGGTGTGACTTGGGATAAGTGGATTGGATCCGCTTGATTTATCAGAGGAGACCTTGGGTCCTAGTGTGGCAGCCACACACATGTTTAGTGAAATTGAGAGAACACACGTGCTAGATTAGAAAATTTACATAGCGTGTTGATTGGTGCTTCCATATTACTATCAGATTGTTTACAAGGAAAACTACTCTCTTGCAGTGTAGATGGTAACGGGTCCTGTAGGAAAACTACTACTCCAGCAAAGGCAAAAGTCGAATCAATTATGTCTGGTAGGAATGGTAATGCCAACGTGTCGAGACGATTAAAGGATTTCAAAATGTTCGGATTAATCGAGCATCTCTGGCTATCAGGCTATCAGCCTACCTGATGGGATGGGACTCTGTTACTCTGCTGCCTTTGCGTATGGACGTTTGTCTCGTGCGTGTTGAGTTTAGGGGACATGATAATTCTCACTTTTTTTAGTTTTTTGAGAAAGTTTAACAAGAATTTTACAAATTATAATAAAGTATTATTAAATTACTTACGGAATATATATTTACAGTAATCTAGTTGGAGATATAAATGTTAATAGTATTCAGTAAATCTCTTTTTTTTTTTCTTTTTGGATGAAGGAAGTACTAACTAGTACTGTACCTAATGTAAATATCGGACTACATATCACGTTTGACCATCCGTCTTATTCAAATTTTTTACATAAATATCATCTATTTTGTTATGGCTTGTTTTGTCATTAGAAATATTATAATAATGATTTATTAGTTTTATAATATACATAAATTTTTTGAATAAGACGGAAGGTCAAACACAATATTTGAAAGTCAATGAATTGCGTTCTTTTAGTGACGGATGGAGTACCTAACATAGAGTAAATGCAAAGAACCTGAGTATCAAAAAAATGCAAAGAATCTGAAGCATGTAGAGTCCCATTAACAAACTGATAGTACTAGCACAACAGTATATTATGTCATTTTAGACGAAGATTAGTCAAACCTCGAAATTATCGGATTTAAAAGCACGCAAATTACTGATGTTATAGAACTTTGGACATGAGGCACTTGCAAAATTTATCTCTTAAAAAAAAACAGAACATGTTCTTGAACAAATGAATAAACGGAGATATGCATCACATAACATGCAGGAGCGAGTAATGTAACTTGGTTTTCATATTCCATTATCTACCCTACTTAATGCATTACACGTCTAGGCGTATTGTAGAAAAAAATTATCTAATAATTACGTAAATGCATGGCCAGACTAGCTAACTGAAGTCGTTTTTTGAGTTATTGAATCAACATGTAATAATTCAATTGTTCAAGACAAAGTTGACTTCTGAGTCATCGAGTCAACATGTAATCATTGATCAAGTCGGCACAAAACCAGAGTTATCTAATTTGGCTAAACCAGTAGAAACTAGATGAATTGAATCAAAAACCAGAGTTATCTAATTTGGCTAAACCAGTAGAAACTAGATGAATTGGATCACAGGAATAAAGCAGATGCAGTAATTTGTTGGATCCAACGATGAATCTCTGTTTCAGGGACAAAAAACAAACAAAAGAACATGATTTCCATTTCATCATTACACTCATTTTATGCCATATACACAGAAAAGGCCGGCCGGAACAAAAAGAAAGAATTTTTATGCAAACTCACTAAACAAGAAGCTAGTTACATTACAAGTAGGAGGACGCCATGGTCCTGACATCCGACGGCACGAAGGTGGCGAGCGCGGCGAGGAGCAGGAGCAGGCAGACGGGCACCAGCAGCAGGAGCGGCGGCGGGGGCGGCAGCGGCGGCAGGACGAGCGGCAGCACGATGAGCGACACGGCCACGCACGCCAGCACCAGGAAGGCCTCCGCGCTCGGCCGGCCCGCCGTCGGAGGCTTGGGTGACGGCTGCGGCGCGTTCTGAGGTTGCCGCCACTTGGCCGCCGCGGCGCTCTGTCTGCACACCACCACGGCCTGCCTCCTGCTCTGCTGTCGCCTGGGCTGCTGCTGCTCTCTGGCGAGCTGGTCTGTCTCAAACTCGATTGCCATGAGCGACGCGGCAACCAGCATCTAACGCGCGAAGTGAGGTCGTTCTTCTGACGTATACGACCGATTGAATCTGAGCTTGGTCTTGAGGATTATGTTTGAAGCGACGTTATCTGCTAATGATGCAGAGATGACAAGAAAGAAATCAAGAACCGCTCGACACAATCAAGATTTACGATGAACTGGCGCACATCCAGATTACAGAGGTAACATTACATTACACTGGGACAAAAGACAGATAGATACCTCTGATCTTAAGCTTCACGATGCCGGCTTGCCGCCCGCTCTGTTTCTTCGCGTTCTTGATCTCGTCCCAAGCGACTGGATCTCCAGATTAATACCACCCAGAACACAAACCACGACACGGCAGCCCGCCGGAATTTCCAAAAGCGGACCAGGAGGAATGGATGCTAGATTTGACCAGGGCAGGAGAAAAAAAGAAGAACAGAGCTGGAAACCAGGAGCAGAGTAGTGCAAGAAGAACCGACGCACGCCGGCCAGAAAGCGCAGAGGACTAAATGGCGACCTGCAGCGGCGCAACGGTGGCCGAGGAGGAGGGTGGGCGGTGTCCCCGCTTTTGGCGGCGTGGCGTCGCGCGGCGCGGGAATCGGAGGGGAGGAGGAGGTGGTGGGAGGCCGCCATTTTTATCTGTGGACTGGGCGACGGCGGTTTTGAAAACCTGCGACTCTGCGAGTGGGAGACTAGGGGAGGAGGGATGCATGCAGTGCAGTGCACAGGACAGGTGCGGTGCATCGAGGACCAAGTGGACACCACGGTGGGTCCAGGCCCTTTCCGACTTGTAAGCCACATCGGGTTTTGGTTTTAGACTTCCCTGGTCCCTTGAGAGCGTCAATAAAAAGCTCTAGCTTTTTTATCATAAAAAAGCTCTAAACTGCCTATATATGTCATGTGACAATCTTAGTAGCATTTCCCAAGACAGGCCATGGGCAATGTATACGTGGTACGAGTATTATTTGGTCATCACCTCTACTCTACCACACTTGTTCCAAGTTGACAACATGTCCTCCTGTCGTGAGGATTATTTGAGTCATTTGTCTTTACTAAGTGGAGAAGAGCCTGTGAGTACTACTATAATATAATTTAGCGCTGGTTGAAAACTTGTCTTTGCTTATTTCCTTGTTGGCTACGACTCTAGTGGTTTAGTGTTCTTTCCCAACTAAAGATTTCTAATTCGGCATAGATTCCAGATGTTTAGGTGTAATTTGCATTATCAAGTTGAACCTAAAGGAGAACTATCGAAGAATATTAATCGTCGCGGGCACATTAAGACAACCAGTGCTGTTAATGGTCTCTAGACCCCCACCCCCCCCCCCAAAAAAAAAAAAAAAAAAAAAAAGTGACTTCTGGGAATCAAAACATCAACCTAACGTCTAACGTTGAGCACTACTTCATTTGTACCACTGCATCAAACACTCATTCATGTGTATATAGAATATATGATAGAATCTTATATCAATATTTTTAAACTAATTTTATATCAATATTTGGTGAGCTTAGATTGAATATTTGGCCTACAAATGAGCTCAAATGAAAAAAAAAACTTTAACTATAAAATTTTAAATATTATCAAGTACTACATCTTTGGTATAGGATGTATCCTCGTCCAAGATAGTCTGAGAAAAAACAAAAAATTGAGTCTAAAATATGTGAATTTCAAACACATATATTTGAGGCTCTAGATGACTTTAAATTAAAAGCTTGTCAATATCAAACATGTCGGTCATGTCAGCCACTACAACCTTTTTATATTAATAACTATGTGAACATTTAAGATCGGTTTGGAAGTTTAAATTTAAAATTTCCAAATTTATAACCATCAAACACATATTTGGGACTCTAAGCAACTTTAAATTAAAAAACTTTCAACTACAAAGTTGTAGATTCTGTTGGGAACTATAACTTTTTGTATAGACCATGTCAACATTCGAGATCATTCGATAATTTTAAATTTGAAATTTTAAAATATGTGAACTTATAATAATAGTTTGGAACTAAAGCTAGATTTTCATGGTGGAATATGGTCCTATGCCAGCGAAAGCAGGGGTGACCGGGTGACCAAGATGGACGGGGCTCACCACGCTGGAATTCCATGAATGAGTGAAAATTCTTTCCACCGCTTTGAGATATTCTTCCACGGCACTTTTGGACAAAAGGGGGCAGGATTGCGAGTTGCTCAAGGACCCAATTCACTGAAGGTTCCTCGACCGCACCTTTGCTGCTAATCAACTTCCTCTGCTATCGTATCCATCCAATGCATGTGTGTTGATTTTTACTTGCGTGCTCAGCCGATCGATTATCCCAGTTGTTCTCACACACCCCTATCCTTCCAATCTCCAAATAGCATCTGAGAAACCTTTCCACTAAAGTGCCTCACGTGCTTTATCGTTTAACATGAGTTTTGTGTTGAGTGCGCGACGGATCGATCAGGATATCTGAGGATTACTATGAGCTTACAGCCTGACGGATCGAAACGAGAAAAATTGAAGGCAATGGTAGCACAGCGTACAGGCAGGTAAATGCATATGCATGCACCTGCTGCCTGGAATCGTGATGAGCATGCTGCTCGTCCGTCCTTGTGCGTGCCGTGCCCACGAATCAGATCAGAAAAGCCTTTATGGCTGCAGCGAGCAGCGGCCGCCTGCAGCGGGGCATGCATGCATGCATCCATCCAGACTCCAGTGGCCGTCCCGGCCGCCGCCGCCAGCCAGCGGGTGAATGGATCGAGTACGCTGGCCGACCTGCTACAACTGTTGGCGCATGCATGACACTGCACGGCCCCGCCACCGTCCACTCTCGCGCTTCACGTGTCTGCCTGTCTGCACGCGCATGCACACAGCAGGGATCATTTCTTCGCACAAGTTGCACACGAATCTGTCATCATGGAAAAATGGCAGAATCTGTCATGGAAAAATCACAGATTCTGTCATGGAAAAATCGCAGAAACCACATCACGTACTATGCTACCTTCTTCGATCTAAAACCACTTGCATTGCAACGAGAGTACGAGACACGTTGATGAAGTGATAAAATCGCTCACACACAACTAACGAAGTTGTAGCTCCCGAATCAAAGAGGGACGACACAACAAAGTTAGTTAGCTGCAGAGACGCAAAGCAACCATATATGCGTGCTTTTTCCAGGATCAGCCTAAGTACATCGAATTTTCCTTGTCGGATTCGTTGTTCCTATATCTGTGTGTTTGGGTTCAGTGTACTTATATTGTACCATTACCATTTCCTTCTAGCTTTGAACAAACAAGCAAATAAGTCCAATGCGATTGTTTTGATCATGTATCTATGCATGTCTTCAATTAATCCGTGCTATCTCAAGATCGTGTATGCATTAACCTTGTACGTTGAAAAGATACACTACATGCATGCATGTAACGAAGCGTCAATTGAATCAAGTAGTAAAATTCAGCAATGGCCCTCGGACAAGGTATGTATATATGCATGGCTGTTCAACCCATGGTTTATGCGGTTGATAAACCAGCTGATGCTATTTTGTTGTAGTAAGAGAAAAATATTATACCATGACTGATAAGTTTAAGTGAACAAGGCGCCCTCTAGATGTCTTAATTAGTCTCCTACTACACTTTCAAATTGTATTTTTTTAGATGCATGAATTTTTTTTGGGTTCTAGTGAAAGGGATAAAACGGGCGCTAGCTATCCATGTTGTGTGCTGCGTGTATGCTAAAAACTAGTGATTTGCGCGCGCCCATGCACGCGAGGATAGGCCCAAGCAATATTTGTAAATAATAAGCAATGCATGCAAATAGTACATATCTAGATACGATGTTCATACAGAGATACAACATAGATAGCAAATGTTCAGACTTTGAACTAAATAGCGTACATATCAACAAAGCATTTAAAAGGGAGATTGGCGCGGGTCTATTAATCAAGATCTGGCCAACACTGCTGGGCAACATCCATGCACTAAGACGGCAATTTCCACTATTAGGATAGGACAGCAGCAAAAGCCTGATGAATTCATCTGGATGGCAAAAGGCAGCGAGTCCATTGAAGCAAATTTGAAGCAGCACTGAGGCACCTGTAAAGTAGCACCATTTAGACCAAGTAAGCAAAAGATTTGAAGAAGCACTCAGGCACCTGCAAAGTAGCACCATTGAATTCAAATGAATGGGCAACATGAGACAAGGCACAAGCGACCCATTGTCGGTAGTTGGTACTGTATTTTATACCGATCAAAGCCATTATTTTTCAAATTCAGTAGATTTGGTGATTGTGAATCACATACATGTGCTTCTAAGAATATTTTTTGTATACCCAAGGTTGCCTTTTCTTATAAGAAAGAATGTAAGATTGTTGAAGGCGATGTAGCTACCATTTTTTATATAAGCCATCATTATTCAGAATAGTAGTGAAAGAACACACCTTGTGTTACCACTTTCCCTGAGGAAGAGAATGACCAGAAGATCGTCTCTTCTCGGCAACAAGAGTCCTGGCAGCGACAAATTAGCGAGAAGAGTGACATTTGGATGAAAATATTTCTGTCAACACGTGGAGCATAAATAAAGGGTGAGTCAACCTTGTGTTGCTCACATATATCACATGCGCACCGAACAGAAACTGGATTTCTAAAGCTGAAACAAATATCTTACATGAGACACAGAGTACATATAAGCCGGATTTTTAAACGGGATGGGAGACGTTCAAGGAGGCATATTAGTTCATGGGATGGCACAACATAGCATACCACACATAGTAGATGCTACAGAAGCACATGATCAGCTATATCTGCCAAGGAACTTCTTTTCAGCTTCTATATGACAAACCATCAAAATCACAAAAATGTACCATTTGTTAGCAATTGCCACTCACAGGAAGCCCACACTTTTGAAAAGCTGGAACCTGATTCTGCTTAGCCCCAAACTACAGAAGGTAGTGCGTAATTGTTTTCACATTTAGAATTAGCAGTTTTTTCAGTAACCAGCCAAAGAAATTCTATGAAGCATAACCAAAGGAAATAGCAATGAACAAATTTGAGTTTTAACCTATCCGAAGTCAGCCGGTGGTCAAATCAAGATAAGGAGCAACAGGAATCAGCCGGTGGGCAAATCAGGATAAGTGAGTGCCTTGTGTCATATTTCACATACCCCAAGTTCACAACTATACTTCAGAAATCGTAACTTAATACGAATCAATCAACGACGCTAATCCATAGCTTCAGTTCATGAACACCACAGAAAGAATCGGAGCAGCTTCATATTTGCACTGTCAGGAAGTAATAATTACCTTGCTCGGAAGCACAGCTGCCTTTACTCTTCTGAAAACTAATGCGGACAGTGGCAGCACTCACCCCGTTGTCCCGGTTGCGTTGCACCTGCATGTTGCTGCAATTTAGACACAGCACATGGCCTGACGTCAACAAAGAAGAGTAGTTGTAGTTAGCAGGAAGCATCGTCGAGGTACAGAATGAAAATTTTAACATCAAGAGCAATATTTTTTTTGGGAAATTATAAAGGTATGCACTATTCTTAAATACAATAAAATACGCTAGATTAATTAAGAAGGAAGAATTCTTCCATTACCTTTTTATTCTTGCACTTTCCTCAACTGGAAGGTAATTTAGAAAAAAATCATTAGATGGTTGGCCACCAGTTGTTTCTGTGTCAGATTGCAATTTTAAAAATTAGGAAACAATTTAAAGGTAAAAGAGAAAATATGCTTGCGTTAAGAAAATGATATGCAGGCACAAGATAGCCGGCGGGTCATGTAGCAATGGTTACCTCACACATGGCGGGCAGGTCAATATGCTCCAAGCCTGTGGGATGTGAACATACACGGCATTTCCCTGTAGAAAGGAAGTAGTTCAGATGAAACCATATCAGGACATGTAATATCATGTGACATGAATTTAAGGGATCATGTAACTTCAGAAACTGAGATAATAAGGAGCATTGGAACATGCAGGAAACAAATAGTACTGAAAAGCATGCAAGTTAACTCACAACCTCTGTCGAAAGCACAACATCATTCATCTAACTCATTTTGATGCACCTAATTTTAATGTTATTGTATTTGCAAATAGGTATATACTTAGATATGACCAAAAGGAGATAAAAAAATCATGAGCAGCATAAGGTGCACCCATAGAAAGATGAGAGTATACTAAAAAACCTACAGCACAAATACATGTTTTATTTTCCATTAGGTGCACCCATCTTCTCTTCCTGGCTGTGAAGCCATGGCATAGCCATGACATAGTATGTGCCAAACCATCCATGACTCATTGCTTTACTTTTGAGGGAGAAAAGCATTTGTTTGCGGATTCTATATTTCCTATGGTACCATGACTCTTGTTAGTCAATGAAGATGGCACCAATAATCTAGGTTGGCTTCTAAATCAAGCCAATTTGAGGATCGTTTATCGACACCACATCCATCCAGTGTCCAGATCGAGTGGAATCTCTAGGGCGCCTCACATTCCCAGCCTAGGACAATTCAACGAAACGACAGCAAAGGTTAGATCAACGCACCGGAGTTCATTGATCGATGATTCTGCAGCTGCGATGACCCATGACCATGATCTAGCACCGCAGCACCAGCGGTAGCTCCGGGACCTCCTCCGCGTGCATTTGTATCCAGTACTATCTGGAAAACGGGACTTGCTGCACTTGCTGCATGATGGGAACCACCATGATGCATTGTCAACAAGACGTCCAATAGTGACAGTGCAGCGGTATCCATTTTCCTGCAGTGCTGGATAGACAAATATTACATGGGAAGAAGAGAAAAGCAGGCACAGTAAAACTACAAAATAATCAGGAACACTCTGTTTTAGTCTGCTGAGATACAAGCATAGATGCATATACCTTTTTCCTTTTTAACCAGTTAGTTACCTAAGAAACTTATAGCAGCACAAAACAAAGATTTCTGTTAATGGAGGAGGAAGGAGAAAAAAATGGTTGAGATGAACCAATGTTAGTTGTTATCAAGGGTCAATTCAGAAAAGAGATCTATCAGCATAAACCACTGGAACCAATGTTGTGAGGACAAAATATGAAGCAGTAAATGTTTCTCCTTTTTAACCAATCAACTGGTAGAGAAATTTGTAGTAGCACATAATACGCTACTTTCTTTAGATGCACAATTCTGCTCGTAGTCAGCTCAGTAGCGAAGGTCAAGGCATTGTATGGAGATAATGAATGAAGAAGAAGAGAGGTTGAGATGAAGGCCACTGAACAGCCACAGAGATAGAGAGCCAGCAGCTAACAGAGTGCATATTTTTGGAAATGTATTGTTCTATCAAGATGATTACCTCCATAAATCATGGATGACAATCATTTAGAAAGTAAATTTAGTAATTTACCTTTTCTCTGATCTGACCATAGTGACGACCTGAAGTAAGGGGAAAAAACTAAAAATCAAAATCGCTGTCAGCTGCATACCTCAGCGAGGACTCTGCAACAGGAAAACTCAACATAATATTAAAGCGGTTAAACTGGATGGACAAGATGCCAAAATGAATCAGGAGTTCTCTAACCTTTGGCTAGGCAATATCACAAACACATGGCATGCCGTAGTATAAGCCAAATCGGGGCAAATATTGCCACCACCAAGAGGGTCCCTGCCAAACCCAAAACAAACAAAAAGAGGAGTGAGCCACGGGAGGCGGTCTTGGCCACACCAAATGGTATCGACAAGCACAAGAGAACAATTCATCTGCATAGCGAAGGGGAGTGAGCCTCTGCGAGTGCTAGGAGAGAGATCCAGTAGGGAGAAGGGAGAGAGAGGGGGAAGGAACCAAACCGAGCCCAAGACGACACGACCAACAACGGAGCAGCCGGGACCAGGACGCGCCGCGGGGAGGGGGGCGCCGGCAGCCACCGGCGGCGCCTGCTACCGCCGTGGCCAGCCGTGCCGTGGCCGGAGACGGCAAACCACCGGGGCCGAGGCAGGCACCGCATCCGTACAAAGCCAACGCCGCCATCGCCGTCGCACTGCCCGCTTGAGGAGGGAGAGAGGGAGATAAAGTGAGAGAGGAAACGAGAGAGGGAGGGCGGAGCACCGGAGGAGACGGCAGCGGAGACGCCCAGCGCGCGGTGTCGCCCCGCCCATCCGGCCGCGCCGCCACATGGAGCGAGACGGGATCGAGAGGCCGGGTTTCCTGGTGTCCCTTTTTTTGCCGTGGAGACCACAACCGTCGGGGCCCGCGGCGCGCGCGCCCGGCGTCCGTGCCGCCGCCGCGCCGCGGCGGGGCGCCGCCGCGCCGTCGGCCGCGCCGCCACCGCCGGGGCCGCGCCGCCGCCGCGTCGGGGCCCGCGCCGCCGCCGCGCGCCCGTCGCCGCGCCACGCGCTCGCCCGTGCCGCCGCCGCGCCGGAGTGGCGCTCGCCCACGCCGTCGCCGTGCCGCCGCCGCGCCGCCCGGCCACGCAGAGGGAGAGAGGAGGGGGAGAGGGAGGAGGCGGCCGTGCCTGGGAGTGGGAGGGCAAGGTTAGGGTTAGGGTTGAAGGCGTTATATATATATGATGCAAAGGAGGCCGCTGAACCGTTAGATCGAGGATCTGACGGCCAAAAAAATTCGGATGACGTGGACGCTCTGGCTGCACGTCTTGGCCACACGCTTGCTTGTTCTTAGATTGGCATTATTGAAAAAACAAAGTTGGCTCGGAGCTAATAACTAATACCATTGAGCTAACTAGTGAAGCCGGTGTGGGCGTAGTTGCGAGGGATAGTAGTGGGACGGTAGTTTTTACTATCGGGAGATACTTTTAAAAATGTGGAGTGCAGCCGAGGCCGAAGCCATCACCTATGTTTAAGGTCTTCGTTTGGCAAACCATTGAGGCTTGTCCCAGGTAATAGTTGAATTGGATTGTTCAAGAGTTATATCTTCATTTGTCGTAGATGATTGGTCAAATTATAGGGGAGACGAGAAGTTGGACTCAGTTGATGAATGAGTGGAAGTGTTCCCATGTAAAGGGAGAATGTAATCAAGTGGCAAATGCCTTACCTTCTTTAGCTAGATGTTTTAAACATTTTGCGGCTTGGCTAGGACAAGTGCCTATGTGTGTCTTGCCTTTCCTTTATGCCGATTGTAATTTACCAATGGCTAGCTAATAAAGCTTCTCCCTTTGCTCACAAAAAAAAAAAAACTTATACTATTATGGGTGTCCTTATGTATTGTTATTCTAGCAGAAGCAAACGTCGTTCTTAGCATCCACCCCGTTCCTTTTCTTCGGCTACCAATCATTTGATATATCCCATGTTACGTGATACTTTTTTTTAAAGTTGAAGCTAGCCCGTCTGTGGGGCGACAACCTATGCACCGAACCCACCCTGAACAAATTTTCATATGCAAGGTTTTGTCATTACATGCGAGAATTTGTATCCTATTTTAGTCTTTGACCTTCATAACCATGATCTGTATATGCTCGGTGCCTCGGTATCCGTGGCACCGTACGTGTGTGGTATTATTTCAATGACCTGTGCTAATAGTAAATTAAGCTCGTCAACGTCTTGCTAGATTCCCTGTATCTAAAATAGCCAGCCTGCTAGATTGCCTGTATCTAAATGGCGGTCAAAACCGTACAGTCATATCGATCAAAAGACGTCAGCGTGCTGCTCCAGATGTTATATAAGATAATTAAATAATAATTAATGGGTATGTATATTAGGGCATACGCTTAGAGCATCTCCTGCAATGCTATCTAAATCTGACCATACCTCTACCTGTCTAGCAACACTAGCTGTAAGACAACTTCTTTAACAGAGATAACTTTTAGTATATAGCTTACAACATAGATAGCCAACACACTCACGTAATTTTAGAATGTGTACATCAAACCCTACCTCTTAATCAAAAACATTAGAATCACAATAGCATTATGGGCTATAAGATTAAATCATCGCGTAATAAACTGTCCCTCGGCCCATTCTTTATCATGGTTTCAGAATAATGATACTATTTTCATCACATCTCTCCCGTATTAATTCATCTATTGCTTAATTTGGCTTCCATGCCCAATCTTTTCATTCAAGCACAAGACAGAGTATCACTCTGCTTACATTCTCTCAACGTTCTCTTCGATCGTTCGATGCAGAACCATAAATCTGATGCAAGCAAAAAGCCGGAATCAGGATGAAACTTAGTGTTCACCATTTGCCTGCGGCGCATGAGACTGCCCATCCAAAGTGTCATCGTCATGTTATGAAACTGGAGCACTGAGAAGCAGCAGTTTCAACTCACATTTGTTATGGCTGCCTGTCTAATGTGATCCTGAACTGATGCATTTTCAATACCAATGTACTAGCTCCGAAAATTCAATCAGCTACAGAAATAGGATTGCCATTCAGTGCGACTACGATCTGCCTTCTATTGTCATTGTCACGTTGTCCTAGTTTTTCAAAGCAACCAGAAAAATCTGATAATCAAGTCTCGATACATGGAGTTAAAAAAAGGTGTTCCAACAACATTAGTACTTGAAATGCATAGACCAGACCAACTAAGTTATAACTAGACCAGACCCAATGATAACTAGAGTTGCAGTGGACATCAAAAGATTGAAGGGCTGCCCCGAAGAAACTAGTAGAACATAAGCAGCATCTCCATTGCCATCATAACCTTCACCATCATCTTTGTCTCTACATCACCATGGCACCAAAGAAGGCACCACCTTGAATGCCGTTTTAGTCCTGCAAGAGGCACAAAAACATTGCAGATGCAATGCAACCATTACTTTTTGACAAAATTAGGTGTGTAAATGGTTTTTTTAGCGAGGACTTAGGTGAGTAAATCTGAAGTGCATAAGTTCAGCCTCATTGCCAAAGAGTATCAAAATGTAAGGAGCATCAAAATACTTTTCTCACTGACTCAGAGCAGAATCCATACATTGAAATCATTATTTGAATATGAAAGAAAATGACAACAAATTTACTAGCAACCAACCCTAGCAATATGCAGTCGTGCACCATTCTTTGGTCCTTGAGTCATAAGAATAAAAAACGATGCAACTATATGATGTCAGAAAAGGAATCAAATAATGCTCTACTTTTCAAAATAAGCTACCTTAGTTACAGCCACAAATATCAATGACGACACAAAAGAAATAAATATGTGTATGAGGAATGTTTCCTGAAAAACTAAGTTCCAAAAGGTGCCAAACACAGAACTCTAAATGTTGAGAGCATTTGTAGGATTGCTCTGCTCACACTAACAGGTTTATACTCATTGTTCATTTCGGAATTGACGACCCAGGCTAAAAGCATGTACGGTTGTCATGAGTTGCAGATTTAGGGCTGAAAGAGTGCAAAGGTTCATAACATTAAAAGGCACTACTAGGTACTAGCACAGAAGTGAACAACCACTAACCATAGACTAACAAAAAATTGCAACACATCAATGCCTAGATTCAATTCCACAGGAAGTTGGAAAGCATTCGGAAATCAAAGGTAATTTGATTTGAATCATTCAGACTTGCATACTGCACTTGCAGAATTGTGGCAGTAACATCCAACATGAGCCTGGGCTCTGAGCTGAGAAGCACAGGGGGCCTGGGAGCATGACAGGAGGTGAGGATCGGCAAGCCGAGGAGTTGGGGAGGCAGGGAGATCCTCAGGTAGGGATGTGTGTGTCTGGGGATTAATGTAATAATTTGACTAAGGATTAATGTAATAATCATTTTGTATGTGTGTGTCTGGTGGCAAGGGAGGGATGGAGGTTGCACCCTCTAGCCTCATGTAAGCGCCCAGCCACTTTTAACAAATCATTTGGAGAAATTAACATCTAAGCTAGTTAGCTTAACTATATGTTAGGCAAAACAATCATCATTAACAATAAGTGCACCCTTTACTGCCTATTGACCTTTATAAGAAATTTCCAGCCTAGTGCTTATCAATGAAGTGATCTGTCACAAGAATTAACAGCACGCGCATTAGTAAACTACTTACAATAACTAGGGTGCAAACAAGTACCGAGTCCAAGGACATGCATGAGAAACAATACCCTAGGCCCATTAAAACCACCGAAGGCCTCTTTTCCAAGCTTAGGCTGAGCCAGTTGTTTCAGTTGTTTTTGGCACATACAACAAGCCATATTTTTAGAGAAATACCCCGCTTTTGTATTACCAAAAGTAAAAACGTTTTAACAGTACTTGCGTATTGGCGTGCTCGCCTGAATCATGGCCTTAAGCCAAGGTCTGAAACAAAAGATACATGACTACCGAGTACTGACAATCAGGCTGAACCAAAGCTCCACTGGTTAAGACCGAAGGCTGAGCAACAAGCATATTTATGTAAGCTCAAAATGATATTTGTTAATCTAAAAAGTAAAATGTTGAAGAAAACATCACTAAAACTCAGATCATATGCTCTTACAGATCACAATATACTGAATGAGCCACTGTAATGCAAGCAGCCAAGCCAAAAATATGAATGACCACGCATGCCAAAAATTTCATAGTCATAATGATGCTTTAGTCAATGTTTAGGAAACTAAGCTTGGAAATATAGTCGATGAAGGGACTGATCACTACCTCAACCAGACAATAACGAATGTGATTACAGTTGTGAAAGAACCAATAAGGGTAAACAAGGAGTAAAATTTATGCTTCTTGCTGGTGTCACACAGCTTGTGGAGAATTTTTATTTTTTATTTTATTGAGAATAGAGGCATGTTCCATCTTCCATGACACACGTGATAGCACAAGGTCCCAATGATGTGGCACTCATTGTTGAAAACACACAGGAAAAATTGTGGATGTATTCTGGATAGGCTTGTTTCTATGATAGCAGAATACATGAAATCATGTGAAAACGCAAACAAGAATATCCTAATAGTCTATACCCTTGCAGGAGGCAAATAGCACACACAGTACACAGTGACCACAAAGTCCTAGAGAAGATTTTGATGCAACTGCAATCCAAGGTACACATGATAGTGTGTATAGGCATCTAGATATACACTATGTCTAATGCATAGCAGGGCGATAAGGGGGTGAGGAGCCACGAGCCGAGGAGATCCTGCCAGAAGACAGACAGAGGTCGCGCGTCGGTTGGCGGTTTGGCAGGCCGTGGGCTGATGCTGCTCTGGTGGTGACACAAGAAGGGGCACAGAGGAGGCCAAACGTAATGTGGAGCCAGAGGAGCTCGAGCTCACTTCCCTCTCCAGGAGTGATGAAAGGAGAAAGCGACAACGGCTGCACAATGTGGGCACCTGAGGGGTCTCATGTCATAAACTTGGAATCCCTATCCAATGTCAGGCAGCATATTATCACTGCGTGCTTTTGCTTTCGTGCTCCCACATGCTCAATTCCCCTAGAACTCACGCACTTTGCTCCTGTCCGCACTTGAAAAATGCCAGCCACCTTTTCAAGTTCTGTGCCGCCTAGTGTTAATTTACTGTACAGGGCCTAAATGATGCGGGTTCCAATTTCCTACTAATCGTGCCTAATCGTACACTCACTTTTTAACACTAAGAACAGGTTTATATACAAAAATAATACCAATTCACCATGGAACATATATTTTTCATAGGGTACCTGTCATACGTAACACAGTTTCATTTTTTAACCTCAACTTGTAAATGTATATCTTTTAACAAATCATTTGGAAAGAATAACATATAAGCCAGTTAGCTTAATTATATGTTTAAGGGAAACAATCATCGTTAACAAGTGCGCCATTTACTGCCTATTGGCCTCTATATGTAATTTCCAGCCTAGTGCTTATGGATGGAGTGGTCTTTCACAAGACAAGATTGACAGAACACACATTAGTAAATGATTGACAAAGACATGCATGAAAAAGAATACCATAAGCCCATTAAAACTACTGAAGGCCTCTATGCCAAGCTTAAGCTGAGCCAGTTACATACAAACAAGCCATATTTCAGTAAGCTCAAAATGAAGTTTGTTAATTTAAAAAGTAAAATGAAGAAGAATACATCACTAAAACTCGGTTCCCATGGTCTTTGATCACAATACACTGAATGAGCCACTACAACGCAAGCAGGCAAGGCAAAAGGGTAAATTTCCACACATGCCAAAAAATTCATAAAGTCATAATGATGCTTTAATCAATGTTTAGGAAACTAAGCTTGGAAAAATAGTGAAGAGACAAATCACTACTTCAACCAGATTACAAGGATATAGATGCTTCACAATTCTTCCACAAGTCAATTGCTACAAATCATTTTTTTCAACTTATCAAGAACAGAAGTATGTCCCATGTTTCAAGAATCAAGACACACATAATAGTACAAGGTTCGACTGATGTGGCAATCATTGTTTTTTAAAAATATGTATGCCTTATGGACAGGCTTGTTTCCATGATAGCAGCATGCATCAAACCATGTGAAATACAAACAAGAATAACCTAATAGTTACCTTGGCAGGAGACAAATAGCACACAATCTACATGGCGACCATAAGGATCTAGAGAAGATTTTGATGCAACTGCAGTCTATGGTACACATGACAGTTTGTAAAACAAGAACACAACAAAAAAACTCATACTCCGATGTGATGTAAGTGACAGTGCCTCAAAGAAGAATGCATAAGGGCAGTCAAAATTATGATAAAAGACTTACAGCTTTATATCCTTCTCGGCGATAAGAATGGTGGGTACCGAAAGTATAGAAACAGAGGAAACAGAGGGTAGTCACAAGGTGTCGAACAGACCCTCACAATCTCCAATGTCTTGATATTAATTGAGAAAAACGTTTGTCTGTAGTTCTCAGAGCATAATAGGAGAACATGTCCTTCTGCCACACCCAAAACTACATACTGGCCATAATGAGAGGGAAGCCGGATTGCAGTCTCCATTGTATGCTTATTTTCATCCCCAGCATCATTTTGCCAAATGGAGTGCCGAAGCTCAGGAGTTTGTAGACTGGCATGAGTAATTATCCCAATCCTTCCTCCACCAGCCTCCACAGCAACAACACGCAAATTTGTGTGGTCAGCTGGGAGGCCAACAACCGAGAACTCCATCATGTTAACGTCAAGCTTGAGCAACTTGTTGTAATGCAAAAGTTTCCAGTAGAAGCAACCATGCACATAACTGGGTTTTGTGAACCGTGGTCGAATGTCGAAGCCTGGCGCATCCGAACCGATGGAAATTGCATCAGACCAAGTGCCAGAAAGCGTGGAGTAGACAAATGCCACAGCCAGTGCACTACAATACGTCCAAGCAACCACCCTGAACTGAGCCTCCTCGTAGTCTGCTGCAGGGACAAAGAAAGCCATGAAATTCACAATGTGCTCGCACCGTACCAGACCAACGACGGAGGATAGTAGGCTCTCTGGTATGGTCGGCAGCGGCTTGTGCCCCCGCGTCAAGGGGTCGCACACGGCGAGTTCCGGGATGATATGCCCGCCCGCATGCTCTACAGGATCCTGCTCAACATGGCGCCTCAGGAGAACCCGGCCGCCGTGGGCATCGTCGTAGATCCAGCCGGCTCCGCGGAACTGGGAGAAGTCGGCGGCGCGGACGAGGGCGTCCGCGGCGAGCGCGTTGGGGTGGCGAGCTTCGGCGGGCAGGAAACCTTCGGCATCGAGGACGCCGAGGAGGAGCGGCGGGTGGAGGGAGCGGTAGCGGCGGCGGAACGAGGCGTCCGCGACGAGGCGGCGGAAGGAGGCGCACGCTGCGGCGGCGCGGGCAAGGTCGACGGCGGAGCCGACCCGGACGAGGATCTCCTCGACGAGGTGGTCGGGGAGCGGCGGCGGCGCCCGGGCTCCGGGCCCGGCGAGGACCTGCCCCATCGCCGGCGAAAGGGTTGAGCGGCTTTCGTCGCGTTTAGACAAGGACGCGCCCCGGAGCACCAGCGGCTATCGGCTGGCACCCAGTGCCCAGCGCCGGGCAGCCGGCGCACCGCGGGCTGGGGAACGGGAGGGCGCGGCCGCCGGCGTGCTGGGGAAGGGGAAGGCCGGCGGGCTTAGGGAGGCGCGGATCCAGGGGCTGCCGACGCCATGGGAGTGGAGCTGTGGAGCTGCTGTGGCGGCGTGCTGCGTGCGTGCGTGCGTGAGGAAAACCGCGTGCGGGGGTGTTTTGTGTGAGTTGTTGTGGGTCGTGTGGAAAAGACAGGGAGTATTTTGTTTAGTTATTTATTTATTTTTATTCATTAATACATTTTCGATAAATAGTCATGATAAAATAAATAATAATTATTTTTTTTTTTAGGAAACCAGAGCTTCATTAATTATCATACATTAATTATCATACATTTTCTTTTTTTTCGGAAACCAGAGCTTCATTAATTATCATGAGAGGGGTAACAATCATCGTTTATGATGCTCGCGAGGTTAGATGGTATTACAGGCCACTCTGCCACCCGTTCACTCCGAGACACCATCTTAGCACATGCATGAGCTAGCTTATTACAAGTTCTTTTAACAAAACAAAACTTAAAACCCTTAAACCTTCGGCTAAGCACTTCAAGTTCATTGAGGATGATCGCCGCCTCCGAGCGTTAGTCATTCTTGTTGTTCCAAAGATTCACGAGGACCTGACAATCAGTCTCAAGTATAATCTTCTAAACACCGCGAGTCTTGGCAAGGATCACACCATCACAGCAGGCTCGTGCTTCGGATGCCAGAGCACTCATACACAATTCATACCATTTGGCTATCTCACAGTAGGTTCTCCCGTTATGGTCTCGCAGAATGACTCCTGTCGAAGCTGGTCGATCACGGTTAGAAAATGCAGCATCCACATTACACTTAACCCAGCCCCTTTTCGGATCCAGCCCCTTTCCGGGAGTTTCCAGCGATCCGGCACTAGATGGGGTTTACCTTCTCTTTCAGGGTGCACCATCTGCCATAAGTCGAAGGTTGTATCAACCGCCCACCGAACTGTGATCATGATCGACACCTGACCCTATCCATGGCGTCGATTGTTTCTCGTCATCCACAGCGGCCACATCCCGCATAAGATCACCGCTGCGTCTCTAGCTGGGATCACCCCCGGATCAATCAAATCCCTTACCCAAGTGGTAGGGTGTAGGAGGGATTTTGACTCAAGCTAAGACCTTGGTCTAAGTCCAAAACAACCTTGCTATCGTGCATTAATTCCACTAAGTCATGCCTGACAGACTCCTTTTCCTCCCTCGAAAACCACTTGCAACGAGACACGTACGTTGGTGAAGTGAAATCGCTCACAACTAATGAAGTTGTGGCACGTTCAAAAAAAAAAAAATGAAGTTGTGGCAGAGATCATTGTATTTTGTTTTACCACGAGTTACACACAAACTGTGATGGGCAAAAATTGCCTCCTTCTCCGTCCATCCATGTAAAAAAAATTGAATTTAAACTTGTGACATATTTGCCGAGTGTCAGGATTTGCCGAGTGCGGCACTCGGTAAAATATTGTTTTGCCGAATGCCCCAAGAAAAAGCACTGGGCAAAATCTTGGGTACTCGGCAAAATACAACAGTGTACATAGGCTTCCGAAGCAAAGAGGGCCGGACGACACATCAAAGTTAGCTAGCTCTGCAGAGACGCAAAGCAACCATGCGTGTGCTCTTTTTCCAGGACCAGCCTAAATTCATCGAATTTTCCTTGTTGGATTCTCAGTTCCTACTATCTATCTATGTTTGGGTTCAATGTACTGGCTTGGTGTACTACTGTCATTTTCTTTGTGCAAACAAGCTAAGTCGGATGCGCTTGTGTTAGAGTTAGTGGAAACAAGGAGTAAAATTCGACATGATCGCCGGAGAGGTGATAATTAGGTCTCTAAACTCTCAAATTATATTTTTTTATTAAGATGCATGGATTTTATTCGGGTTCTATTAAGGATCCAAATTGGCGCTATCCATATTGTAAGCTATAGCAAAAAAATAGTACCATTCAAAAATGAAATTGGCTTAGAGCTAGTAACCAACTCAAACCATTACGGGTGCCCTTATGTATTGTTTTTTGACGAAACTCCCTTATGTATTATTCTTCGAGTAGAAGCAAAGGTCATTCCTAGCATCCATCCCATTTGATCTTTTTCTTGACCTACCAATCATTTGACATATCTCATTTATGTGATATTTTTTTACGTTGAATCTACTCGTGTGTGAGGTTGACTAAAAACACACACACACACTTGTCGTGCGCACGCGTGTGGGGGGTGCAGGCAACTTATGGTGTGTTTGGTTTGGGGACCAAGTGAGTTGGGTCAGGTCCAACCCAGTTTTCTGGAATCAAATGAACCGACCTCGTGTTTGGTTAATAGGTTGGGTTGAACCCAGTTGTTTGTTTGGTTGCAGGGTTGAAGAGGGACTGATTGGATGTCTGGTTAACACCGTTATTGGTGGGGCCCATCTGTCAGCCTCTTCATTTTATTCCATCTTCTCCCTCCAGCGTCAAGAGGAGCGACCGCCGCCGCCACCACCCCACACCTATACTCCCTCACCATGGAAGCCGCCTCCCAGCACCTGCTCCTCGACATGCCTGTCACCTCCCGCAGCTGCTCCCTCGCCCTGGTCGCAGGAGGTGCCTCCCGTGCCGCACATGGCTGCAGTTGCTCGCCCTCCGGCGGAGGAGCTCGCTCGAGCACGGGTCGCGCCGGCGGAGGTCCTACAGGGGCGCTGCTCGCCCAGCTCAGTCGTGGCGGGCGGAAGCGAGGGGCTACTCGCGGGTCTACTCCAACGGCCTCCTCGAGGGCTCCGACGGGGATGGGGACAGAGGCGGGGCCGGTCGCGGCTGCCATGGACGTCCTCCGCCGCGTTGCTCCAGGTCGCCACATCCGGTCGCGGCTTGGGGAGGGGACTACGGGAAGGACACCCCGTCCGCCGGCCGCCGTCGCAAAAGGGGCCGCGCGCCCGCCGCTCGCCCACCCTGGTCCGGCCGCCGCGTGGTGGTGACTCCTCCAGGGAAGGGGGCAGCCACCGGTGGAGCAGAGGGGCGGCGCGCTGGGGATCGGAGGCGGCGCGCTGGGGAGCGCAGGCGGGAGTAGTACGAGAGAGAAGACGGACACAGACGGCGTAGATTTGGGTCGAATATACCCATGTGGGTTCGACCCATATCTTCTATCCCTCAAACCAAACACTAGTAAAATTGGGTCCAACCCACACTAACCCGCACCAACCTCCAATCCAAACACACCCTATATGCACTATATGCACCCAACCCACCCTAAACAAAATTTCATATGCAAGGTTTGTCATTACATGCGCCAATTTCTTTCCTATTTTAGTCGTTGACCTTAATTCATAACCATGATCTGTATATGCTCGGTGTCCGCGATACCGTACGTGTGATATTGCTTTAGTGACATGTGCTTCTATGGTAAATTAAGCTCGCAATGGCTTGCTAGATTCCCTGTATCTAAAAGCCCAGCCTGCTAGATTGCCTGTATCTAAATGGAGGTCAAAGCCGTACAGTCATATCGATCCAAAGACATCAGCGTGCTGCTCCAGATGTTACTCCGTATATAAGATAAGTAATGGGTGTTCTATATTAGGACACACGCTTATTTGGAACATCTATTGCAATGCTAGCTATCTAAATCTCACCGTCTACTTGTCTATATGGTAGCCACTCATTTCGATATACTACTCATTTTCGATAATTTCTCTAGCAACACTAGCTACAAGACAACTTGTCCAACAGAGCTAACTTTTAGTACATAGCTACAACACAGATAGCCAACACACTCACGTATTTTTGAAATGTGTACATAAACATAACTCTTAATCAAAAGCATTAGAATCACAATAGCATTATGGGCTGTAATACATCATCGCTTAATAAATTGTCCCTCGGCCCTTTCCTTATCATGGTTTCGCAATAACAATTGTTTCATCACATCTCTCCCGGCTTAACTCATCTATTGCTTAGTTTGGCTTCCATGCCTAATCTGTTCATTCAAGCAGAAGACAGAGTATCACTTTGCTTACATTCTCTCATGTTCTCTTCGATACCACTGTACTAGCTTGTGTCTGGTGAATCGGTGTGACACACCCTTTTTTCAACCACTGATGTGCATCCAATTGCAACAGATATCTCCGACAATTCAATCAGCTACAGAAATAGCATAACCATTCAGTGCGACTATGATCTGCCTTCTATTGTCGTTGTCACGTTGTCCTAGTCTCCAAACTCAAGTCTCAATATATGGAGTTAAATACAAGTGTTCCAACAACATTAGTACTTGAAAGGCATAGACCAGACCAACTAAGTTTTATAACTAGACCAGACCCAATGATAACTAGAGTTGCAGAGGACATAAAAAAGATTAAAGGACTGCCCCGAAGAAACTAGTAGAACATAAGCAGCATCGCCATTGCCATTATAACCTTCACCATCATCTCTGTCTCTACATCACCATGACACCGAAGAAGGCACCACCTTGAATACAGTTTTAGTCCTGCAAGGGGCGAAAAAAAAAAAAACATTGCAGATGCAATGCAACCATTACTTTTTGATAATCTTAGATGCGTAAATGTTTTTTTGCGAGGACTTGGGTGAGTAAATCTGAAGTGCATAAGTTCAGCCTCATTGCAAAAGAGTATCAAAATGTAAGGAGGATCAAAATACTTTTTTCACTGACTCAGAGCTGACTCCATACATTAGAATCACTAATTTGCATGGGAGATTGGAGAATATGAAAGAAAAAGACAACAAATTTACTAGCAACCAGTCCTAACAATATGCAGTCATGCACCATTCTTTGGTCCTTGAGTTGTAAGAATAAAAAACAATGCAACTATATGATATCAAGAAAAGGAATGAAACAATGCTCTGCTTTTCAATATAAGCCATCTTACTTACAACCACAAATATCTACGACGACACAAAAGAAATAAATATAAGGAATGTTCCCTCAAACACTAAGTTCCAAAAGGCACCAAACACAAAACTCTAAATGTTGATAGCATTAGTAGGATTGCTCTGCTCACACTAACAGGTTCATACTCATTGCTCATTTTGAAATTGGCAACCCAGGCTCAAAGCATGTACAGGTTATCATAAGTTGAAGATTCAGGGCTGAAAGAGTGCAAAGCTTCATAACATTAAAAGGCGCTACTAAGGTACTAGCACACAAGAGAACAACCACTAATCAGAAACTAACAAAAAATTGCAACACATCAATGCCCAGATTCAATTCCACAGGAAGTTGAAAAACACTCAGAAATCAGAGGTAATTTGATTTGAATCATTCAGACTTGCATACTGCACTTCCAGAGAAGTGTGGCAGTAACATCTAACATGAGCCTGGGCTCTGAGCTGAAAAGCATAGAGAGTCTGGGAGGATTATAGGAGGTGAGGATCCGCAAGCCGAGGAGCTGGGGAGGCAGAGGTCACACATCCATGTCGATTGGTGGTTTGGCAATACCGAGGGGCGAGGCGACTCCGGTGGCAACACAAGGAAGGGGTGGAGAGGAGGCCACACGTGATGTGGAGCCAGAGCAGATCGAGCTTGCTTCCCTCTCCAGCAGTGATGCAAGGAGGAAACGACAGCAGCGGCGTGACACAAGCACACGAGTGGCTCAGGTTATAAACTTGCAATCCCTATCCACCACCCAGCAACATATTATCAACGTGTGCTTTGTTTTCTGTCTCCCACAAGCTCAATTCCCCTTGCACTCGTGCACTTGCTCCTGCCCGCATTTGTGAAAAGACTGCATGGCACTGGCAGATGCTTTTTCATGTTTCTGCATCCCTAGCATCTAATTTGCCGCACAACACCTAAATGATACACTGGGTTCCATTTTTTTTTTTGACCAAAAAGACTGTGGGGGAGATCCCCACAGTTAAAAAATTAACACAAAGTATTTAGTTGTGTGAGGTTCGAACAAGGGGTGGCGGCAAGTTATTGAAGAGGCTTGACCGTTGTGCTAGGGCTGGGTTCCATTCGCCGACTAATCATTAGTGTACGCTTAATGTCTTCTTTAACACATTGAACAAATGTCAATACAAAAATATACGAATCACGGTGGAACATATCTTCATAGTATACCTATTTGGTGTCATGAAGGTTGACAATATTCTCTACAAACTTTAAATATTTTGACTTAGGATTAATGTAATAATGATTATGTATGTGTGTGTTTGGTGCGAGGGCAAGAATGGAGGTTGCACTCGTTAACCTCATGTAAACGCTCAGCCTCTTTTCACAAATTGTTTGTAGAAATTAACATCTAAGCAGTTAGCTTAATTATATGTTAGGCAAAACATTAATAAGTGCATCCTTACTGCCTATCGGCCTTTGTAAGTAATACCCAGCCTATCTCTTATGGATGAAGTGGTCTGTCACAAGATAATATTAGCACGCGCATTAGTATACTATTAAAATACCTAGAGTGCAAACAAGTATGAATCCAAGGACATGCATGAGAAACGATACCCTAGGGCCATTAAAACCATGAAAGGCTTTTTTGGCAACCTTAGGCTGAGCCAGTTATTTATGGCAGATACAACAGGCCATATTTCTGTAAGCTCAAAATGAAATTTGTTAACTTAAAAAGTAAAATGTCGAAGAAAACATCACTAAAACTCGGTTCCCATGCTCTTACAGATCACAATACACCGAATGAGCCACTACAATGCAAGCATGCAAGCCAAAATGTGAATTTCCACACATGCCAAAAGTTTGATAAAGTCGTAATGATCCTTTAGTCAATGTTTAGGAAACTAGCTTGGAAAGATAGAGAGACTAATCACTACTTCAACCAGATTACAAGGATATAGATGAACTTTACAATTTTTCTGCAAGTCAATTGCTACAAACCTACCTATGAAATCCATGAAACAAGAGATGGTAGTAACATGATACAATGAAGGGGAACCACTGAATCATAACAGCATTATCTGTTTGTTTGCACGCGGTTTCTCAGAAGCCAGAATGTTTAGATAGTGTGAACTTAACAATAAATGCCATTACAGTTGTTAAAGAATCAAGAAGGGTAAATGAGAAGTGCTTTTTGCCCAAGTCCAATAACTTGTGGAGAAATCATTTTTTATTCAATTTATCGAGAATAGAAGTATGTTCCATCTTTCAATACACAAATGATAGTACAAGGTTCCACTGATGTGCCGCTCCTTGTTCTTTTTTAAGGCTTGCTTCCATGATAGCAGAATGCATCAAACCATGTGAAATAAAAACAAGAGTAATATAATACTCTACACCTTTGCAGGAGACAAATAGCACACAATCTACATGGCAACCATAAGGATCTAGAGAAGATTTTGATGCAACTGCAGTCTATGGTACACATGACAGTTTGTAAAAAAGAGAACACAATAAAATACTCATACTCCTATGTGACGTAAGTGACAGTGCCTCAAAGAAGAATGCATAAGGGCAGTCAAACTTATGATAAAAGACTTACAGCTTCATATCCTTCTCGGAGATAAGAATGGTGGGTACCCGAAGTACAGAAACGGAGGGCAACTGTAGTCACAACTTTGAGGGGGTATCGAACAGACCCTCAAAATCTCCAATGTCTTGATATTAATTGAGAGAAACACTTCAGTGCTACAAATTTTGTCCTCGAAGCACCCTAGGAGAATATGTCCTTCTGCCGCACCGAAAACACAATAGCGGCCATAATCAGAGGGAAGCCGGATTGCAGTCTCCATTGTATGCTTATTTTCATTCCCAGCATCATTTTGCCAAATGGAGTGCCGAAGCTCAGGAATTTTTTCGCCGGCATGAGTAATTATCCCAATCCTTCCTCCACCAGCCTCCACAGCAACAACATCCTGATTTTTGTGGTTAGGTGGGAGGCCAACGACTGAAAATTCCATCCTGTTAACGTCGAGCTTGAGCAACTTGTTGCAACGCCACAGTTTCCAGTAGAAGCAACCATACACATAACTGGGTTTTGCTAACTGTCGTTGAATGTAGAAGCAACCATACATATTTCCATCAGAACCGATGGAAATACCATCAGACCAGGTGCCAGAGAGGGAAGAGTAGACGAATGCCACAGCCAATGCTTCGCAGTAGGTCCAGGCAACCACTCTAAACTGTGCCTCCTCATAGTCTGCTGCGGGAACAAAGAAAGCCCTGAAATTCGCAATGTGCACTCCCCGTACCAGACCTAAAACGGGGGCTACTAGGCTCTCTGGTATGGTCGGCAGCGGTGTGTGCCCTCGCGTCAAGGGGTCGGACACGACGAGTTCCGGGAGGATACGCCGGACACGGATCACATGCAGTGGCTATTCACACTGCAACTTAAGCAGTGGCCACGCATGAGCCATCGATCTCACCAGCAACGGCCAAGACGAGAGGATGCACTGTTTACTTTTCCAGGCATCCGTGAAGGCATTCTTGGAGGGAAAACTCCATGGCTTTGGCGCCATTTTGACAAGCGCTCGGAGGCAGAGCACGAGGGGACGACGCCGTCGTACGAGCTCGTCTCGATGTCCTCCAGTGCTGCGTAGAGGTCCAACGAAGGCGTCGAGGCGTGCACCATGGAGCAGAGCAGCGACGCGCAAGGGACGCAGCGGGAGTCCGGCGGCGACGCACAAGGGACGCGGCGGGTGCCCGGCCGCGGCCACAGCAGGCTCGAGTGGCTGCTCGGCGGCGTGGGCTTGCCCTCGCAAAGCATGCAGGCTGCTCGGCGGCAAACCACTCCAGGAAGCACTTCCATGGCGCAAACCACTCCAGCAGCTGCAAGTGAAGGTGCCATGGATGACGCCCAGCAGGTGCTCGAGGAATCGCCTACAAGGTTGTGCTAATCCTTTTTTTCCAAAACTATCTAATCAGTTCTGCATAGTTGAGTTAAGATTGTTGAAATGTTTTAAGAATGTTAGGGAAACACAATATATAAATTTTATCTCGTTGGTTTTTTGGTTGTAGATTGTAGCGATAGAAAATAGAACTGACAACATTTATAACTACAGGATGGCTGCAAGTCCTTTTTGGATTCCTAAAATCAGTATGACATTTAGCAGTGATGATGAGGCTTGGAAGTTTTGGGTCAGATATGGTGGTAGGATGGGGTTTGATGTTCGGAAGTGCTATTCAAACAAGAGCAGTCTCGATGGATTAGTAACAACCTGTAGGTTTGTTTGTTCAAATCAAGGTTCTCGGGCTGAAGATAAGAAGTTCTCAGTTTGCAAGCGAAACAGGGCGCATACAAGAACAGGCTGCATGGTTCGTATGGGCATTACTTTAGAAAGAGGAAATGGGATCTACAGAGTACATGATTTATTTGTTGAGCACAATCACATTCTTCATACTGCACAAACAAGTTATCTGATGCCATCACAGAGAAACATTTCTAAGCATCAGGCTATTGATATTGATGTGGCTGATGATTCTGGAATTGCACCTAAAGAGAGATGATGTATGGTGAGGCTGGAAGTTTGCTAAAGTATTTTCAAGATAAATCTTTGGAAAATCCTTCCTTTCAATATGCCATTCAAATGGATTGTCAAGAACAGATAACCAATATATTTTGGGCTGATGCAAAGATGATTGTCGACTACGCGCACTTTGGCGATGTCATCACATTTGACACTACCTTTGGAACCAACAAAGAATATAGGCCATTTGGTGTGTTCTTTGGTTTCAACCAATTTAGAGAGACCGTGGTATTTGGTGCTGCTCTGATGTATGATGAGACATTTGAGTCATTCAAGTGGTTATTCAATGCATTTTTGTCAATCCATAATCAAAAACAGCCTCAAACAATTTTTACAGATCAAGATAGTGCAATGGGAAAGGCAGTGTCCCATGTCTTCACTAGTACATGGCATGGTTTATGTACGTGGCATATATCACAAAATGCATTAAAGCACTTGTGCTCTCAGAATGAAAAAGATTCTGAGATAGAAGAAGAAGAAGGAGAAGGAGAAGGAGGAAGAGGAGGAGGAGGAGGAGAAGAAGAAGAAGAAGAAGAAGAGTCCAGTATCTTGTTAGATTTCAGTGCTTGCATATATCAGTATGAAAAAAAGGCAGAATTTGAAGAAGCTTTTGATGCTATGAGAGAAAAAGTAAGCAAATCGACTTGGCTGGACAGCATTTACATGTTGAAGCACAAGTGGGCTGAATGCTACATGCTGGATGTTTTTTCAATAGGAATGCGAAGTACGCAACTAAGCGAGAGCTTGAATAATGCATTGAAGAAGCATTTGAAATCAGATCTGGACATCGTTAGATTTCTAAGGCGTGTGGAGCAAGTTGTTGAAGACAAGAGAGAGAGGGAGTTACAAGCTGAATTTGAATCTATAAAGAAACAACCAAGAATTATGATGATGGCACCTATATTGGTACAGACTAGTAAGATATACACACCTGCAATTTTTCAAGCCTTCCAAGCTGAATATGAAAAGTCACTAGCAGCTTACATTATAGATTCAAATGGAAGCACTGAATTTTCCATTGCAATTGGAGCTCTTGGGGGATCATCTAGAACTGAAGAAGAGCGTACAATTATAACCAACCTTGCTGATCAGACTGTCACATGCAGTTGTAAACTCTTTCAAAGAATTGGCATATTATGTAGGCATGCACTAAAAGGTCTCGATTTGATGAACATTAAGTTATTGCCTGAAAGATACATTTTGAAGCGGTGGACTCGAGGCGCAAGGTCAGAGACTATCCAAGATATGCATGGGAAGAAAATAGTGGAAAATCCTAAGTTAGCTACTGCAAACCGGTACAAAAATCTTTGCCAGATCTTCTTTGCATTGGCTTCACGGGCTGCTGATTTTGAAGATTGTTGCTTGCTTGTTGAAGAAGCACTTCACAATGTCAGTAAGCAGGTGGAAGGAAAAATCAGAGAAGCTCCTAAAATTGATGTTGAAAATTCTAGCGTTCAAGCACCATTCAGTTTACCTGCAAATGTTGCTGGTCTTAAGAAGAAAGAAAAGAAAGATGGTGGCTCAAAACGGAAGCAATCTTGGACTGAAAAATTTGTGAAGAAAAAGAGGACCAAAACAAACAAGAATACAACAAAAAAAGGTACACAGCCTGAAGCAAGTGGTACCAAAGCAAACAAGAAGACAAGGAAAGCTACAGAACATGTTAATTTGGGAAAATCTCAACCATATGAATCACTTAATGAGTTTTCTGAACTTATTAAGGTATATTGACTTTTTCCTTATCTTAAAAAAGTAAAATTCTAAAGCTACTGACTTTCTCCTAATCTCATTTCAGAGTTCAAGTGTTACTCAAGATGCCACTAATTCTGACTCTATTGGAGGGATAGATCATTGGTATTTTTAGCGATGACATTGGGTGGTAACATTTTGTACATGAAGATAGGAACAGTGCATATACGCTCTCCTCTTCAGCTTTTGCATGAAGCTTTTGGATTAACTATAATTAGCATTAAATTAGTGATATGGATCAAAAAGATCTAATATGTATGTGGTGGACATTATTCTGTACGGCTGACAATTCAGCTAACTCATATTCTGAATATGTTGAGACGTGAGCTGCTACTCTGCATATATGGTCTGCTAGTGCTCTTGAATGATTTTTCCATGCGTTTCAGTAAATGGTGTGATAAAGAAATGATGGGAAAAAGTAGCAGGCCATCCCAGCCGCTGATGATGGGATGAGTGGCTGATGTGTGGCCACTGCTTAAGTTGCAGTGTGAATAGCCACTGCATGGGATCTCTGTCCGGATACGCCTGCCCGCAGAGCGCATCAGGAGAACCTGGCCGCCGCGGGCATCGCAGTAGATCCAGCCGGTTCCTTGGCAGTGGGAGAAGTCGGCGGCGCGGACGAGGGCGTCCACGGCGAGCGCGTTGGGGTGGGGAGCCTCGGCAGGCAGGAACATCCGGGGCGTGAGGACGCCGAGGAGGAGTGGCGGGTGGAGGGAGCGGTAGCGGCGGAGGAACGAGGCGTCCGCGACGAGGCGGCGGAAGGAGACGCACGCTGCGGCGGCGCGGGCAAGCTCGGCGGGGGAGGCGACGCGGACCAGGATCTCCTCGACGAGGTGGTCGGGGAGCGGCGGCGGCGCACGGGCTCCGGGCCCGGCGACGATCTGCGCCATCGCCGGCACCTTCCCGTCGATCTCCCCACTCGACCCTTGCTCCTCGGCTCGATTCGTCGCTGCGGGCGCGGAGCAGAGAGGGGTGGAGTGGGGAAGGAGGAGGGACCTGGCGGCTGGGACCGGGTGGGAGCCGGTGGCGGCCGGAGGGTGGACTGAGGGAGTGGAGTCGGGGTCGGGAGCGCCGGAGCTGGAGGGGAGAGGCCGCGCCGCGCCGTCTGGGGAGCGCCGCCGCGCCGGGCGGATGGAGGATCGGCGCCGGTGACCTGGGGAGGACTGGAGAGTGAGAATTTGGGCCGCCTGTACGACTGTACCTATGGGCCTTAAGTTCGGTTTCCTTGTTTTTTTGTCACTTCAGTTAACCGGAGCTTGAACCAAATTAAGCCTAATATAATTTTTGTCCCCGGAGCATTCTCTAAGAAACATGTCAAGATTCTAAAAAAAAAAACATGTCATCCTTATTTTATATGCTATATTTAGATTTATATAGCAAAAAATAAACTACAACAACTATACTATCTTGTTTTTGTAAAATATGTTATTCCTAAGATCTCGCACGATAAATATAGCTTGTATGTAGCTGGGACTTGGGTCGTGCCATTTGAGGGCAGGCCGTGGCACGATGTTTTGGCACGACCCGAAGCACAGCACGGCACAAAATTTTTAGGTTGTGCTGGCATGACATGAACACGAGGACCGTGTTGTGCCTAGGAACTCGGCATGGTGGGCTACATGGCCCGACCCGCACTTTGGGTTGTGCTTGGGCCGGCATGGCATAAAAGTGGCATGTAGACACTTTTACGCTCTATAATGCATTTTTCTGGCATTTACTCTGGTAAATTATGAAAATCATTAAAACTTTCGTTAAAATAGTGTACACAAGATATACATATTTCATATCACAAGCGAAAAAAGAAACTAGTAGAGGTGCCACAGGCCGTGTTTGGGCTGAAGTAAAAAATTCGGCATGCCATATCGGCACGGCACGACACGTGCCTCCTGTGCCTAGAGGGCACGACCTGATGTGGCACGAAGCACGAGAGGGTTGTGCCGTGCCGGCCCGGCCCGGCCCGGCCCAATGCCCACCTCTACTTGTATTTGCCGCTAGCCATCGAGCTTTTCCATTGTAGAAAGGTTGTTGGAGTTCTCTATATACTAGATTTTTTATTGAGTTTTCTATTTTATAGGTTGCTTAAATCATAGATTTAGCAATCGGATTTTACCAACTCTCTTGGAGTTGCTCTAAGATGTGGAACTAAATATTTCGATTGCGTTACTTTGGTTTCGGTTCCAGTTAATTCGGTTTGGTTCTCGATTCTTTGTCCAGGTTGACTTGGATGGACAATAGATCCCAAAATTATGGTTAGTGTCGGCCCCATGGTCCGTGGCGCCGTGAATCGCAGTGCTGACCTTTGGACACGTCAACACCACATCATCAGCCACGTCATTCCCAACCTACTACATTGGCTCTAAGACGTGTCCCTAGGCATGTAGGGCACAACCCCAAACTCAGGGTCTAAAGATGAGTTTTTGATGCTCATATATATAAATGTGAATTTTTAAAAAGGGATAAATTGAAAAAAGATGCACGACTGTGACTTTTTTTTTCTTTCTTTCCCCGAGGCTAAGTGTTACATCGAAATCAGCTTTAGATCCAATTTTATTTATAGAACCATAAAAAATACAGATCTAGGGCTATCCATCAAACATCCAGATTTGGGGTTAGATACATGGATTTCGAACATCCAGATTTAAAGCCCCTTATCAAGGGGATTGTTTGGATCTCCTTTTTTTTTTTTCAAAAAAAGAGAGATTTTCCATTAAACTTGCTTTGTAACTGCTACTGGAATCTTGTTTGAGTCGCCCAATAAACTCCGGTGGAAAGACAAATCCGATTGCTACAAAACTGAGAAAACGTATATCAACCAAAATGACTTTCCAGCCAGTTTTGAAAAACCGACGGGAGTGAATATCTTTTAGGCCCCATTCGGTTACCTAAAATAATTCAAGGCCGAACAACTTCTTCACAAATTTAAACTAGCATGGAAAGGATCCTGGAGAAGGACCCAATCTAGAACAACCGAACAAGGCTTTAGGGTGACCCTCCGCCTTGCCATGACTCTGGTTCTAACCTCTTCCTCTTCCTCTACCCTAAATTTTATAAATTTGCACAAAAAATCAACTCGGAGCCTCTATGTGGGCTCCTATTTTTTATGCCCACTCAAATTATAACTTTAGCACCCCAGATTCCAGCAACCCTCTATCCCTCTCACATCTGTGGGTCCCACCGGCACGAGCTCCTCCCTTCTCCTCCGACGAGCCCGGCGAGTGCCCACCTGTCTTGCTGCCCCGCCGCCGCCCTCCTCCTCCGGCGAGCGCGGCCACCCCGCCCCCTCGTCTCCACCGGCAACCTCATCCTCCGGTGAGCGTGGGTACCCGCCGCCTCCGGCGAGCGCAGTTAGCCGCCGCGGTGCTCTCCCTTCCTCGCGACTGCACCGACGACCACCCCCATCTCCGCCACGAGGGAAACTGCCCCGCCGCGCGTGGGCTCCCAAGTGCCGCTCCTCCCCGGCACGGGCTCGCTCGCCCTCGTCCGGCGCGCGAGCTACGCACCGCCGCATCGCCTCGCGGTCGTGGTGTCCTCCACCGCACGCCCTCCTCCGTCTTGACGCGCCCGACGCCGCGGAGAGGCCGCAGCCGCCGCTCTCCACTTCTGTCCCTTGCGCATGCGGCAGCGCTGCCGCTTCCCGGACGAGGCGGAAGTAGCAGGGCGCGAACGTGCTGCTTGGCTACCGCGTCGACCTTCCCTCCGGGCTCTGGCGAGCGCGCGCACATGGCCGCCCTCCTCACCCTCCGTGCTCCGGCGAGCGGTGGCTGGCCGCAACCTCATCCTACGGTTGTGCGACGGCTCATCCCAGCACAGCACAGCACGTTGTTGGCATTTCTTAGCGCGATTACCAAAATAGACTTAGAGCCTAATTCTGATAACAGCGCCAGAAACGCTAAATGACTTTACTCGGCATAATTACTAGAAACTGGTTCTAGCAACTACGCGAGTATTGCCAAGAGATAGATCACATCCTATTAGAATAAATATCCGCAAGCGCACGGATCTATCGTCGCAGTATTCAGGGTATCGTTATTTATAATTTCCCAAAGAAAGGCATGGGGTAGTTAAGTAATCTAGCATGGGTATGAATACAATATCTAGCATGAGGAGAAACCGACCAATGTGCTATACAGGGGTAAGCATACGGTAGTTTGGATAGTGGACACACACTTAGAGCAACCTCAAAGGAATAAAGGTAAAATAAAGAATAAAGAATAATCTACGCGGAGCAGGCAGGTCCTATATAGTATTGCTAGAACAGCTAATTCCACATGTTATACAAGTCAAGACTCGACTATAGACTAGGAATATGGGGAGACCGCGGCAACTGGTCTGCCAGTCGATGGCGGCATTTACGAACTCCTACTCAACATGTGAACGTGGGGGATTACAAAGGACGGACAGGGCTGTCACCACCTGCCGCCTACCACCTCAACCGTGGCATGCCGACATATCCGAAGGTTCCCTCGTATCCGGACACCATGTCCGCATACTAAGGAGCTACCTACGTCCCCATAGGACTCCCACCCTACGGATGGACGAGCTAGAACATAGGCAAGCCCGAAGGCACATCGAACCGCTATTCCTCTTCTACACTCTAATCTGAACAAGTGAAACATATGAACGATGAAGAACAATGTAGAACACGATGAACAACTCTCACAAGAACTATGGCCTAGTTCTTGATCATCGAATATATTGTGTACTAGACTATACTCTAGTTCATATGCACGACTATATAAATGTAATGAGAACTTGACTAAATAAGAACGCTCCATAGATTTATACCAAGAGTGTAGCTTTTCTTGCTGGAGACAAGCTCTCCAAGTAGCTTTGCCTAGCTTCAAAGGACTAATGCTAAGACTAATGAACAAGTGAGAAGTGTAGAGATGGCTCCAAATGGTGTGTGTGAAGGTGGGGGGGCCTCTCCTCTTCATTTATAGCCCCCAGAAGGCGGTTCGGGGGTAGTGGTGTAAAATCACCAGCAGAACCGTCATCCCCCAGATGGAAGGAGGCGAACCGCCTTGGCCGGGCCCACCTGGCGGCAGGGCCGGCGCGCGCGTGCCCCAGGCGCGGGCGCCGCCCCCTGACCGCCTTTGGCAGGTGGGACTGGGCCGCCATCTGGGTTGCGTTTATGCTGGTGCTTTTGGCCCATTTCGACCCTGTGGGCGGCCCTTGTTCTCTTGCTCTTTTACGCCTTCGAAAGCGCCTTTTTATTCTCGAAAATTTCGTACTTGGTGTACATTCCCGCAAAACAATATTTTCTCCAAGCACAGGTGGAACTAGGTCAATAGTAAAGATATATGTGAAATAAAATATTTATTTCCCCCATAATGACCTATAGTTGGCGGGTAGAAATCGGAGCTAAGGACCGCCAACACACGTGAGACCGCGGCAAGAGCCCCTGCTCCTCACCGTGCAGTCGCGCCGCCCCTCACCGTGCAGTCGCGTCGCCCCGCGGCAAGAGCTCCTACTCCGGCGTGTCGTGCAGGTGGAGCAGCACGTCCATGGCATGTTGTGCACATGCCGGAGGCGGAGCTCATGCATGGTGACAGTGCGTCCGGAGGTGGAGCTCGCGGCCACAACGAGGTGCGCGCGCCGGAGGTGGAGCTCGCGGCATGGCGACCGGCGCATCCCGGAGGCGGAGCTCGCGGCCATGGCGAGCGGCGCATCCCGGAGGCGGAGCTCGTGGCCATGGCATGCTGGGCGCACGCCAGAGGCGAACCTCGTGGCCATGGCGAGGTGTGGAACGGAGGCAGAAGGGTACAACGCCGCGTGGTGGAGGCGTGGCCGCTGCTAGGGCGCGTACGGGAGCACGACGGGACGGTGGCAAGTTTGGGTGGCGTAGTGGAGGTAACTCGACTAGGGAGAAGAAGGTTGGTGATGAGGAAGCGGTGCCGGTAACTAGACCGCCTTCGTGAGCGCTGAAGGCAGCCTAGCCGCCAAGAAACGACGGGGGTAGCTTCGCCGGGAGCCTGGCCCGACGTGCTTTGAATGCCGTGCGCACGGACTCAGATACTAAACACGAGCTATTGCAACCTGGGAGCGCGCGCCACCGTCCAGGCCCGTCTCCAAACACGCCCTTTATGTTTGACGCAAACACGCCCTTTATGTTCATGAATTAAATAATTTCATATGCTAGATACAATTTTAAATCGTTGCATAGGGGAGAGATCAAATATGCATATGAATTGCATATCCAGTTGAAAGCAACAGCGACAGCGATAGCTGATGGAAAACAGGTATGACCAAACACGAGACCTACAAACACGAGACCTACTGCACCGGTTGGGTCACGCACTCGGAAAGAAGAAACCACCCAAATCTAGCGATCTCCAACAGCGAACTCAAAACGAAAGGGCATCCTTCCTCCCATGGGCCATGGCCGACGAAATTTCTGGCTGACCACCCCTCACCGGCGAGCTCGGCCACCACGGTCCTGGGCCTGCTGCTGCTGCTACCATCGGAGGTTCTCCACGAGATCCTGCTCCGCCTCGCTGTCCTGGAGCTTCTCCTCCGCTGATTCCGCTTCCCGGTCTCGGCCATCCTCGCCCACGCCGCCCGGCGACGACCTCTACTTCCTGGCCGCATCCGCCGGCTCCTTCCTGTTCGCTGCCAACGGTCGCCGCGAGCTCATGGTGGTCGACCTCACCGTGCCCCGTCAGCGCCGCAGTCGAGATAGGCGGAGGCAGAGGACGAAGGGTCTAGCGTCGCGAGGTGCCTTGCCGCCGCGGCCGAGACGGACGGAGGTGGGTGCGCGCGCGAGGAAGAAGGGGCCGGCGTCGTGGTGCCTCGCCTTCGCGGCCGAGATGGGCGGAGGTGGGCTCGCGCGCACAAGGACGAAGGGGCCGGTGACGCGGGGCCTCGCCGTCGTGACCGAGATGGGCAGAGCAGCTGAGACGGGCGAAGGCGCTCACCAGCAAGATGCTCGCCGCACTGCCCAAGCAAGGTCGCCGTCCACCAGCAAGTACGCAACTACAGCCAGGCAGCCGGCACTCGTGGCGGCGGTGCTGCGCAAGGGGACGCGAGCCTCGTCCGCTCCGCAATGTCGTCCGACAAGCCCATCAGGTGGCCAGGCACCTCCCGCTCGCGCCTCAACGAGCTCGTCGCTGGTCGACGCGGATTCGGGGAGCGGGGAGGAGGGGCTCGCCGGCCGGCGTCGTCGCAGCAGCTGGGCGCCACCCTCCGGAGTCCGGACCCGGCGCTGCTGAAGCCGCGTGGAAGGATTCACGCGGGCGGGCCACCACCGGAGGACTGCGTCGTGAGGAGAGAGGAGACTTATTTTTAGCTATCGGCCGGGCGGTAGCCAAAGTCGGTCATGTGTATAAGTCATCTGTTGGAGGCTGATTTAGTACCCAAAACCACCGTGCGCCGCTTATTATATGTTTGGGTAATGCTTTGGCTGCTCTGTTGGAGACAGCCTAGGAATGCCATGTTTAGAAAAAAAAGGCTAACAACTGCTACATGTCCTACCGAGACTTTGGGATATACTCCTTCCATCCCAAAAAGAATATCGTCTTAGACTTTTCAAACATCGTGTTTGACCGTTCGTCTTTTCAAAAATTTTGTATAAATTATTAAATAAATAAATCATTAGTAAAGTATCACTAACAATAAACTAAGCCACAATAAAATATATAATATTTATGCAAAAATTTTGAATAAGACGGATGGTCAAACACGATTTGGCCGGTCAAAAAACATCATTTTTTTTGGGACGGAGGGAGTATATCATGATTCATAGTTTCACAATAACTATTCTATTTTCATCATATCACCATCTTAACTCATCTCTTGCGTTTGTTTACATTCTCTCATGTTCTCTTCGATCGTTAGATGAAGCAGCATAAATCTGATCTGCTGGAAGCAAAAAGCTGAAATTAGAATGAAACTCCGTGTTCCCCATTTTGCCAGCGGCGTATGAGACTGACCGAACCAAAGTTCCATCGTCATGTTATCAAACTGGAACACTCAACAGCTACCTGTCTAATGTGATCCGATCCTTAACTCATGATTTTTACCATTGTACTAGCTTGTGTTTTGTGGATCGGTGCGATACACCCTTTTTACAACCACTGATGTGCATCCGATTGCAACAGATATCTCCGGAAATTCAGTGCGACTATGATCAGCCTTCTATTGTCATTGTCACCAGACAAATCTGATACTCGAGTCTTGGTATATGGAGTTCAATACAGGTGTCTCAACAACATTAGTACTTGAAATGCATAGACCAGACCAAGTTTTATAACTCGACCAGACCCAATGATAACTAGAGTTGCAGAGGACATAAAAGGACTGAAGGACTGCCCCCAAGAAACTAGTAGAACATAAGCAGCATTGCCATTGCCATCATAACCTTCACCATCATCTCTATGTCTACATCACCATGACATCGAAGAAGGTACCACCTTGAATGCAGTTTTAGTCCTGCAAGAGGCGAAAAAAAAAAAAACATTGCAGATGCAATGCAACCATTACATTTTTGATAATCTTAGATGCGTAAATGTTTTCTTTTTTGCGAGGACATGGGTGAGTAAATCTGTGCATAAGTTCAGCCTCATTGCAAAAGAGTATCAAAATGTAAGGAGCATCAAAATACTTTTTTCATCGACTCAAAGCAGACTCCATACATTGAAAACACTAATTTGCATGGGAGATTGGAGAATATCAAAGAAAATAACAAATTTACTAGCAACCAATCCTAACAATATGCAGTCATGCGCCATTCTTTGGTCCTTGAGTCATAAGAATAAAAAAACAATGCAACTATATGATATCAAAAAAAGGAATGAAATAATGCTCTGCTTTTCATTATAAGCTATCTTACAACAACAAATATCTACGATGACACAAAAGGAATAAATATAAGGAATGTTCCCTCAAATACTAAGTTCCAAAAGGCACCAAACACAAAACTCTAAATGTTGAGAGCATTAGTAGGATTGGTCTTCTCACACTAACAGGTTCATACTCATTGTTCATTTTGAAATCGACGACCCAGGCTCAAAGCATGTACAGGTTGTCATGAGTTGCAGATTCAGGGCTGAAAGGGTGCAAAGTTTCATAACATTAAAAGGCGCTACCAGGTACTAGCACAGAAGTGAACAACCACTAATCAGAAACTAATAAAAAATTGCAACACATCAATGCCCAGATTCAATTCCATAGGAAGTTGGAAAACATTCAGAAATCAGAGGTAATTTGATTTGAATCATTCAGACTTGCATACTGCACTTGCAGAGAAGTGTGGCAGTAACATCCAACATGAGCCTGGGCCCTGAGCTGAGAAGAACAGGGAGGCTGGGAGGATGACAGGAGGTGAGGATCGGCAAGCCGAGGAGTTGGGGAGGCAGGGAGATCCTGCAGGTAGGGATGTGTGTGTGTCTGGGGATTAATGTAATAATTTGACTTAGGATTAATGTAATAATGATTTTGTATGTGTGTGTCTGGTGGCAAGGGAGGGATGAAGGTTACACTCTTTAGCCTCATGTAAGCACCCAGCCACTTTTAACAAATCATTTGGAGAAATTAACACCTAAGCTAGTTAGCTTAACTATATGTTAGGCAAAACAATCATTATTAACAATAAGTGCAACCTTTACTGCCTATTGGCCTTTATAAGAAATTTCCAGCCTAGCGCTTATCAATGAAGTGGTCTGTCACAAGACAGAATTAACAGCACACACATTAGTAAACTACTTACAATAACTAGGGTGCAAACAAGTACCGAGTCCAAGGACATGCATGAGAAACAATACCCTAGGCCCATTAAAACCACCGAAGGCCTCTTTTCCAGGTTTAGGCTGAGCCAGTTGTTTTTGGCACATACAACAAAGCCATATTTTTTTTTAGAGAAAAGGGATACACCCACTTTTGTATTACCAAAAGCAAAAACATTTTAACAGTACTTGCGTGTCGGCACGCCCACCTGAATCATGGCCTTAAGCCAAGGTCTAAAACAAAAGATACATGACTACTGAGTACTGACAATCAGGCTGAACCAAAGCTACACTGGTTAAGGCCGAAGGCTGAGCAACAAGCATATTTATGTAAGCTCAAAATAATATTAATCTAAAAAGTAAAATGTTGAAGAAAACATCACTAAAACTCAGTTCATATGCTCTTACAGATCACAATATACTGAATGAGCCACTATAATGCAAGCAGGCAAGCCAAAAATGTGAATGTCCATGCATGCCAAAAATTTCATAAAGTCCTTATGATGCTTTAGTCAATGTTTAGGAAAATAAACTTGGAAATATAGTCGATGAAGGGACTGATCACTACCCCAACCAGACAATAACGAATGCAATTACAGATTTGAAAGAACCATGAGTAAAGCAAAATTTATGCTTCTTGCTGGTGTCCCACAGCTTGTGGAGAAATCATTGTTTTCATTTTATTGAGAACAGAGGTATGTTCCATCTTCCATGACACACGTGATAGTACAAGGTCCCAATGATGTGGCACTCATTGTGAAAAAACACACAATGTCATCTGGATAGGCTTGTTTCCGTGATAGCAGAATACATCAAAACCATGTGAAAACACAAACAAGAATATCCTAATAGTCTATACATTTTAGCAGGAGGCAAATAGCACACACTACACAGTGACCACAAAGTCCTAGAGAAGATTTTGATGCACCTGCAATCAACAGTATGCATGATAGTGTGTATCGGCAAAACAAGAACACAAAACAAATAATCATAGTCCTACTATGGCAAGTACTCCCTCCATTCCAAATTATAATTCGTTTAGGCTTCCGTAGGCACATAACTTTTGTTATGCATCTAGATATACACGTCTAATGCATATTTTACTAGAAAAGCCACTTATATTTGGAATGGAGTGCCGAAGCTCAGGAATTCTTCTACTGAAGCGAGAAATTATCCTAGTCCTTCCTTCACCAGCCTCCACAACAACGACAACCCGATTTTCGTGGTTAGGTGGGATGCTAACAACCGAGAATTCCATCCTGTTAACGTCAAGCTTGAGCAACTTGTCGCAAAATTGCAGTTTCCAGTAGAAGCAACCATACGCATAACTGGGCCACAGATCCAGATGTAGCATGCATTATGATTCAAAGCCAAAGCCCGGCGCATTTGAACCGATAGAAATACCATCAGACCAGGTGCCAGAAAGCGAAGAGTAGACAAATGCCACAGCCAGTGCTTTGCAGTACGTCCAGGCAACCACCCTGAATTGTGCCGCCTCGTAGTCTGCTGCACGGACAAAGAAAGCTAGGAAATTTCCAATGAGCACGCGCCGTACGGAGGCTACAAGGCTCTCTGGTATGGTCGGCAGCTGCGTGCGCCCCCACGTCAAGGGGTCGCACACGGCGAGTTCCGGGAGGATATCCCAGCCCGCAGAGCGCATCAGGAGAACCCGGCCGCCGCGGGCATCGCAGTAAATCCAGTCGGTTTCTTGGCACTGGGAGAAGTCGGCGACGCGTACGAGGGCTTGCGCTAAGAGCGTGTTGGGGTGGCGAGCTTCGGCGGGCAGGAACATTCGGGGCGTGACGACGCCGAGGAGGAGCGGGGGGTGGAGGGAGCGGTAGCGGCGGAGGAACGAGGCGTCCGCGACGAGGCGGCGGAAGGAGGCGCACGCTGCGGCGGCGCGGGCAAGGTCGGCGGGGGAGGCGACGCGGACGAGGATCTCCTCAACGAGGTGGTCGGGGAGCGGTGGCGGCGCCCGGGCTCCGGGCCCGGCGAGGATCTGCGCCATCAGCTCGATTCGTCGCTGTGGGCGCGGAGCAGAGAGGGCTGGAGTGGGGAAGGAGAAGTGACCTGGCGGCTGGGATTGGGAGGGAGGACTGAGGAGTGGAGTCGGGGTCGGGAGCGCCGGAGCTGGAGGGGATAGGTCGCGCTCGCGCCGTCTGGGGAGCGCCGCCGCGCCGGGGCGGACGGAGGAGCGTCGCCGCGCCGGGGTCGGGGTAGTCGGGGAGGACTTCGGCCGCCTGTACGACTGTACCTATATGGGCCTTAAGTTCGGTTGTTTTTTGTCACTTCGGTTAACCGGTGCCTTGAACCAAATTAAGCCTAATATAATTTTGGTCCCCGGAGCATCTCTAAGAAACATGTCAAGATTAAAAAAAAACATGTCATTCTTATTTTATATATGCTATATTTAGATTTTTATAGCAAAAAATAACTATGCTATCTTGTTTTGTAAAATATCAAGCTAGTTATTCTTAGGATCTCGCATGGTAAAAATATCTTGTATGTAGAGCTGGAGACTTTGGTCATGCCATTTGAGGGCGGGGCCGTGGCACGATGTTTTGGCACAAGAAGGGGCGCAGAGGAGGCCAAACGTAATGTGGAGCTAGAGGAGCTCGAGCTCACTTCCCTCTCCAGGAGTGATGAAAGGAGGAAGCGACAATGGCTGCACAATGTGGGCACCTGAGGGGTCTCAGGTCATAAACTTGGAATCCCTGTCCAATGTCAGGCAGCATATTATCACTGCGTGCTTTTGTTTTCGTGCTCCCACATGCTCAATTCCCCTAGAACTCACGCACTTGCTCCTGTCCGCACTTGAAAAATGCCGGCCGCCTTTTCAAGTTCCGTGCCGCCTAGTGTTAATTTACTGTACATGGCCTAAATGACGCGGGTTCCATTTTCCTACTAATCGTGCCTAACCGTACACTCATTTTTTTAACACTAAGAACAAGTTTATATACAAAAATAATACCAATTCACCATGGAACATATATTTTTTCATAGGGTACCTGTCATACGTAACACAGTTTCACCTTTTTAACCTCAACTTGTAAGCATATATCTTTTAACAAATCATTTGGAAAAAATAACATATAAGACAGTTAGCTTAACTATATGTTTAAGGGAAACAATCATCGTTAATAAGTGCGCCATTTATTGCCTATTGGCCTTTATATGTAATTTCCAGTCTAGTGCTTATGGATGGAGTGGTCTTTCACAAGACAAGATTGACAGAACACACATTAGTAAATGATTGACAAAGACATGCATGAAAAAGAATACCATAAGCCCATTAAAACTACTGAAGGCCTCTATGCCAAGCTTAAGTTGAGCCAGTTACATACAACAAGCCATATTTCAGTAAGCTCAAAATGAAGTTTCTTAATATAAACAGTAAAATGTCGAAGAAAACATCACTAAAACTCGGTTCCCATGGCCTTACAGATCACAATACACTGAATGAGCCACTACAACGCAAGCAGGCAAGCCAAAAGGGTAAATTTCCACACATGCCAAAATTTTCATAAAGTCGTAATGATGCTTTAATCAATGTTTAGGAAACTAAGCTTGGAAAGATAGTGAAGAGACAAATCACTACTTCAACCAGATTACAAGGATATAGATGAACTTCACAATTCTACCACAAGTCAACTGCTACAAATCATTTTTTTTTTAATTTATCAAGAGCAGAAGTATGTCCCATGTTTCAAGAATCAAGACAAACATAATAGTACAAGGTTCGACTGATGTGGCAATCATTGTTTCTTAAAAATATATATGCCTTATGGACAAGCTTGTTTCCATGATAGCAGCATGCATCAAACCATGTGATATACAAACAAGAATAATGTAATAGTCTATACCTTGGCAGGAGACAAATAGCACACAATCTACATGGCGACCATGAGGATCTAGAGAAGATTTTGATGCAACTGCAGTCTATGGTACACATGACAGTTTGTAAAATAAGAACACAACAAAAAAAAAACTTATACTCCTATGTGATGTAAGTGAAATACAAACAAGACTAACCTAATAGTCTACAGCTTGGCTGAAGGCAAATAGCACACACACTACAAGGCGACCACTATGATCTAGAGAAAATTTTGACACAACTGCAATCCATGGTACACACGACAATTTGTATAGGAAAAACACGAACACAACAAAATTATCATACTCCTATGTGATGTAAGTGACAGTGACGCAAAGAAGAATGCAAAAGGGCAGTCAAAATTATGATAAAAGACTTACAGCTTCATATCCTTCTCAGCGATAAGAATGGTGGGTACCCGAAGTACAGAAACAGAGGGTAATTGTAGTCACAACTTTGAGGGGGTGTCGAACAGACCCTCACAATCTCTAATGTCTTGATATTAATTGAGAAAAACAATTGACTGCTTCTGTAGTTCTCGGAGCATAATAGGAGAATATGTCCTTCTGCCACACCCAAAACTATATAGTAGCCATAATCAGAGGGAAGCCGGATTGCAGTCTCCATTGTATGCTCATTTTCATTCCCAGCATCATTTTGCCAAATTGAGTGCCGAAGCTCAGGAATTTTTATGCCGGCATGAGTAATTATCCCAATCCTTCCTCCACCAGCCTCCACAGCAACAACATCCTGATTTTCGTGGTTAGGTGGGAGGCCAACAACAACAAGGGAGAACTTCATCATGTTAACGTCGAGCTTGAGCAACTTGTTGCAATAACGCAGTTTCCAGTAGAAGCAACCATACACATAACTGGGTTTTGCGAACGGTGGTTGAATGACGAAGCCTAACGCATCTGAACCGATGGAAATAGCAATAGCATCAGACCAGGTGCCAGAAAGCGAAGAGTAGACAAATGCTACAGCCAGTGCACTACAGTACGTCCAAGCAACCACCCTGAACTGTGCCTCCTCGTAGTCTGCTGCAGGGACAAAGAAAGCCATGAAACCTCTAATGTAGTCATCCTGTGCCGGGCCAAGGACGGGGGCTACTAGGCTCTCTGGTATGGTCGGCAGCTGCGTGTGCCCCCGCGTCAAGGGGTCGCACACGGCGAGTTCCGGGAGGACATACCTGCCCAAAGGCTGCACACTCACGCGGCGCATCCGGAGAACCCAGCCGTGGTGGGCATCGCAGTGGACCCAGTCGGTTTCTTGGCACTGGGAGAAGTCGGCGGCGCGGACGAGTGCTTGCGCTGTGAGCGTGTTGGGGTGGCGAGCTTCGGCGGGCAGGAATCTTTCGGCCTCGAGGACGCCGAGGAGGAGCGGCGGGTGGAGGGAGCGGTAGCGGCGGAGGAACGAGGCGTCCGCGACGAGGCGGCGGAAGGAGGCGCACGCTGCGGCGGCGCGGGCAAGGTCGGCGGGGGAGCCGACCCGGACGAGGATCTCCTCGACGAGGTGGTCGGGAAGCGGCGGCGGCGCCCTGGATCCGGGCCCGGCGAGGATCTGCGCCATCGCCAGCGAAAGGGTTGAGGGCCGGCACCCCTCGACCCTCGCTCCTCGGCTGGATTCGTCGCTGCGGGCGCGGAGCAGAGAGGGGTGGAGTGGGGAAGGAGCTGGTGGCGGCCGGAGGGTGGACTGAGGAGTGAGCGCCGGAGCTGGAGGGGAGGGGTCGTGCTCGCGCCGCCGGGGAGCGCCGCCGCGCCGGGGGCGGACGGAGGATCGGTGCCGGGCGGGGTCGGGCTCGGGGTACTCGGGGAGGACTGAAGAGACAGGAGTGTGACCGGGTGAGGACTTGGGCCGCCTGCACGAGTGTACCTATGGCCCTTAAGTTCGATTGTTTTTTTTTTTTTTTTTTTTTTTTTTTTTTTTTCACTTCGGTTAACCGGTGCCTGAACCAAATTAAGCCTCTAATATAATTTTGGTTCCTGGAGCATCTCTAAGAAACATGTCAAGATTTACCAAATTAAGCCTCTAATATAATTTTGGTTCCTGGAGCATCTCTAAGAAACATGTCAAGATTCTTATAAAAAAAGAGACATGTCATTCTTATTTTGTATGCTACATTTATATTTTTATAGCAAAAACTAAACTCCAACAACTATGCTATCTTGTGTTGTAAAATATCAAGCTAGTTATTCCTAAAATCTCGCATGATAAATATAGCTTGTATGTAGAGTTGGGACTTGGGGCGTGCCATTTGAGGGCGGACCGTGACACTATGTTTTGGCACGACCCAAAGCATTGCACGGCACGGAATATTTTCGGTTGTGCCGCCACGACACGAACACGAGGACCGTGCTTTGTGCCTAGGATCTCCGCACGGCGGGCTACATGGCCCGGCCCGCACTTTGGGCTGTGCTTGGGCCGGCATGGCATAAAAGTGACATGTAGACACTTTTACGCTCTATAATGCATTTTTCTAGCATTTACTCTGGTAAATTATGGAAATCATTAAAACTTTCGTTAAAATAGAGTACACAAGATATACATATTTCATATCACAAGCGAAAAAAGAAACTAGTAGAGGTATTTTGAGGGTCGTGCTTGGGCCGCACGACCCGAAGACGTGGCCGACGTGCCACGGGCCGTGTTTGGGCTGAAGTAAAAAATTCGGCATGCCATATCGGCACGGCACGATACGTGCCTCTTGTGCCTAGAGGCCACGACCTGATGCGGCACGAAGCATGAGAGGGTTGTGCCGTGCCGGCCCGACCCGGCCCAATGCCCACCTCTACTTGTATTTGCCGCTAGCCATCGAGCTTTTCCATAGTAGAAAGGTTGTTGGAGTTCTCTATATTTTTTATTGAGTTTTCTATTTTATAGGTTGCTTAAATCATAGATTTAGCAATCGGATTTTACCAACTCTCTTGGAGTTGCTTTAAGATGTGGAACTGAATATTTCGATTGCGTTACTTTGGTTTTGGTTCCAGTTAATTCGGTTTGGTTCTCGATTCTTTGTCCAGGTTGACTTGGATGGACAATAGATCCTAAAATTATGGTTAGTGTCGGCTCCATGGTCTACGGCACGGTGAATCGTAGTGCTGACCTTTGGACATGTCAACACCACATCATCAGCCACGTCATTCCCAACCTACTACCACTGGTAGAGAAATGGCTTTTTGTCCCGGTTGGGAAACCCCATTTTGTCCCGGTTTCCCAACCGGGATTGCTCAAGCGGGACTAAAGGTCACCCCTTTAGTCCCGGTTGGACAACCGGGATTAAAAGTGGTCTTTTAGTCCCGGTCTGTACTCCCAACCGGGACTAAAGACTGCTGGAGACCAGCAGCTCTAGGACCCAGTTTTCTTTTCTTTTCTTTTATTTTTCTTTTCTTTTCTTTTATAGTTTCTTTATTACATCGGTTCGTGAGATATCCCAAAATAATCACATATTACGTACTAATAAGCAATAACATAGTATATTACATTATAATTATGAATCCATACAACAAAGTATAGGTTCATGCAATCCAAACTAAGAGTTTGCGATAAGTGTTACAATAAACTAATTGATGCTCAACCGCAAAGTTAATTACACACTTGTCCAATTAATCCCCAAAGCGAGGTATAGGGATTTGACACTCTCGCACTTTGAAATCGGTGAAGTGTAGATCACCGATCTTTAATCCAAGAACACCATCTATGTACTCCAGAGTATTGAACAGTGCACTCTCTGTTGCCTCACTACTATGATGACAGGGGCGACTAACAACGGTTAATGGTACTCTAGCTGGAGTTGGTTCTCCCCTCTTAGTCACAATCACCTTTGCCTGATATCCTTTTGTAGTTATTATTGGGTCTTCAGGATCATATTTCCACTCATAACCCAATGAATGAATGACTTGGTTTAGAATGGTTTCAAAACTGCATACCGCATAAGTCATGTCATACTCCCGTACCTGTCAATATTGTCAACAAATAGAGTTTTGAGAACCGATATATATATCTTTACAAATTATAACAACAAATGTAAATATAAGCTTCGAGTTTGACTTAGAATTACCTCAGGACGGGTCCGTGCAATGTGTGCACACAAATCTGAAACTTTGTCATACATGTTGAGGTCTATAGCTTGCATCTTCACAGAAGATAGAGTAGGCAAGGTAATCCCAAGCCTTTCGAGCCTCTTCACACATACTTGAACTGCATATTTGACTACAATACCTCGATCGGGATTCTTTATTCCGACCTCTGAGATTTGTACAAGTCTGCGACCACGACCTTGACCCGAGCAATTTGAAAGCGAATTCGACATTGGAGTCTTTGACCATCATCAACGGTGTTGGTCCGAGCATCCACTTCGTAACTCCAAAATATGATAGTGTCTCTTTGAGCCAAATGAGTGGGTCAATTACCCGTGGCATATTACAAAATCATATATAAATACATTCCACGCGTGGTTTGAGCCAAATGAGTGGGTCAATTTCCTTATAATGCTTGGATGATTCCAAGGTACGTAACTCATTCCACGCATGGTTTCTATACTTGGGAAATCCCGACATACGAGGTAGCCACGAAACCTATGACTTCGGTTCGGGAGCGCACGTCCACCATCTATCTAATTAAACAAACATGTTCATCAAAAGAAATTATGGGTTGCTTACTATCTAATTAAACAAACATGTTCAGTAGCCACAACTATATTTTAACAAGTATCAACAATTATCTACTTAATTCAATGAGAATGATCCGAAAATGTTATTTTTATATAGAATTGGTTAAACTTATTATATAATACTAAAAATGTTATTTTTATAAACAAGAATGCTCTTGGCTAAAACATATTGTGTCATTATATACTAAAACATATTTTTTCATTAAAATGTACTACACTTATAGGGTAAAACATTATATTATACTAAACTTATATACTAAAACATGATAATATACTAAAACAATTGTGTCATTATATACTAAAACATATTTTTCATTACAAGAAACCATACCCCGCTCTTGGCGGCGGTGTGGCCCGGTGGCGGGGGTCGGAGGCGCGTCGGGGTGGGGAGGCGCGTCGGGGTGGTTGGAGGCGTCGGGGTCGGGGCGTCGGGGTGGTTGAGGCGGCGACGCGTCGGGGAGGAGGCACGTCGGGGTGGTTGGAGGCGTCGGGGTCGGGGTCGGGCGTCGGGGTCGGGGCCGGGGCCGGAGGGGCGTCGGGGTGGTTGGAGGCGGCGGCGTGTAGGGGTCGGAGGCGCGTCGGTGTTGGCATTTCTTAGCGCGATTACCAAAATAGACTTAGAGCCTAATTCTGATAACAGCGCCAGAAATGCTAAATGGCTTTACTCGGCATATTTACTAGAAACTGGTTCTAGCAACTACGCGAGTGTTGCCAAGAGATAGATCACATCCTATTAGAATAAATATCCGCAAGCGCACGGATCTATCGTTGTAGCATTTCACCCGAAAGTATTCAAGGTATCGTTATTTATAATTTCCCAAAGGAAGGCATGGGGTAGTTAAGTAATCTAGCATGGGTATGAATACAATATCTAGCATGAGGAGAAACCGACCAATGTGCTATACAGGGGTAAGCATACGGTAGTTTGGATAGTGGACACACACTTAGAGTGACCTCAAAGGAATAAAGATAAAATAAAGAAAAGAAAAATCTACGCGGAGCAGGCAGGTCCTATATAGTCAATGCTAGAACAACTAATTCCACATGTTATACAAGTCAAGACTCGACTATAGACTAGGAATATGGGGAGACCGCGGCAACTGGTCTGCCAGTCGATGGCGGCATTTACGAACTCCTACTCAACATGCGAACGTGGGGGATTACAAAGGACGGACAGGGCTGTCACCACCTGCCGCCTACCACCTCAACCGTGGCATGCCGACATATCCGAAGGTTCCCTCGCATCCGGACACCATGTCCGCATACTAAGGAGCTACCTGCATCCCCCCAGGACTCCCACCCTACGGATGGACGAGCTAGAACATAGGCAAGCCCGAAGGCACATCGAACCGCTATTCCTCTCCTACAATCTAATCTAAACAAGTAAAACATATGAACGATGAAGAACCGTGTAGAACACGATGAACAACTCTCACAAGAACTATGGCCTAGTTCTTGATCATTGAATATATCGTGTACTAGACTATAGTCTAGTTCATATGCAAGACTATATAAATGTAATGAGAACTTGACTAAGGAAGAACGCTCCATAGATTTATACCAAAGGTGTAGCTTTTCCTCCTGGAGACAAGCTCTCCAAGTAGCTTTGCCTAGCTCCAAATGACTAACACTGATGCTAAAGAAAAAGTGTGAGGTGTAGAGATGGCTCCAAATGGTGTGTGTGAAAGTGGGGGGCCTCTCCTCTTCATTTATAGCCCCAGAAGGTTGTTCGGGGGTAGTGGTGTAAAATCACCAGCAAAACCGTCATCCCTCAGATGGAAGGAGGCAACCGCCTTTGGCCGGGCCCACCTGGCGGCAGGGTGGGCGCGTGCGCGCCTGTGCGCGCCGCGCCCGGGGTTGGCGCGCCCCGACCACCTTTGGCGGGTGGGCCGGGCCGCCATCTCGGGTCTTGTCCATGCTTTGGTGCTTTTGGCCCATTTCGACCCAGTGGCCGGCCCTTATTCTCTAGCTTGTTTTACGCCTTCCGAAAAGCGTACTTTTATTCCGAAAATTCCGCACTTGGTGTACATTCTACAAAACAATATTTTCTTTAAGCACAGGTGGAACTAGGTCAATAGTAAAGATATATGTGAAATAAAATATTTATTTCCCCCATAATGACCTATAGTTGGCGGGTAAAAATCTGAGTTAAGGACCGCCAACAAGATCCCCAAGCTTACCCCTTGCTCGTCCCGAGCAAGTCTTTGCTTTGGGTTGTTGATCAGGGGTTGCTACGATGCCGATTATATCTCAAGTGTACAAGCTAAAAGAGAGCGTTCTACTGCTATTTGAATAAATCGGCAATTGTATCTCTCTATGATTCCTGATGGAGTGGGGCTTCTAATTTTCTCAAGTCTTGGGCGATTGCAAAATAGAACAGTTTCAAAGACCGGTGCTTTTCATTCATCCCAAGATCAACTTTTAGTCCGGAGGTTTTGTAAGTTTTTATAAATAAACCAAGTTCCTCAAATGACCCACTCGATCGCTCAAAAGTGTATAGTAACCTCACCAAAGGCATTTTCAAATTTTTGCCTTCTTCCTACCACTAAAGCTGAGAGTGGAGTTTTGGGTAGGTATGTAAGTGGGCATACTTGTATCACATATGTTGTAAGGTCAAGGACTGAACCTTACGGAGATTAAGCTATACACCTTGATTGAGATGTGCAAGTATGTGGATGGAATGAAAGATGATTCCTAATTTTTGTGGTATTTTTGGGTCTCCATGCATCATGACATACTCTCTTTTATTGATGGATGAGATGAAGGAAAAATGATGGGCTATCAAAGAACAACTAACTTTATTCTCTCATTTTCATTTTTTTTGAACGGGGATCTAAGATTTTTCCCGTTTGCCTACAAGAGTGATAAATCTTCTACTATATATATCTCTTTTTTTTTCTTTCCTCTCTTTCTTTTCTCTCACTTTTTTTTTCCTGACTAAGAACATAGCCCAAAACTTTATTGATGGAAAGGATGAGGTGGAGAGAGATGTCATGATGAACAATGCAGGGAGAAATTTGCAAACTACAAGAGAGGAGTGCGCGATCCTCAGGGTAAGGGTCGGCATTTTTATTTTGTGGAAAAAATGGTGCGCAACTCTCAGTGTAAGAGTCGGCGGATGGTGAAGGGTGCATGTTGTGCGCAACTCTCAGTGTAAGAGTTGGCGTTTATTTGGTGGGTGCAAGTGGATCTCAATCATGGGTGTAGAGTCATAATCTCACGTCGGTAACAATCCGACCGAACTCAATGTACGAACAAGCAGCGTATGAAGGTTCTTATTCTACAAATGAATCATATGGCTCTGGTGGGTATTTTGTGATCATTGAGAAACTATTGTTTTTGAACATTTTTTTTTGAAACAAAGACTCCGGACATCAGGTTTTCTCAAAGGGACAATTCATTGGTGTGGTCTAAGTCACTATATCATATCGCGCAATAACCTAGATGAGAGTAATTGTATGCAACCCACTAAATCAAATTTCTAGAGCATGATAATGTAAAGCCGATAAACCCAAATATTAGAGAAAACTCTATTTTAGACAAGTACAAACGAGACATAAAAAAGAGCAACCAATCACTTCAACATGGGTGGAACTAAACATTTCATAGCACATATATAGAATGGAATTATAAAAATAATTTTTTTAAGGAATTTTTCAATGCAAGAAACTTGAATTTAAACATGCTAAAATAAAAATAAAATTACGAGAAATTAAATATACAATGTAGGTACCTCAATGGGGGTCCTCCCTTAAGCTTATCCTGAAGCTCATGGCCCAGGGTTGTATCCCTGGGACCTCCAGTAGGCCCTCTGCTCCTCCTGCTGAATGCGGAGGCTCTCGGCAAGAGCGTCGAACCGCTGCCCGTGCTGCTGCTGCCACTGGGTCGTCGAATGCATGAAGCCGCCCAGGGTGTTCCTGATGTCGTTCGTCTGGATCTGCAGCTGTCCAATGCATGCATTGACTGAGGCCAGCGTCGGCTCCTGCTCTGGTGGTGGTGAGTCGATAGTGTACCGCCTCTGTCGCTCCCACTCGTCGGTCCCTGTATCGGACCATGTCCCCTCAGCGGTCTGTGCCGGCTGGGGGTACTACTCCCACCCCGAGTAGCCTGCGTAGCCCTGGTAGGCCTCCCATCCACCATAACCATACTGCTAGGGAGGCTGTACAGGAGCATCTGGCTGAGCAGGGGAGTCAGGCTGTGCATAAGCCTCAGCCCCTCCTCTAGTGGCTCTCGGAGTCTGTTCTTCCCTGCGTGCGTCTTCTGTAGTCTTCAAATCAAAGGTGAGCACATCACAGTTATATAAATAAAGATCCGGGTTAGATAACCGAATCTTATTTACATAACCGGCAAAGAAGAAACAGATATGATCTTTCCCATCGGCCTTCAAAGTGTGTCCTTGGGTTAGGGCACGCAAATCACAAATCGGCCGATCAAGAGGAATGTACTCAACATCGTTACCATCTAATGCTCCTACGGCATTGGCAATGCGAGTAACAAGAGAGGTGCAATCGATAGCATAAGACTTCTTAACCATATCTAGCCAGTGGAGGCACATCTCCCGCACAGGAGCGACCTTGAACTTGTGAACTATGGCATAGAGAAGCTTAAGTTCTACAGAATGCACCCATCTAGTCTTGCCAGCAGGAAACAAAGTCATAGAAATCCAACGATGCATGAGTCTAAGGGTAGGGTGTTGGATCTGCGTGTTCAGGGGTTTGAAAGGTCCAACTTCTACCCTACCCAAAATCTTCTCCCAAAAAGAATTGCGATCAAAACCAGGGATGAATGCATCTAGTTTAAGTGCACACTTATAGTGGAAGCCTAGATGATGAGCGAGTTCCCCCCAAGTAAGAGAATATTCCGTGCCAAACAAACGGAAGTAAATACGCTCATCATCATAATCAAGTGTGCAAAGAAACTGGATGGTCAAGAGACGCGAACCTTGCTCATCGATGGGCTCGAGGTTTTCCCAACCAACCGCCTTCCAAATGGTTTCGAAGTCGGTGTCCATACCTATTTTCTCGATGAGGTTGGCGTCGTAGATCATCGTGTGGTTGAAGAGCCGATCCTTGAGGCGATGGTACCTCTGCAGCTCCTGCTCTCCTTCCAGGTCGAGGTACGGGGCATCGACCGCGTAGATCCCCTCGGGCCCGGGGGTTGCGGGCGCCGCCTCCTCGGCCGCTTCTGGCTCGTAGGGGGCACCTTGGTAAGAGCTCGAGGCCTCACCGTACCCCCACGAACTGTAGTCGCTCATGGCGGACTACGCCGGTGGCTAGTTCTCGGGTGCGAAAGAACTAGTGGAAGTCGATTTTCCACACCCGAGACTAGCTCTAACTCTTGCTCTCTTGCTCAAAGATTGCTTGTGGAAGCTTGTTGTATGGGAAATGGGGGTGAAGGAGAGTGAGAGTGTGAGAAATGGGAGGTGGTTGCTCCCCCCGGCCACCCCCCTCCTTTTATAGCCGGATCACCAGCAGCAAGGGGGAGGGGCAACGGCTAGGAGCCGTTGGCCGCCGGCCCGGGCCCCACCTCGGCAGGTCTGGCGCAACCGCGCATCGGGCGCGCGCGCCCAGGCGGGCCCCGCTGCCACCCGGTTTTGGCCGTTGGGCGCCAACGGCTAGCCCTTGGCGCTAGCCGTTGGTGATTCCGCCCGGCCATTCAAAAAAAATTTTTTTTTCTAAAATAAATCTTCTCTCTTTTTTTTTTCGAGAAGAAGTTTTTATTTTATTCCCTTTTTTTTTCATCTACTCTCTCTTTTTCTTTCTCTTTTTTTTCGAGTAGCAAGAAAGTACTTACCGACCTCGCTTTTGTCGGTGCTCTTATTTTCCCCCTCCCAAGCTTGCTTGGCTTAATAGGGGTGACCAAACCCTGTCGCGATCATGTTTACCGACTCGGGCGGGACCTCGGGTTGCCCCGGGATCCTGCTCGTGTTAGCGTTTGTCGGGATCGCTGCGGCAATTTGGGCGAGCGGGTCTCTATCATCTTGTTGAAGCTCAACCGGGTTCTTGACGGTGATGATAGGCCCTCTATCTTGTTATTCATATTTTCCAAGATCTTGTCATTTTGGATCATCTTTTTGGTGAGATTTTCGTTGATCTTGGCTTGGCCGTAAACCAGGTCCTTCAATGAAGGTTGGTTTGAATTAAACCCGAGGCGTAATTCGAATTACCTTGGAATGGAGGACGGACCGGTTATTCCAGCCATTCCCTCCTCCTCCTTGCCGGCGAAACCCATTGTTGAGGTAGGCGGCCTCTTCACGGGTCTCGGGGCAGTCATTCCCCGAGTGTCCAGCTTCACCACAGACCTCGCACGTCATGCGAGCGTCCATGGCGTTGACGGTGCCGGATGCATCATTGATGGCACCACCGTCAATCTTCTTCAGGAGTAGGTCTATTTTTGCGGCAAGCATATCCGCCTCCTTCACGGTATGCATGCCTGTTGACACTAGATACGCACACGAAAGAATCAAAGAGAAATAATCCACAAGCGCACGGATATCGGTGAGCACTTCACCCGGGAGATAAGTCCTGAGTATCGTATTTGTTTTTATCCGCTAAGAGAAAACGTGCAATAGACTAACCCGATCTTTACTACTACCCCCGGGCTGCTAGTCAAGTGAGAATTAAGCGATATAGAGAGAACTCCTTCGTCGTCTTCTTCTAACCTATGGCAAGCTTTGAGACTACTTGTTCTAAGGGGGTACCGAGGAATAGACACCACGAGAGGATGCTAAACCGGGCACAAAGGACCTACCTTACCTACCAACGGGAAGTGGATTACAAAGATAATAAAGGGATTGTCACTTCCCTCACTACTACCACGGTTACGGCCGGATAGGGAGCATCTACAAGTGAACCTAGCCTAAGCACCACGCTTATGCTAAAGAACGATTACTCTATTCCCAACGCGAAGCGAATAAAGTAAACTTGTAAACCAAAGAACAATAATAACAACGAACTTACTAGTATTAGAAGTTGAATTGCCGAATGATCCCGAAACCAAGCCTCGGGTTAGGAGACTTGATCCCGCAGATACATCGGAGAGGAGACACCGACAGCCGGGCTTCCTCCAAATCTACCTCCACTCTATACTCTCTCAATCTCTCTTGATACTAATACCCTATAGAGATAGATCCATTCGAGGGACCCTTCTCTATCTAACTCTCTCTCTCCGGATTGAAGTCTTGAATGAATTGGAGAATGAATTAGGGTTTCACCCGGGGGCCGGGGCTCGCTTATATAGCCCCCTAGGATTAACCACAGCCCTCGGATCAAACCGACCTAAATGGACGATAACTATTGATCTTCAAAGTCGGTGGAGGCGGGATCCGCGAGACTCCACCGATTGGTGGAGTCGGGGGAGTCGGCCGACTCCCCTCCCCGGGTCGGCCGACCCGGCCTCTCGCAGTGGGCCCCGAGCTTCGTGTGTTGCCTTCCGGAGTCTTCTAGATTATACTTTTTCACCCGTTCGGTCTTTCTCTCTATGTAACCCCGACATGTGGGCCATCTTGGGTAGTTTTCATTTGTCACCCCGCAGAAATAGATATTCACCAAAACTCGTGGAATTCATCGGTGGTAACCCTATATCTATCAAGTATTTATGAATAGGTCCATTTGCATGCTAAGTTGACGGTTAATTTTATGAGTTAACGACCGTCAACAAACTCCCCACACTTGTCTTTTACTCGTCTCGAGGAAAAGGATGGATTACTTTAAGCATAGCCTCAAACCAAGACATCAACATTAGATTATCCCTGATCATACCTGTACTGCGGGATTCAAAGTGTCTACCATTGAACTTTGGGGAGTTGAAAGATGGAACAGCGCGAAGTAGAGATCCTTCTTCTATCAATCCTGTCACTCGGAGTTTTTATAACATTTTTGCAAAGAAAACTTAGCTTTGCCCTTCTCCATCATGTAGCACACTCGAATCACTCATTATATGTGGTATTTGTGGAACTCATCATTATGTATAGAGCACTCAAATCTCTCAATGTATGTAGTATTTTTGGAACTCACTTGAGGCATGTGAAAGGGTATGCCTCCTATTCTACTAAGGCTTATGTGGAGTTTAAGGTATGTCAAGGAATAGCATTTTTACCTGTGCATATTGATTAGTCAAAAACGGGAACCAAGGAGAGGGGGACCTTACTCTAGATCAAGTGTGTGCAAGTGTGTGGAATATTTGGTGGCTAAATTGATGATAATAATGCTCCTTCCCTATCTTGCACACTCTTCTCTTGAACATTGCTTTGCTTGATCTTTTCTTGAATAGCTCTTTCAGCTTCTTTGAACTTTCCTTCTCTTGGGATCACAATACTTAAGAGCTCATGGGCTATCTCTTTTCTTTCTTTTCTTCTTCTTTCTCTTCTTTTTTTAACATTATTTTTGCATAGCCCATGTCTCACTCTCGGACACAATAACTTTCTTGAATACGATGATGATGTTGACGATAATAATCTTTTGACAACCGGATGATGATAACAATTCTTGGAGCATATAGAAATCCTAGAAAGTGTATGTATCCTTCTCCCGGTGTAGGAGATGGATGAATGGCGGAAAGCATGTTTTTGCGTACCCCGAGTGTAGGAGGAGCAGATATATATGTGGGTGTAAGTGCACTTGATCATATGAGTAAGAGACCCTTCTCTAAGGCTCTAATACCGCCAAGACTATTCTCAACACAAATAAAAAGCTTATGTTGGTCTTTCGTAATTTTGTCGACGAGGCTCTATAGGCATTTATAACCACAGAGGAGAAGTATAGCTAACATTTTAAGATTTTCGAAAAGAAATTCTCCAAGCAACTAGATATAAAGAAATCAGGTTCTCATGGTCCATGCTATATCACTGTCCTCAACAACTTAAGTAAAATGGGGTCCCTATAAAATACGTTCCCAACAGCAACAGGGATTCCCAGGAATTATCATGGTGTGAGTCTATCTTGGGGTCATGATTAAAATAATCTACCTTCTCAATATATATAGCAAGTGATTTAATTCAAAGTGTTCCCCAAACGAATCGAAAAACGTGATCGGTATAAAATTTGGAACGTAGGGAAGCAAACCGATCGTGGACGAAAACGGAGCCAACCGGGCCCGGCCATGGGCGGCCGACCCTAGATATGGGGCGGCCGACTCGTGTGTGGCCCTCGGGGTCCGCTTCGTCGTGCGTGATCTTTACGTTGTATATTCTCAAATATTTTTGCTGGTTCGCCGATATCCGTTAGTTTCGTCGTCGGTTGCCTCCCCCACACTAGATTCCCGTTATCTTCATTCACAACAAGGTGGAGACAAAAGAGGCAACACATATGCAATAATAAATATAACTAAAAACTTTATTTCATCTTCATTAAGGCCTGGATTACAAGTATTGAAAGGAACTAAGATCAAACTAAACTTTAACTAAGCATTCTTGCAAACTAAAACTTTTAATCTAAACACACTAGGCCTTTCGATGCTAAGACAAATCTCATCTAATCAACTCGCTTCTCTAGAGCGTCTAACCTCTTTTCTAACTTATCCGTCCTCTTCTCTTGCGCACGAAGTCTATCTATGAGAGTGACAATGCTACCGCTCTCCGGATATGTTGGGAGTTTCGCGAGAGATGCAATAATGTCGCGCGAGTTTCTAACTCCTTCTCTAAGTCTACAACGGTCTTGCGACGCTTCCTTGGAGCTTCCGAGGCGGCGAGAGCGCTTTTGGGGCTTCTTTTGGAGGGACGAACTTCACTTTGCTCGGGTGAGCACGGACTCCCTCAAAATACGAGCGCTCTCCGGTGCTATACTTAGCACGAGACGATCTCTCCTTGCTTGTTGGTCTTCACTCCCATAAGCATCTCATTGTGCTTAGGAGGGAGGATCTTGGTGCCTTCTCGGGAGCTTCACAATAGGACCCTTTGGTGGAGGTCCATCTAGGAGCAAAGGCTTGGGTGTGGCGATGATCGGTTGGGCGAAGTAGCTATGGTCGTAAACTTGAGGCTTTGGAGCAATAGAGGCTAGGGGTTTGGGCTTAGCAAGAACGATGGCCTTGCTCTCGTGCTCCTCTCTTGGGATGGTGTTGAGGTCAATCCCGAAGCGGATCAATCTCCTATCTAAGTTTTGCTCGGGCTTCACCATTGCTTTGCGTAGCAAGCTTGATGCTAGGAGGAGGAGGCTTTAGATGGAATGAGGTTGGCCTAAGGTGGGCTTCTTTATATAGGGGGGATGGAGAGGCATCTAAAGGGCATCTAAAGGGAATCTCCGAAGGAATAACGCGTCAATGTGATCTCAAAAACCCTAATCGGCAAAAATTCCGAAGGAAGAGTATGGAAGGATCACGAATGCAAAACCGGCGGCGAATGGGGAGTCCATGGGTCGGCCGACTCCCCCTATGGGGCGGCCGACTCGGCGGTGGACCCCCGCGGGGCTTTTCGCAACCTATTTAGCGTATTTTTGTCATTCGGAAAAATACCCCGGACCCGAAAAACAAAAAGTAAAAAGGTCGGGCCCAACTACCTAATTGAGAAAGAAGTTTAATTCATCTATTTCACCTATTTCCTCAATGGGCTCTAGAAATATTTTAAGACGTTGACCATTTACCTTGAATATCGTACCTTCGTTGTTGCGAAGCGTAACGGCTCCATGCGATGATGAGCTTACTACTTGAACGGTCCTTCCCATTTGCTTCGAAGCTTTCCTTGCCCAAAGAGTTTGACCCGGAATTAAAAAGTAATACCTTGTCTCCGGGTGTGAACTCCTTGATCTTGATTCTCTTGTCGTGCCATCTTTTCACTCTTTCTTTGTATATCTTGGCGTTGTGATAGGCTTTCTCTCTCCATTCTTCTAATTCAGAGATTTGCATCTTCCTCTTCTCTCCTGCTGCTTCTAGGTCCATATTCCATTTTTTGATGGCCCAGTGAGCTTTGAATTCCAGCTCTACTGGCAAGTGGCAGGTCTTTCCATAGACTAGTTGATATGGTGACATCCCGATGGGTGTCTTGTATGCTGTTCGATATGCCCATAGTGCATCGGAAGCTTGTCCTTCCATGCAGTTCCCATTTCATTCACTTGTCTTCTAAAGAATATTCTTGATCTCGCTTATTTGATGTCTCGCTTGGCCACTTGTCTCGAGGGTGATACGGAGTAGCAACATTATGGCGTACTCCATGCTTCAATAAGTATTGCTCAAAGCGTTTGTCGATGAAATGTGATCCTCCATCACTTATGACTATCCTTGGGACACCGAATCTTGGGAATATTATTTCTTCGAACATCTTTTTGGAGCTTGAGCTATCCGCCTTTTGCATGGCGAGCTTCGACCCATTTGGACACATAGTCCATCGCTACGAGGATGTATTCACATTTCTTCGACGGTGGAAATGGTCCCATGAAATCAACTCCCGGACATCAAAGAGCTCGATCGAAGGTTGTTGATAAGTGGCATGGCATCTCTTGAGTTAATGTTGCCATGTCTTTGACAAGGACCGCATCTCCGAATGAAATCTTTTGTGTCTTCATACATTGTTGGCCAGAAAAATCCGCATTGCCAAATCTTCGCATGTGTACGGAACACCCCATAATGGCCTCCATATGGTGATGAGTGGCATCTTTCGATGATTTTGATTCCTTCTTAGTTGGCACACATCTTCGAGCGGACCATCGAGCACACTCGGAAGAGGTAAGGCACATCCCATATGTGAGTACGACTCTCCCTGGATAAGTTTCCTTTTGTTGCCTCCCGGTGGTACGTAACCCGTAACCAAAAAATTAACAATATCGCATACCAGGGGTCGGATCGTTGATTCCGTAGAGCATGTCGTCCCGGAGTGCGTCGTCGATGGGTAGTTCCTGTGGTTTCTCAAACCGCATTCTAGACAAGTGATCGGCAACGAGTTTTCTACTCCCTTTTTATCTTTTATTTCTAGATCAAATTCTTGGAGTAATAAAATCCATCTTATCAAACGAGGTTTAGCATCTTTCTTAGTGAGCAAATATTTTAAAGCAAAGCATGATCGTGTAAACAATCACTTTGGCACCCACTAAGTAGGATCTAAACTTATCAATAGCAAAGACAACAGCTAGGAGCTCTTTTTCGTGGTAGCATAATTAAGCCGAGGTCCGGTCAAAGTTTTGCTAGCGTAAGCTATTGCATGATGCTTCTTATCCTTAGTCTGTCCTAACACCGCTCCTACGGCGTAGTCACTTGCATCACACATAATTTCAAAAGGTAAAGTCCAATCGGGGGTTGAATGATTGGAGCGAGAGATGAGCGCTTTCTTAAGGATCTCAAATGATTGTAAGCGAGGCATCATCAAAGTCAAAAGGAACATCCTTAGCCAATAAGCGGGTAAGAGGTCTAGCGATGTAAGAAAAATCTTTTATGAATCTACGATAAAAACCAAGATGACCAAGGAAACTTCTAATTCCTTTCACATTGATAGGAGGAGGCGGTTGTTCAATAACTTCCATTTTGGCTCTATCTACCTCGATGCCTCTTTCGGACACTAAGTGTCCTAGCACTATTCCTTCTCTAACCATGAAATGACACTTTTCCCAATTAAGGACTAAGTGTTTTTCCTCACATCTTTGTAAAACTCGATCTATGTTTTCAAGACACTCATCAAAAGTTTTTCCATAAACAGCAAAATCATCCATGAAAACTTCCATAATCTTTTCAATCATATCGAAAATATAGACATCATACATCTTTGAAAAGAAGCTGGTGCATTACATAACCCAAAAGACATCCTACGATAAGCAAAGGTTCCATAAGGGCATGTAAAGGTCGTTTTGTTTTGATCATTAGGATGGATAGGGATTTGATGATATCCAGAATATCCATCAAGGAGCAAAAGTAAGAATGGTTGAAGCATCTCATCAATGAAAGGCAAAGGAAAGTGATCCTTTCTTGTTGCCTTATTAAGCTTTCTATAATCTATGCACATTCGCCATCCTGTGACGGTTCTTTGAGGGATTAACTCATTCTTCTCATTTTGGACAACGGTCATGCCTCCCTTCTTAGGCACAACTTGGACGGGGCTGACCCACTCACCGTGTGGCACGGGGTAAATAATCCCGGCGTGCAACGGTTTTAAAACTTCTTTCTTAACAACTTCCCTCATCGCATTATTGAGCCTACGTTGGGGTTCTCTAGATGGTGGAATATCGGGATCCGTGGGAATGCGATGGGTACAAAGGGCGGGACTAATTCCTTTGAGGTCCCGGGAGTGAGTAGCCAAAAGCTTTTTTATGTTTTTCTAGGACAGCCATTAAGCGAAAAGTCTCGCTCCCGAGTGAGAGTATCACTTATGATGACAAAGGAGTGTCTCGGATCATTTCCTAGAAAGGCATATCTAAGACCGGCTGGTAAAGGTTTGAACTCAATAGGAGGCCTAGGTGGTAGGGTAAACTCGTCTAATGGTTCATTCTCGAAGGGTCAGCTTCTTCTTCTATGAAGAATCTAGCTTTGTCTTCTAATTCTGGTTTAACTAGGAATTCTAGAGAGGTCGCTCTAAATTCCTCCAACGGATCATAATGTGGATGGGGCTCGGTCCTAGCATTTAAAGAGTGTGAAATGGACATTGCAAACTGGAGTTTCTTGCCTAAACAAATGTTTAGTTTCCCGGTTTGTCCTTCATAAAGAAGTCTTCTAAATGGTTGTCCTATCAACAGTGGAAATCCCCTATGTCAAAGACATAAAAGCTTAAGTGAACAGGGGTTCCTTCTACCCGGAGTGGTAGGACATGTAGGATTCCTAAACAAGGAAGAATTTGTCTTGAAAGATTTCTTATGAACTTCACTTTGTTGGGGTCAATGTCATGTTTCTTTGCAAATATTTTGCTAGTGTGGTAGACATGATATTTATACCTACAACCTGGATTGTAAAGAGCGTCTATGCGATCATTGTTAATCATGCAATGAATGGGAAGAGAAGATGAATCAAGCCGAATTATTTCGGAGGAAAGCTCGACTCTTCTAACCACTCATTGCTCATGACAGACACTAACTCTCCCGAGGTTTTTCCCGTTGGAATATCCTCATCAATATTGCATGGCTTTATTGGGTGATATTTGCCTTGTGGCTTCTTCACCTTGTGATAGTTGAAGATGTTTCCAAAATCGGAAAACGAGATCGGGTTCAATATCTAGCATAAAATCGGGAAGTGGAATGTCTTCCTTGTCTTGCTCAAGACATGGATTAGGCGAGGTGGATGGTGTATCGGCAAAGGGTTGTCTTCGGCTACTTGAGGTTCTACTTCTAGGAGGTAGTCTAATTCACTTGGATAGGATTTGGTCTAGGATTGATCTTGCTTTCTCACGAGAGATATGCAAGAATGATCCTCCCGAAGTTGTGTCGAGCAATTTTCTACTGTCTCTACTCGAGACCTTTATAAAAGTGTTGTAAAAGAATGGGATCCGGTAGACTAAGGTCCGGGCCCGATGCTAAAAGTGTAGTAAAACGATTCCAGGATGAGGCCAAAGATTCTTCGGGTTCTTGCTTAATAGTCAGAACCTTGACTCTAAGGTCAACGATTTGGGAGATGGGATAGAAATCTAGGCAAAAGTTGGAGCGTAAGGACCCCCAATCTCCTTGTTGCTTACCTACAGCTTTATCATACCATTGTCTAGCTTTTCCCTTTAATGAGAAAGGAAATAGCTTCCAACGGAGGGTTTTCTCGGACATGCCCTCTATGCGAAGACAGTCACATGTTTGCTCAAAGTCTCTAATGTGAAGGTAAGGGTTTTCGTCTCCTTCTCCTGAAAAGGATAGGCTTTGGACCAATGCAATCAATCGCGGACTCAACCTATAGCTAGGTGTTTGGATAGGTTGTGATGACTCATGTGGCACTAGGCTGGGGAGAAAGGGTCTTCGCCTTTCCCACAAGGGAGAAAGGGAAGAGCCTGAGCCTGATTGCATCAGGTGCGACATCCTTGATGACGATGGTGTCGCATATCTCCAAGAAACGGCGAAGATGAGCGTTGGCGTCCTCACTAGGCAGTCCACGGAATGAACTTGCCTACACCATGGTAATGAGCACGATCCCCGAGCTCGAAGTTCTTGTCTCCCAAGTTGACAGCGGGCCCAGTGGGCACGTTGGCAACATTGGGGACGGAGAACTCGCGTAGGGACTTGGCCATGGAGTGCGGCATAGTAGGTGCGGTGGTGACTGGTTTATCTGTCGGCGGAGTAGCAGAAGAGGAAATGGCACGAGTCCTCTTCCTCCTTAGGAGTGCCTCCGGATTTGAGTTGAAATTTTCCGGCAGGGAGAAACCGGTCATGCACTATCCTGTTTTCATCCACAACGGGAGAAAACATAAAAGTTAGCCTGTATAGACATTATCGTTTCTCATTTTATATATCATATGCATATCCATGCTTTGCTAGATTCTTAACTTCCATGCCTTCCCAACGGCGCGCCGAAATGCTTGTTGGCATTTCTTAGCGCGATTACCAAAATAGACTTAGAGCCTAATTCGATAACGGCGCCGAGAAACGCTAAATGGCTTTACTCGGCATATTTACTAGAAAGCTGGTTCTAGCAACTACGCGAGTGTTGCCAAGAGATAGATCACATCCTATTAGAATAAATATCCGCAAGCGCACGGATCTATCATTGTAGCATTTCACCCGGAAGTATTCAGGGTATCGTTATTTATAATTTCCCAAAGGAAGGCATGGGGTAGTTAAGTAATCTAGCATGGGTATGAATACAATATCTAGCATGAGGAGAAACCGACCAATGTGCTATACAGGGGTAAGCATACGGTAGTTTGGATAGTGGACACACACTTAGAGCAACCTCAAAGGAATAAAGATAAAATAAAGAAAAGAATAATCTACGCGGAGCAGGCAGGTCCTATATAGTCAATGCTAGAACAGCTAATTCCACATGTTATACAAGTCAAGACTCGACTATAGACTAGGAATATGGGGAGACCGCGGCAACTGGTCTGCCAGTCCATGGCGGCATTTACGAACTCCTACTCAACATGCGAACGTGGGGGATTACAAATGACGGACAGGGCTGTCACCACCTGCCGCCTACCATCTCAACCGTGGCATGCCGACATATCCGAAGGTTCCCTCGCATCCGGACACCATGTCCGCATACTAAGGAGCTACCTACATCCCCCCAGGACTCCCACCCTACGGATGGACGAGCTAGAACATAGGCAAGCCCGAAGGCACATCGAACCGCTATTCCTCTCCTACAATCTAATCTAAACAAGTAAAACATATGAACGGCGAAGAACCGTGTAGAACACGATGAACAACTCTCACAAGAACTATGGCCTAGTTCTTGATCATTGAATATATCGTGTACTAGACTATACTCTAGTTCATATGCAAGACTATATAAATGTAATGAGAACTTGACTAAGGAAGAACGCTCCATAGATTTATACCAAAGGTGTAGCTTTTCCTCTTGGAGACAAGCTCTCCAAGTAGCTTTGCCTAGCTCCAAATGACTAACACTAATGCTAAAGAAAAAGTGTGAGGTGTAGAGATGGCGCCAAATGGTGTGTGTGAAGGTGGGGGGCCTCTCCTCTTCATTTATAGCCCCCAGAAGGTTGTTCGGGGGTAGTGGTGTAAAATCACCAGCAAAACCGTCATCCCTCAGATGGAAGGAGGCAACCGCCTTTGGCCTGGCCCACCTGGCGGCAGGGTGGGCGCGCACGCGCCCCAGGCACGCCCGCGCCTGGTTGGCGCCGCCCCCTGACCGCCTTTGGCAGGTGGGCCTGGGCCGCCATCTGGGTCTAGTCCATGCTGGTGCTTTTGGCCCATTTCGACCCCAGGTGGATGGCCCTTGTTCTCTAGCTTGTTTTACGCCTTCCGAAAAGCGTACTTTTATTCCGGAAATTCCTGCACTTGGTGTACATTCTACAAAACAATATTTTCTCCAAGCACAGGTGGAACTAGGTCAATAGTAAAGATATATGTGAAATAAAATATTTATTTCCCCCATAATGACCTATAGTTGGCGGGTAAAAATCTGAGTTAAGGACCGCCAACGTGATCGGGAGTCGGGGTCGGAGGCGGAGGCGCGTCGGGGTTGCCGGCGCGTGTTGGGGTCGGCGGCGGAGGCGCGCGTCCGTCCGGGGAGGAGGATGTGGCGGGCGTCGGGGTCGGATGTCGGAGGCGGAGTGTCGGCGGCGAAGGGGGTGGCGGCGTGGTACGAAGTGAGTCGAGTGGCGGGGAGGAGGGGCGGCGGCGGCAGATAGGTTTTATAACCGGTTAGGTTTAGTCCCGGGTTGGGCCTTCAACCGGGATAAAAGGCCTTTCAATCCCGGTTTGGGCTATCAACCGGGATAAAAGGCTCACATTTAATCCCGGTTCGGAGCTCGACCCGGGATTAAAAGGAAAATTTTGGCGCGCTCCAAATTTTCCTGCGAGCCACCATTTGGTTTGCCGCGCTTCTTTTCTGATTTAATAAATTGTTTTCCAGAAAATCATTATATTCTTGTTTAATCCATATCTCACTCATTTCTTGTCTAAATTGAGTGATTCAAGTTCCAGTATTTTTTTTATGACATGAGCTATGCATAGAAAATATTATAAGGCCTGTTTGTAGACATTTTCTGTGTAGGTTTTATTTAACTATGGGTTATGATTTAATTCTTATAGGGCCTGCTTGGTTGGTAGCCAATCTTTGCCAAACCAAAATATGAGCAACCAATAATTCTTATACTAACTAAAAGGATACTAAAAAGATTGTCATTAAAAGGCCTTTCAATCCCGGTTTGGCCTATCAATTTGGATGAAAGGTCACAACATCCAATGCTTCAACATCGAAATGATTGATTAGTATCTTCCTAATCCAAACAATAGGGTCAATTACCTACGATACATTAAGAAACACACATATGAATATATATCGAAATTACAAAAGAAAATATCATTGTCGATTACAAAAATTACATAGCCCATCATCAAAGTGTACAAACACATTAAAAAAAATTACATATAAGGTAACAAAGACCTTAATCAAAGTGTACAAACATATTTATAAGTAACCACCTCAAAAACACTCTTCTAGCACCAAGAAACGTCAAACGGGTGCTAAAGATTGTTAGAGGTGGAGGATACAAACTATGTCTATTCCAAGACGATGCGCGAGACGAGCGAGCAACGAGAATGTTCATGGCTTACTTGCACGACTAAGTCCGCAGCAGCCCATGCAACAACTTTCGCAAATAGGATGGATCATTCCACCTATTGAGAAGTCCCCTGTAACAATCTCATTGCATTAACCGCTTGCTCAACTACTGCAAGGTCTGGAGTAGCATAGAACTTCAAAAACACTCTTCTAGTACCAGTTGTGAGCATCGTCACTAACTAAGCACACCACAATCTGTATGTGAAGGGCTTTATCCCACAAATAGCATATTTTTATGGATACAAATGCAAGGAAACAACAGATCCATATTGGAGCGGAAGGTAGTTCATCGCAAACCATCATACCTATGCAAAAACCTGAAAAATACTTCTAAACATTTTAGAGAAACACTCATATAAAATAGCAAGAACTTGATGTATGACAAATACAAATAAGTTAAGAGAAATGATGTAAAAATCTACTAAATCCACCATAGTTATAAATATACCATGCAATGTATATGAGAAACAAATATATATATCATTAGTATATTTGAAAAATAGTCTATTCTTAATCCAAAACTACAAAACCATATATCCCTATTCTAAAGTTATTATTGAAAGATTAGAAGATGAAGATGACTAACCTTTTTGAAGAACAAGAAAGAGAGTCGACGGTGGTGAAGAACTCCCCCGGCCCGAGCAACAAAATAGAAGTGTGGGTGTCGGTGGAAAGAGATTTCGGCTATTTATAGCAGCCATTTTTATCCCGGTTGGAATTAGCAATCGGGATTGTAGGCCTGAGATATAGTCCCGGTTGGAATTACCAACCGAGATAAATCTCACAAACCGGGACTAAAAGTCCCGGATTGACCGCCAGGCGATCTCACAAACCGGGACTAAAAGTCCCCGGATTTGGCGGTGCGGTGCGGTAAAGCGGCCGGGGAGCCGTTGCAGCCGGGACTAAAGGAACCTTTTGTCCCGGGCCAAAAAATGGCCGGGACTAATTGCGAGGTTCAAAAGTCCGTTCTCTACTAGTGTACATTGGCTCAAAGACATGTCCCTAGGCTCTAAGACATGTCCCTAGGCATCGTAGGGCACAACCCCAAACTCAGGGTCTAAAGATGGGTTTTTGATGCTCATATATATAAATGTGATTTTTTTTTTTAAAAAAAAAATGGGCTAAATTGAAAAAAAAAAGATGCACGACTATGACTCATTTTTTTCTTTCTTTCTCCGAGGCTAAGTGTTACATCGAAATCAGCTTTAGATCCAATTTTATTTATAGAACCATCAAAAATCTAGATCTAGGGCTATCCATCAAACATCCAGATTTGGGGCTAGATACATGGATTTTCTAAAGCCCCTTATCAAGGGGATTGTTTGGATCTCCTGTTTTATTTTATTTTTTTAAATGAGTTTTTCCATTAAACTTGCTTTATAACTGCTACTGGAATTTTGTTTGAGTTGCCCAATAAACTCCGGTGGAAAGACAAATCCGATTGCTACAAAACTGAGAAACGAATATCAACCAAAATGACTTTCCAGCCATTTTTGAAAAACCGACGGGAGTTAATATCTTCTAGGCCTCATTCGGTTACCTGAAATTAATTCAAGGCCGAACAACTTCTTTACAAATTTAAACTAGCATGGAAAGGATCCTGGAGAAGGACCCAATCTAGAACAACCTGAACAAGGGTCCAGCTAGGCTCCACCAGTAGCCAAGCCAAGTGAGCAAAATCCTAGAGACGTACATCAAAAAAACATGGACAACACCAAACCCTCTCTCCTAAGCCACCGGTGAACCAACAAAATCACAGAATGCCCTCACCTTCCATATTCTCCGTTCAGTCTCAAAGTCCTTCAACCATCTCTTCATTCTTTGAATCTTAGTATCGTCCAAGAATTTGGCTATGCCTGTAGGAAGGAAAATATTTTATAGAAGGTTTCATTAGAGGGATGGGATATATATCATGGTTTCCCAATAATAACGTTTCTATCTTTATCACATCTCCCCTGTCTTAAGTCTTAATAACTCATCTCTTGCTTTGGCTTCCATGCCTAATCTGTTCATTCAAACACAAGATACCGTATCGCTTTTTTTTTTTTTTTTTTTTTTTTTTTTACATTCCCTCATGCATAAATCTGATGCAAGCAAAAAGCTGGAACTAGTGTGAAACTCCAAGTTCAGCATTAGCCTGCAGTGTGCGACTGATCCAAAGTTCCATCGTCAGGTTATGAAACTGGAGCACTGGATTGCAGCAGTTTCAGATCACATTTGCTATGGCTGTCTGTCTAATGTGATACTGAACTCATGAAATTTTAATTCCATTGTAGTTTCTTTGGTGAATCAGTGCGATACATTCAAAGAAATATAAAAGCCTTCTGTTATCATTATTGGGCTGTCCTCGTTCTCTAAGATAACAAGACAAATCTAATACTGGACATATGGAGCTAAGTACAGCTGTTACAACTGCATTTAGTACTTCAATGCATAGAGCAACTAAGTTTGATAACTAGACCAGGATAACTAGAGTTACAGAGGATATAGAAATATTGAAGGACTGCTCGAAGAACTTAGTCGCCATTGCCATCATAACATTCACAATCATCTCCCATGAGCAGCATGACACCGAAGTAAGCACAATGTTGAATGCACTTTTAGTCCTGCAAGGGGCGAATAAGCATTGCAAACTAGGTGAGTAAATCTGAAGTGCATAATAAGTGCATAATTTTTTTTTAAAAAAAAATTAAGTGCATAAGTTCAACCCCATTGCTAAAGAATACCAACATGGAAGGACATCAAAATAGTTTTTTACTAACTTGGGGCAGAGTCCATACCTTTCAATCATTAAATTGCATGAAAGATAGAAAGAAGAAGAAAGAAAAATGAAAATAAATCTACTTGCAGCCAACCCTAAAACAATATGCAGTCATGCTACCACTCTAAATGTTGAGAGTATTAGTAGGATTGCTCAGCTCACATTAACAGGTTCATACTTCATTGTTCATTTTGAAATTGCCACTCAGGCTCAAATCATATACAGGTTGTCATGTGTTTAAGAATGCAAAGGTTCAGAACAAGTGACACAACCACGTGAGTGCTCAGGTTATAAACTTGCAATCCCAATCCGCCACCTAACAGCATATTATCCCCGCATGCTTTTGTTTTTGTGCCCCCACATGCTCAATTCCACTAGCACTCGCACACTTGCTGCTGCCCGCACATGTGAATTGTGAAAAAGACTGCATGGCAGCCGCCTTTTCAAGTTTTCGTGTCACCTAGTGTTAATTTACTGCACAGGGCCTAAATGAAGAACCGGATTCCATTTTCCTACTAATCATGCCCAAGCATACACTTAAATACTCTTTTAACACTAAGAACAAGTTTATAAAAAAAACACCAATTCACCATGGAATATATTTTCATTGTATACTACTTATTTGGCATCATAAATGTTGTCAATCTTCTTTACATACTTAACATAGTTTGACTTAGGATTAATTTAGAATGCTATTTTTTCTGAGAATTGTGTGTGTGTGTGTGTGTGTTGGTGGTGGTGGGGTGGGGGGGGGGGGGGGGGGGGGGGTGTTGGTAAGCTCCTAGCATCTTGTATTAATATAGTTATATGTTAAGCAAAACAATCATCATTAATAATTGCACCATTTATTGTCAATTGGCCTTTATAAGTAATTTCGACTCTAGCGCTTATGGATGGAGTGGTCTTTCACAATACAAGATTGACAGAACACACATCAGTAAACCAGTGACAATAATTAAAGATGTATGTCCTATGGACAGGCTTGTTTACATGAAAGCAGAATACATCAAACAATGTGAATTACAAAAAGAGTAACCTAATAGTCTAGCGCACACACACTACATGGCTACCACATGGATCTAGAGAAGATTTGAACGCAACTGCAATCCATGGTACACACGGCAATTTGTATAGGAAAAACATGAACACGACAAAAAATATCATACTCCTATGTTATGTAAGTGACAGTGCCGCAAAGAAGAATGCAAAAGGGCAGTCAATATTAGGATAAAAGACTTACAACTTCATATCCTTCTCGGTGATAAGAATGGTGGGTACCCGAAGTACAGAAACGGAGTGTAACGGTAGTGCTCCATTTTGTGGTGAATTCCAACGGATGTCGAACAGACCCTCACAATCTCCAATGTCTTCATATTAAGCGAGAAAAACGCTATTCTAGCACTAGCTTTCTCCTGGCCTACTATGATAATATATCCTTCTGCCACACCGAAAAAATAGCAGTGATAATCAGAGGGAAGCGGGATTACGGTCTCTGTTGTATGCTCATTGTCATTCCCATCCTCATTTTGCCAAATGGAGTGCAGAAGCACAGGAATTCTTTTACACAACAACAACAACCCGATTTTCGTGGTTAGGTGGGAGGCCAACAACCGAGAATTCCATCTTGTTAACATCAAGCTTGAGCAACTTGTTGCAAAATTGCAGTTTCCAGTAGAAGCAACCATACGCATAACTGGGCCACAGATCCAGAGCGCGGAAGCCCAGCGCATTCGGCGAACTGATAGAAATAGGAGCAGTCCAGGCGCCAGAAAGCGAAGAGTAGACACATGCCACAGCCAGTGCTTCACAGCACGCCCAGGCAATCACCCTGAACTGTGCTTCCTCGTAGTCTGCTGCAGGTACAAAGAAAGCCGTGAAATCCCTCAGCGGACCAAGGATAGAGGCTACTAGGCTCTCTGGTAGGGTAGGCAGCAGCGTGTACCCCCGTGTCAAGGGGTCGAACACGGCGAGCTCCGGGAGGATACGCCCGCCGCCGCCTGGATCCATAGAACGTATCATGAGAACGCGGCCGTCGCGGGCATCGCAGTAAACCCAGCCAGTCCGTTGGCCCGGAGGGAGGCAGTCCAAGGAGAAGTCGGCAGCGCGGTCAAGGGCGCCCGCGGCGAGCGCGTTGGGGTGGCGAGCTTCGGCGGGCAAGAAAATGTGGGCCGTGAGGACGCCGAGGAGGAGCGGCGAGTGGAGGGAGCGGTAGCGGCGGAGGAACGCTGCGGCGGCGCGGGCAAGGTCGGCGGGGGAGGCGACGCGGACGAGGATCTCCTCTACGAGGTGGTCCGGGAGCGGCGGCGGCGCCCGGGCTCCGGGCACGGCGAGGATCTCTGCCATCGCCGGCGAAAGGGATGAGGGTTTGGACGAGAGGCTGGCTGATTTGCTGGGCTCTAATGGACCGAAAACTCTCATCTTAATATTCAGATTCAGATCCATCAGAAAACCACATCTAAGGATAGGTACATGGATTTACTGAAGCACCTCAAAGAATTGTTTGGATTTCCAGTTTTTTTTTTTAAAGCAGATTTTCAATTAACTTTATTTTTTTCTAACCGCTCAATCTTGTTTGAATTGTCCGATAAACTGAACTAGATTTCCGATAAACTGAAGCAGATTTCTTAACACGTATCAACAAAAATGACTTTCTGGAGTTTTTCCGATGCAGTCTTAGGGCGTGTTTGGGAGCGTGCATCTCGGTGGCCTAGCCGCCGAGCCTGGCTACGGCCAGCCAGAGGCAGGTTCAAATGGTACATGTAAGTTTGTTTAGTTGCAAGTACATATAGAGCCGAGCCGAACAGAAAACGTGTTTGATTTGATTGTACAAAAGAGTTCGGTGACCCTGGACCTAAACATGGGAACATTACCCCCTCAAACTATGTGGGGCGTCGGCGGAGCTCGCGCCCATGAGGAGCGGCGCGCGCACTGGAGGCGGAGCTCGTGGCCATGGCGAGAAGCGAGTCGTGTCCCGGAGGCGGAGCTCATGGCCATGGCGAGCGGCGCGTCCCGGAGGCGGCGCTCGCGGGCATGGCATGTTGGGCCTGCGCCGGAGGCGGACCTCATGGCCATGGCGAGGTGCTGAATGGAGGCAGAAGAGTACCGCGCCGCGCGGGTGGCGGAGGCGTGGTCGCTGCTAGGGGGCGCACGGGAGCCCGGCGTGCTTGTGGCCAACGGGGACGGTGGCAAGTTTGGGTGGCGCAGTGGAGGTAAGACTATCTCCAACAGATGTGACTCAAACTTGAGACCTACTGCACCGTTTGGCTCACGAACAGTGAAAGAAAAACACACCCTTTTCTAGCGAACTCTAACAGCGAACGCAAAAAGAAAGGCCCCCTTTCCTCCAATGGCCGACGAAATTCCTGGTTGACCATCCCTCACCGGCGAGCTCGACCACCACAGCCCTTGGCCCGCTACTGCTTCTCCCGTCGGAGGTCCTCCTTGAGATCCTGCTCCGCCTCGCTGCCCTCGGGCTTCTCCGTCGCTAGTTTCGCATCCCGGTCTCAACCATCCCCGCCTCCGCCGCGCCACCCGCGCGAGGACCTCTACTTCCTGGCCACGTCCGCCAGCTGCTTCATGTTCGCCGCCACGAGCTCGTGGTCGTCAACCTCACCGTGCCCCGCCGGAGCCGCAGTCGAGACAGGAGGTGGGCGCGCGAGGACGAAGTGGCCGGTGGCACAGTGCCTCGCCGCCGCAGTCGAGACAGGCGGAGGTGGGCGCATGCGAGAGGACGAAGTAGCCGGCGGTGCGGTGCCTCGCCGCTGCGGCCGAGACGGGCGGAGGTGGGCGCGCGTGCGAGGTCGAAGGGGCCACGCGGCGTGGGGCCTTGCCGCCATGACTGAGATGGGCGGAGCGGAGCGGACGAGGCGGGCCACGGGCGGAGCCGCCCACCATAAAGATGCTCGTCGCGCTGCCCAAGCAGGTCGGCATCCACCAGCGTACGCGACTCCAGCCAGGCAGTAGCGCTTGTGGCGGCGGTGCTGCAAGGGGGCCGCGAGCCTCATCGGCTCCGCGATGTCGTCCGACGAGCCCACGAGCACCTCCTGATCGCGCCTCAACGAGCTCGTCGTCGACCTCCTCGTGCTGCCATGCCCACCGTCGCCGCCATCGCGCATCAGACTACCGCTTCGGCCCTGCCTTTTCATGCCGACGCGCCGCAGAGATATGGGTAGAGGAGAGAGAAGGACGCATTATTGCGTTTCGTGTGGGCTGGTAGCGAAAATCTGTGGTGTGTCTGGGTCATCCATTGGAGCGTGGTTTTGGTATGCAAATGTACGATGGGAGACGTATTTTTAGGTTTGGGTTATTTGTTGGAGTCAGTCTAACGAGAAGAAGGTTGGTGACGAGGAAGCGGTGCCGGTAACTAGACTGCCTCCGTGGGCGCAGAAGGCAGCCTGGCCGCCAGAAAACGGTGGGGGTACCTTTGCTCGGGAGCCTTGCCCGACGTGCTTTGAATTCCGTGCACACGGACTCTAAAGCTGGGCCACAGATACTAAACACGAGCTATTGCAGCCCGGGAGCGCGAGCCACCGTCCAGGCCCTTCTCCAAACACGCCCTTTATGTTCATGAATGAAATAATTTCATATGATAGATACAATGTTAAATCGTTGCATAGTGGAGAGATCAAATATGCATATGAATTGCATATCCAGTTGAAAGCAACAGCGGCAGCGACAGCTGATGGAAAACAGGTACTTCTAGTTGTTGATGTTCGTCGATCATCAAGGAATGCCATGTTTGACAAAAAAAGGCTAACAACTGCTACATGTTCTACCGAGACTTTGGGACATATATCATGGTTCATAGTATCACAATAACGATTCTATTTTCATCACGTCTCCATCTTAACTCATCTCTTGCGTTTGTTTACATTCTCTCATGTTCTCTTCGATCGTTGGATGAAGAAGCATAAATCTCATCTGATGCAAGCAAAAAGCTGAAATTAGGATGAAACTCCGTGTTCACCATTTTTGCCTGGGGCGCATGAGACTGACCCAACCAAAGTTCCATCGTCATGTCATCAAACTGGAGCAATCGAAAGCAGCAGGCTACCTGTCTAATGTGATCCGATCCTTAACTCATGAATTTTTAATACCATTGTACTAGCTTGTGTCTAGTGAATCGGTGCGATACACCCTTTTTACAACCACTGATGTGCATCCGATTGCAACAGATATCTCCGACAATTCAATCAGTTACAGAAATAGCATAGCCATTCAATACAACTATGATCTGCCTTCTATTATCATTGTCACCAGACAAATCTGATACTCGAGTCTCGGTATATGGAGTTCAAATCAGGTGTCCCAACAACATGAGTACTTTTGAAATGCATAGACCAGACCAACTAAGTTTTATAACCAGACCAGACCCAGTGATAACTAGAGTTGCAGAGGACATAAAAAGATTGAAGGACTGCCCCTAAGAAACTAGTAGAACATAAGCAGCATCGCCATTGCCATCATAACCTTCACCATCATCTCTATGTCTAAATCACCATGACACCGAAGAAGGTACCACCTTGAATGCAGTTTTAGTCCTGCAAGAGGCGGGAAAAAACATTGCAGATGCAATGCAACCATTACTTTTTGATAATCTTAGATGCGTAAATGTTTTTTTGCGAGGACTTGGGTGAGTAAATCTGAAGTTCATTGCAAAAGAGTATCAAAATGTAAGGAGCATCACAATGCTTTTTTCACTGACTCAGAGCAGACTCCATACATTGAAACCACTAATTTGCATGGGAGATTGGAGAATATCAAAGAAAATGACAACAATTTACTAGCAACCAATCCTAACAATATGCAGTCATGCACCATTCTTTGGTCCTTGAGTTATAAGAATAAAAAACAATGCAACTATACGATATCAAAAAAAAAAAAAAAAAAAATGAAATAATGCTCTGCTTTTCATTATAAGCTATCTTACAACCACAAATATCTACGATGACACAGAAGAAATAAATATAAGGAATGTTCCCTCAAACACTAAGTTCCAAAAGGCACCAAACACAAAACTCTAAATGTTGAGAGCATTAGTAGGATTGCTCTGCACACACTAACAGGTTCACACTCATTGTTCATTTTGAAATTGACGACCCAGGCTCAAAGCATGTACAGGTTGTCATGAGTTGCAGATTCAGGGCTGAAAGAGTGCAAAGTTTCGTAACATTAAAAGGCGCTACTAGGTACTAGCACACAAGTGAACAACCACTAATCAGAAACTAATAAAAAATTGCAACACATCAATGCCCAGATTCAATTCCATAGGAAGTTGGAAAACATTCAGAAATCAGAGGTAATTTGATTTGAATCATTCAGACTTGCATACTGCACTTGCAGAGAAGGGTGGCAGTAACATCCAACATCAGGGGGGCTGTGAGGATGACAGGAGGTGAGGATCGGCAAGCCGAGGAGTTGGGGAGGCAGGGAGATCCTGCAGGTAGGGATGTGTGTGTGTGTCTGGGGATTAATGTAATAATTTGACTTAGGATTAATGTAATAATGATTTTGTATGTGTGTCTGGTGGCAAGGGAGGGATGAAGGTTACACTCTTTAGCCTGATGTAAGCACCCAGCCACTTTTAACAAATCATTTGGAGAAATTAACATCTAAGCTAGTTAGCAGAACACGCATTAACAATAAGTGCACCCTTTACTGCCTATTGGCCTTTATAAGAAATTTTCAAGACAGTATTAACAGAACACGCATTAGTAAACTACTTACAATAACTAGGGTGCAAACAAGTACCGAGTCCAAGGACATGCATGCGAAACAATACCCTAGAGGCCCATTAAAACCACCGAAGGCCTCTTTTCCAAGTTTAGGCTGAGCCAGTTGTTTTTGGCACATACAACAAGCCATATTTTTTTTTAGAGAAAAGGGATACACCCGCTTTTGTATTACCAAAAGCAAAAACATTTTAACAGTATTGCGTATCGGCGCGCCCACCTGAATCATGGCCTTAAGCCAAGGTCTGAAACAAAATATACATGACTACTGAGTACTGACAATCAGGCTGAACCAAAGCAAGCATATTTATGTAAGCTCAAAATGATATTTGTTAATCTAAAAAGTAAAATGTTGAAGAAAACATCACTAAAACTCAGTTCATATGCTCTTACAGATCACAATATATTGAAAGATCACAATATACTGAATGAGCCACTATAATGCAAGCAGGCAAGCCAAAAATGTGAATGTCCACGCATGCCAAAAATTTCATAAAGTCATAATGATGCTTTAGTCAATGTTTAGGAAACTAAGCTTGGAAATATAGTTGATGAAGGGACAGATCACTACCTCAACTAGACAATAACAAATGCAATTACAGTTGTGAAAGAAGCATGGGTAAAGCAAAATTTATGCTTCTTGCTGGTGTCCCACAGCTTGTGGAGAAATCATTGTTTTTATTTTATTGAGAACAGAGGTATGTTACATGTTCCATGACACATGTGATAGTACAAGGTCCCAATGATGTGGCACTCATTGTTGAAAAAACGCACAATGTCATCTGGATAGGCTTGTTTCTGTGATAGCAGAATACATCAAAACCATGTGAAAACACAAACAAGAATATCCTAATAGTCTATACATTTTGGCAGGAGGCAAATAGCACACGCTACACAGTGACCACAAAGTCCTAGAGAAGATTTTGATGCAACCGCAATCAACAGTATGCATGATAGTGTGTATAGGCAAAACAAGAACACAACAAAAATAATCATAGTCCTACTATGGCACGTACTCCCTCCATTCCAAATTATAATTTGTTTAGGCTTCTGCAGGCACATAACTTTTGTTATGCATCTAGATATACACGTCTAATGCATAACTTTTACTAGAAAAGCCACTTATATTTGGAACAGAGGGAGTAAGTGACAGTGCCTTAAAGAACAATGCAAAAGGGCAGTTGAAATTACAATAAAAGACTTACAACTTCATATCCTTCTCGGTGATAAGAATGGTGGATACCCGAAGTACAGAAATGGAGTGTAACGGAAGTGGTCCAGTTTGTGGTTAGCTTCAACAGATATCGAACATACCCTGACAATCTCCAATGTCTTCATATTAAGTGAGAAAAACGCTATTCTAGCACTAGCTTTCTCCCGGCCTACTATGATAATACATCCTTCTGCCACACCGAAAAAATAGCAGTGATAATCAGAGGGAAGCGGGATTACAGTCTCTGTTGTATGCTCATTGTCATTCCCAACCTCATTTTGCCAAATAGAGTGCCGAAGCTCAGGAATTCTTCTACGGAAGCGAGAAATTATCCCAGTCCTTCCTTCACCAGCCTCCACAACAACGACAACCCGATTTTCGTGGTTAGGTGGGATGCTAACAACTGAGAATTCCATCCTGTTAACGTCAAGCTTGAGCAATTTGTCGCAAAATTGCAGTTTCCAGTAGAAGCAACCATACGCATAACTGGGCCACAGATCCAGATGTAGCATGCATTGTGATTCAAAGCCGAAGCCCGGCGCATTTGAACCGATAGAAATAGCATCAGACCAGGTGCCAGAAAGCGAAGAGTAGACAAATGCCGCTTTGCAGTACGTCCAGGCAACCACCCTGAACTGTGCCGCCTCGTAGTCTGCTGCAGGGACAAAGAAAGCCAGGAAATTTCCAATGAGCACGCGCCGTACGGAGGCTACTAGGCTCTCTGGTATGGTCGGCAGCTGCGTGCGCCCCCGCGTCAAGGGGTCGCACACGGCGAGTTCCGGGAGGTTATCCCATCCCGCAGAGCGCATCAGGAGAACCCGGCCGCCGCGGGCATCGCAGTAAATCCAGTCGGTTTCTTGGCAGTGGGAGAAGTCGGCGGCTCGGACGAGGGCGTCCGCGGCGAGCGCGTTGGGGTGGGGCGCCTCGGCGGGCAGGAATCTCCGGGCCGTGAGGACGCCGAGGAGGAGCGGCGGGTGGAGGGAGCAGTAGCGGCGGCGGAACGAGGCGTCCGCGACGAGGCGGCGGAAGGAGGCGCACGCTGCGGCGGCGCGGGCAAGGTCGACGGGGGAGGCGACCCGGACGAGGATCTCCTCCACGAGGTGGTCGGGGAGCGGCGGCGGCGCCCGGGCTCCGGGCCCGGCGGCGACGATCTCCGCCATCGCCGGCGAAGTGGCTTAGGGTTTGGTTTCGGGAAATGGTTTGGACGAGAGATGCACGACGAGTCTGTGGTGCCTTTTTTTGCCTGGCCGGCGCTAGGTGGGCTGGGCTGGGCTGAGCCTGCGACCGTCCGGCCCATAGATTTCCGGCCCCATTAAAGCCCAGCTCAATCAGCCAGCCTGTTTTGCTCCGATCCTCCTCCCGTCGCTGTCATCCTCGTCCTCCGCTCAGGCAGGCTCCACTCTCCCCCGTCTCCTCTGCCGGCCGCTCCGCTCCGGTGCTCGCATCTCGATCCCTCGATCCGTCGTCTTCACCCAGGTTCGTGCTCTTCACCGGGCCCTCCCGTGACTCTGCTGCATTTCTTTCTCGTGTTCTTGGGGGTTCTAGGACTGTCCCGGACGCCGGACGGGCCTTGATGTTCTGGTTGTGCCGCCGCACCCGCAGGGAGGAAGAAGAAGAAACATGACAATGGAGGCTCCACCCGTGGCGCTGTTCGACTCCCTCAAGGTGCGCCCCGCGAGTTGCTTTTGTAGTTGTCACTGTCATCTTGGCTGCGGCATTTCGTCGATCACTCTGCGGGCTGTTCGGGGTTTAGATACTTGCCCCTTTTGCTTGTGCTGTGATGTGGTAGCAAATCTTATTGCCTTGTTCGAGTGGATCTGAGGATTTGAGCATGTACAGTGGAATTCCAAGCAGTATATTTTATTTATGGATAAAAGGAGTGTCGACCGTGAGAGTCGTGTTCCTGGTCTGTGGTAGTTTACTATAAGTAGTTTCTTCGTTTGCCCTCACATGAATGATATAGACGACAGCTATTGTGATCATGTATTCTGTACTGTGTATGTTTTTTAACCAATCTCAGTCTTGCAACAGGCTGCCAAGCCGTTCTTCTTGCTGGCCGGTCCCAACGTGATTGAATCGGAGGAGCATGTCCTGAAGATGGCCAAACACATTAAAGGAATCACAACCAAGTGAGCACCAAGTTGGGATCAGTCTCTTTGTTTCTCTAACAAAAAAGAACTGGGGCTAAATTAAACCTACCCTGCTGCCTTTCGTTCTCCATGACAGGCTTGGAATTCCACTTGTGTTCAAGTCCAGCTTCGATAAAGCAAATCGTACATCGTCAAAGTCGTTTCGTGGTCCTGGTCTTGAAGAAGGTCTAAAGGTGATGCATGTTTTGTCCTTCAGACTAGGCATTTCCTTGTTTTGATTACGTTGGTCTTCACTACAATGTGCAAGTTCATGTCAAGCCACACTGTTTCTCTTATGTGACACTAGTTTTGTTCTCTGCAATTCATATGATTATTAAAAATTGGCCATACTTTTGGCATCGGTGACTACCTGAATTATGGAAAGCGGCTGGACAGTTAGAATTACCTGTTCAAATAACTAGTGGTATATCGTTATTTCGGCCTAATGGCCTAGGTTGAGATTCCAGGAGAAACTTGACAATTAGCCATATCTTGGGATTTGTTCAAGTACTAATGGCCTGTGTGATGTGTATATATGTACCTAATTGTTCACACAGCTTTTCATGTGCGATAGTGTGTTCACATTATAATTGTTTCTCAATTTCCAATTTTGGTCAGATCCTTGAAAAGGTGAAAGCAACATATGACCTTCCGGTAGTCACCGATGTGCACGAAAGCCACCAGGTAATTCACCAAGAGCTTCTTCTGTGTTAATGCTTGATTTGTCTTGATTCTGCACCAGATCATGTTTTCTTTGTACATTTTGTACTGTAAAACGTGTTTCTTGTTCTTAAGTAATTTTGTGAACAAATTCATTCCGGTTGTTTCATTCCAAGCTCATAAGGAAACTGGCAAATGATTCTCTGTTTCATACTAGGTACCACTATTCATGTTGTGTTTGTGTAGTCATATATGATAGTCAGAAAGAAACTTTTGACCCCATGCACTTTTTTTTTTCTCCATTTTTTAAGAGGCATCTCTAGTTCTCTACACAATTGAAGCTATCAAATGGTTTGGTTTCATTTCAAATCCTGGATTTGTACTCATACCTGGATCTGCTTTTCATAATTTCATACTTAATTTGAGAGGTGAGCTGTTACTTTTCTGAGCATATATGGAACCTAATAACACGATTGCCCACTTTATTCTAATCAAACAACCCATCTTATTGCTAACTGCACATTACCTGCATTGCCCTTTATCAAATCACAATCTCCTGCTGCATATTATTTTCTCTAAAGAGATACATGGTTCCTAATTATTTCATTAAATCAGTGTGAAGCTGTAGGAAGAGTTGCTGACATTATACAGATTCCAGCCTTCCTCTGTCGCCAGGTACAATTTTGAATGAAAGGATTTTCTGTGGCTGATAACAGTTATTTCATATATAAATAAATATATTTAAGCATGACTCTGCATATTTATACCATGTTCTGCATCTCTAATGCAAACATATACTATGATAACAGACTGATCTTCTAGTGGCCGCTGCTAAGACTGGAAAAATTATCAACATCAAGAAAGGACAATTCTGTGCGCCTTCTGTAAGTTGCATTTTACAAGCTGGTAGTATAATTGAAATTTGAATAGAAGAAATTTTATCTAATTACTAATTTAGTATTTAAACTATTACCCTAAAAAGGTTTGGTGCTGTTAACTGTTGTACAAAGTAACAAACATTCCATGGTGTCCTTAGTCCTACTTTTCATAGCAGTTTGGTAAAGTTCCTTACTTGATTGTTATGAATGAGATGCAATGTTGAAAAAATGTGGAACTATTTGCTCTTACTTGGAAATTTTAATTGAGTCTGTTCAAATTCTGAACTGATTTGGCTCAAGTTTGTTGAATTTTCGCATTACTGCAGCTGACAACATGAAATTTAACAAAAAAATGACATCATCCGTCCCTATCTGATCTATGATAATCCATTAATTTCTCCTTGTTGAGTTATAGTGCATGTTTCTTCATATGACCTTCCCATTGAAGCATATATTTGTATGATATTTTTAATGGAAAGACATTATCCAGAGTTCCAGACATATGTTGCCTTCATATTACTATAACAATTTTTGACAAGATACACAATTTTGAGGACGTTCTTATAGAATTACTTCCTGGTTAAGGCTTGAAGCTAATTATTTACCAGATTTACTTGTTTTACTTTTGCATTTGCTTATCAAAGTGAGCGTTTACATCTCCAGGTTATGGAGAACTCTGCAGAGAAAGTAAGGCTTGCTGGAAATCCAAATGTGATGGTCTGCGAGCGTGGTACCATGTTTGGCTACAGTTAAGGCATCTTCTGCTCTTTCTTTTCTGTTTATTGCCTAGTTAATAAACATGAAAAAGGGAGAACAATTAATCGTTGATGTTGTTCTAGGATATTGCCACTAAGGAGAGTAGGTACATGTTGTAGGGTTGTAGAATGACTATGAGCCAAGTAGCATTAGAGGGATGAATGCTTCTTGAAATATGTGATGTCACTGATAATCAATTTATTAATTCACCAATTGAAGTCGTGAGAGATTAGGGTTGCCTTCAGATTATTTAACATGCAACAAAGTAATTGATACCGTCACTTCTGGAGCTGTGGTTGGAGATCAAGCTGCAGCTCAGAAGAAGCATCCAGAAGTTCCACTGCAGCGCACTAACCGTCTCATATTATCACTTCCTTCATTATTAGTTATTTCTGCACACCTCATATTATCACTTCCTTCATTATTAGTTATTTCTGCACTGCTACATGAAGACTGACATTTGTTGCAATTAACACACAGATGATCTAATTGTTGACCCAAGGAACTTTGAGTGGCTGAGGGAAGCCAACTGCCCAGTTGTAAGTATTGGAACCTTGCTCTCATTCCTAACTGCATAATTCACCTGCTGTGTGGAGCCATCTATTATGTTCTTGATCGAACACTTCCATCTAGCTTATCAATATTTCTGGCATTGCACAAGTCTCAAATCATGGATCAACTATAGAAACGAATCAAGTTAATATTTCTCTTACATAGATGCAACCTGATCATTGTAATGGGAATGATGACTCCTTTGTGTCAATTTAACTGTGTTAGCATTGAGCCTTTTCTTTTCTTCTAATCTGGTGCAGTTGTTTTGACATGCAAAGTTGATGCAGATGACTGCTGTGCTTTGTTGATTTTAAATTTTAATTAATTCAGATAAACATTCATCTTGCAACCAAAAGACACAGATGTTAACAAGGAATGTTAGTACTGAATACCATTTCGCCAATCTTGGACAAAAACAATTTAAGATCAAGCCTTTTTTACATTCACCGGAAAGTGGTTGTATTTCTATCTGATGCCTTAGGAAAAATTCCATTTTATTAATATCCATGACTCTTTTGTGGTTTGCCATTTTCTGCTTCTCGTTTTCCTTTTCTATTATACCTTTCTTGATCCCACATTTCCACTATGTGGTAACTATTCACAACTATGTTGTAGATTACAGATCATCACTAATATGTATTTCAGGTAGCTGATGTAACACATGCTCTACAGCAACCGGCTGGAAGAAAGGTATCTTCACCAATTGCTACTTGATATAAACTTGCATGCAGCTTTTTAAGTGCTACGCTGTTCCAGTCATGGTCTTATCTCTCTATATATGTAATAACCACAATCACAAGAATCTGTAATGTCCAAATTTTGGGTCTTCAAATCTATTTTAAGGTTTAGCAGTCTCAATATTATGTTGAACTTTTACTTACTATAAAAACCAGCCACCAAAACATTAGTTGTTTTAATTTTTATCACAACTTTATATTGAATTCGTTGTTGTTTTTGCTGGTGTTTGTTTTAGTTAAATTGGGGCTTGCTGTGTTCTATTTTGTAAGCTTGACGGTGGAGGTGTTGCAAGTGGGGGCTACGAGAACTAATACCATGCATTGCTAGGACTGCTGTTGCTGTTGGTGTTGATGGTATTTTCATGGAGGTAAAGAGATGCAAAAATAAAGAAATGTGGATGCTCTGTCGTTTCTTTTAACATAATATCCTCTTATGCTCAACATTAAACAAAATTGTCTAAACTAAATCTATTTTATTGCATAATCCCACAGGTACACGATGATCCCTTGAATGCACCATGCGATGGCCCAACTCAATGGGTATAATCCAGTTCATTCGTGCAATCTTTTCCACTTTATTTAGCATTGAGTTATCATATAACCCAACACTATTTCTTTGCTCTCCTTTCTTTCTTAGCCATTGCGCAATTTGGAAGAGCTACTGGAGGAATTGATTGCAATCGCTGTAAGTTTGATATCCGTCAGTATATTGCCAAATCTCAGTAAATTGATCTTATGTTTTTTTTTTGACCTTTCTATGTGAAGCGAATTACCAAGGGAAAGAAGCCATTCAAGATCGATCTCACTCCATTCCAAGAATGATCTGCTTTGGTTGATATAAAGCACAATGGCACCATCCATGGGACTCAACAATGTGGATTTTAATATGAATGTTGTACTTGTTACTGTTTTGAGCAAAGCTCCAGTAAATGACTGTAATCACCGAACGAACTATTGAATTGAAACCTGTCCAGTAGGTTTGTACCAATATGTTATTGGACAAACAATATCATCACTGGTTGAATGCAATTGTTCTGATTACAACATGTTAAAGAATGCAATTGCACGTCGCTTCTGTTCATCCAGATGATATTATTAAGCTCGCCACCTGAAGTCAAAATGGTCAAGACAATTATGTGTAAGGCAGTACATTCAAAAAAAAAATATGTGCAAGGCAGAAGAGGGACCCAAATGGAACAAAACAACGCGTAGCAATGCAGTAAAATTGCACGATAAACTAGAGTACTGAGAGTTGCCTTCTTTCTTCCAGCGAACCTCAACAATTAGCAGTTTTGGAGTTCACGCCACATACATGCACAAAAATAGAAATCAGCACTTCAGATTCAGAAGTTGCATGTTTTACTGATCTTGGTTTCTACTCCTAATTGCTTAGGTTGCTTGCTTTAACCGTCTAGTCCTTACTCTACTTTCTAATTGCTTCGGTTACTACTTTAACCGTCTAGTCCTTTTCCTCGTGGGTACATGACCTTTCTCGGATACAGGGAGCCTTTTCTCCTTGAAAGCCCTGACCATGTTGTACACCTGTATTGAAGCTCACATATTAGTCTTGATTGAGTTTAATGCAATTTCATATTGTATAAATGCTCCAGTTGGAGTTACCTTCCGAATACCAGACGTTAATCCCATGGACTCCACGGAGGACTCGTTGACAAGTTTCAACTTTGTGCTATCAGCACCCCTTTTGCACAGTCGATCCACACCATCTACATTGTAGTTAGTTAGCAAGCAAGATTCACAGTAAAACAAGGATAAAAGATTGCTTTTTTTCTGGTGATGAAAACCAACAAACTCTACCTTTGAGATTAATTATCATCAGCTCCACATGCATTGTCAGGCGAATGTGGGAGAAAATGTGGACATGCTCACCAACATCCTCCCGGAAGATCACGTCAGATCTCTGTCCCACGTCGATGCTGAGCAACTTCGACAAATACTTGTCCATTGCTTTCCTCCTGTTCTGAAAATCGGTCTTCCCTTCGTCCACAAGGATCAGTGGGAACTCCCAGAGCCCTGCAAGCAGGCCCTCCTCTGGTCTCTTGATCAGCAAAAAGAGATTGTTATTGTCCTTTGCGTCTGGTGCCTCTTCCTCCAAGCCTTGTGCAATCTGAACAACACAAACAGCAGCAAAATCTCTCCGAGGTTTGGCCTTTGGAACCACTTGTGGGAAGTCTGTAACTTGGACCAATGAATTTTCATTTGAAAGTGCAAGTGCTTGGCAGTGGCTAGAGACTGGGCATTCAGAGCAACCAGGCTTTGTCTTGCTACATAATGTTGCTCCTAATTCCATCATTGCTTGGTTGAAGTCTCCTGGTCTCAAAGGATCAACCATCTGACCTGCAAGTTCCCTATGATGAAAAATGTACATTGTGCAAGCTCTGAGATTGGTGTAAAGGTTTCCAATTCAGAATTGGATTCACAGCAAGACAATGTGATTACAGATGAATCAGTATCAATCAATGTCTGTACAATTATTCATACAGCCTGTACTGAGGTTACGAGGGGTTCGAACATTCAAATCAAGATTTTAAATTAGATTAAATATTTTTTTTGAAGGGTAAATTAGATTAAATATGTGCATGTTCATTTCAATTGATGATACATCACAATGTACAGATTACTCAGGTCTATTGTAGTGCAAAAAGAAAATGTAGGACAAACTACAGTACATGGTGTTATTTTACTAGAAAAATCCAATATTATAGTAAACACTACCATGAACAATCAACTAACAAGATAAATTGTGGGGTGTTTGGTTTGAGGAACCACCACATTCTAGATGAAATGGTTGATCATGAGTTTAGCCCATGAATTTCGATGAAGTTTTCATCCCTCATGCTTATAGTAGTTATAATAGCTTGTGAGGGATGAGGAAGGTGGTGGATCAGCCCATTCCATTCCAAAAATCAAACAAAAGTAAGGAGTGAGAGGTTGATGGATCAACCAAACAGCGCTATAAGTTGTCAAACAAGAAGAATAGTGCTGCCTACCAGAATCTCTTCACTGTTGAGGATTCCTTTGGGTTGTCAGCAATGGCGTAAAGCCTGCTGATCACTCGTACAACATTTCCATCCACAACTGGGACAACCTATAATAATGAAAGAGAAGTCACAGAATTGTTCAAAAAGAGGAAAAGAGAATGCACACACTAATTGACGCATTGCTAAACCGTGAACAACCTCGTTGAAGGCAATTGAAGCGATTGCTCCAGCTGTGTAATCCCCAATGCCACGAACCTCACGGAGGTCTGATGCTGTGCGAGGAAACACCCCCTTTTCAATGATCTGCTTTGCTCCCTGTTTCTCCATCATAAATAAGATCGGCCATTAACCATAGATAGAAATCCTTCATTCCTGGTTTATAGTGTTAAATAAAGACCACAAAACTGTTAAAATTAAGGTAACTCGTATAAGCTGGGAACCAAAGAACAAGAGAGGAGGGCCAGATAAAAGGCCAAATTCCTGACAAACTGCACAACACAAAATGTCAATATCTTGACATCCCAAAATCAGTTCAGATGCAAAGCTAATGATGAACTACTAATCAGATTTCCTTTCCTTCATTTCAAGGAAAACAGAACTCTGAAATAATCTTGCAAGCTCTCTGAGGCAAAACCTCAAACAGGGAACTTATGGAAATCTTGGTTTATAGTGTTATATAGAGTACAAAACTGTTAAAATCAAGGTAACTTATATAAGCTGGAAACTAAATAACAAGAGAGGAAGGCCACGCAAAAGGCCAAATTCCTGACAAACTGCACAAAATATCAATATCTTGACATCTCAAAATCATTTCAAACGCAAAGCAAATGATGAACTACTAATCAGATTTCCTTTCCTTCATTTTAAGGAAAATGGAACTCTGGATTAATGTTCCAGGCTCTCTGAGGCAAAACATCAAACAGGGAACGTGCACAGCAGCTAAGGTTGGCAAGCAAGCGTCAATCTTCCAATTCACATGCCCCAGTCATTCGCCATCAATCAATCCATTACGAGCACAACTCACCTCAAGCAGAAATCGAGCCCTACGGTAGTAGCCAAGACCCGCCCACATCTCGTTCACCTCCTGCGGAAAGCACCAATCCACAAACCAAGAACTCAATTACCATTTACCCCACGAAATCTCGGGGGCCAAAGATCGAATCTTGCCCACCAAAAAAAACGCCTTTTCTTCTCTTTGCCCAATTACCGAGTATTGCTCACCTCCTGCGTAGCGGCGGCGAGGCTGCGCACGGTGGGCCACCGCGCCATCCACCGCTGGTAGTAGCCGACGACGACGGGCACCCGCGTCTGCTGCAGCATCACCTCCGACACCCACACCGCGTACGCCCGCTCCTCCTCGCCGCCGGCGCCGCTCGCGCACCGCCACGGCAGGTCCCGGCGGTGCGCGTCGTACCACCGGAGCAGCTGCGCGCGCAGCGCGCGGGCGCGGCGGCGGCGGCCCCAGGGACCGCGGGCGCCAGGTCTTCGATGTCGGCGGCAGCGGAGGAGGAAGGGGCCGCCGCCGCCGCCGCCGCCTCCTTGGCGCGGCGCGGTGGGGGCTTTCTTGTTGGGGAACGGCCACCACGGCGGGTGCCGCCCGCCCTGGGGCTCTTGGCCATTGATTTTGAAATTTTAGGGCTTTGCCGCCACTGGGATGATGGGCACTTTGTGGGAAAAGATGGGCACGGAGGCTCACCACACAAGCACGAGCACGAAGCTGACTCACACCATCCGCATTCTTGGTCCTTAAAAAAAATATGGTAATTTAGCCGCTTCCATAGGGCCTACTTATCAAGATTTTTTTTCCTTTTCTCTTTTCTTTTCTTTTATCCCTCTCTTCCTTTATCCATTCAACCGCACCACCTCCTCCCTATGTCCCATTTCTCTCTCTCTCGGCCCCCGCCCCCGCCCCCGCCCCCACACCCCTATCTAGCACCCAAGCTCAGCACGCCTCCCTCACCAGCCGGCGGCAAGCTCCACCTGCACCGATGCCTCCCTACTCCCTCCCCAACCACTCTCTCCTCTCTGCTCCCGGGTCCCAATGGCGTCGTGGGCAGATTTTCCCATTGCCGACGCCGAGTGGCCACGCCACGGGGCGACACCGGCACCGGGGCAGAGGCTGGTGTGGGGAGGGGTGACGGCGACGACAGCATTTGGGGGCACGCAGAGCAGTGGCGCCGACGCGACAGGGGCAAAGCTAGCTTATAGCTAGTGGGTGCAAATGCACCACCCGATTTTATTAAAACAATGGTTTATTCTAAATTTTTACCATATATACACCACCCATATCACAAGCCTATGCACCCACAAAGCCATGTGCACCACCCTCTAACTTGCTCTAGCTTCGCCACTACAGGACCGAGCGCCGTGGGGCCACCGGCGAGGAGCCACCAAGGTCGGGAAAGGGCGGGACCCGATGCGGAGGGTCGTGAGTCGCCCAAGATGGTGCTGATACACCGAGGCTGGTGGCCAGGGCGCGAGCGGTGCGCTCGCCGGAGATGGGTGGAAGAGGGAGCTGCGGGCACCGATCACGCCGCCACAACCTCAGGAGGGAGGAGCTGCCTTCGCTTCCTCCTCGGCAGGGCCGTCGGGTGCCGCGTCTGGAAGAAGGGTGTCGCCGCCGATGCGGGTGAGGTGGTGGAGGCGGAGGCGGAGGCAGCCGCAGCCGCGGCGTGCGTGGCGGTGCTCTTGGACGACGTGATGGAGATGGTGCTGTGCCGGCTGCCGCTGGCCTTGCTCCTGGCGTCACGGTGCGTGTGCAGGCGGTGGAGGGACCTCACCATCGCGCCGCAGTTCATGTGGATGCACCGCCCGCAAGGGCGGGCACGACCACCTCGTCGTCGGGCATGGGATGGCGCGGGAAGCGTGAGGACTCAAGGTGGGACCCGTGCGCGCGGTAGCATACTCCCTGCACCCCGGCAAATTTGGCGGATGGGAGCCGGGCCTGGAGGATACGGGACGGCAATAGCGTACCCCGCTGCAGTGTATTCTAAAAGCATCGAAGCTTTAGCGGTTGCCGGTGTGGGTAGTCCGAGTGCTTGTCGAGCGGGGCCCTACCCACCGTGTGTTTGTGCGCACGTGTGTTTTTTCTTTTCATTTTTTTAGTTTCTAAAGTTTTCTTTCTGTCCCAAAGTTAACTGCATATGATGTTTTGAGTAGATAAGATTTTTATATCTAAATCAATATTTATAAAAATATAGTATGGTTTATTTTGTATGATACTTAACACTATATTAGTAGAAAACCTATTTTTATAACAAACATATTTTTTTTGCAAAAGTTATAATAATAAACATATTAGGGATATAAATGTTGCTAATATCCTTTATAAAATTAATCAAAGTTAAAGATTGACTTAATGAGATGCACAATTATTTTAAGAAAAAGGAATATATGTCACCTAACCTTGGATATACACAGCAAGAAATAGTGGTGCAAGGAAAGGAAGGCGGCACGTCAATTGGCGAGATCGATCGGTGACAGGGATAGTAGACTAGATGTTTGGTTGATGGTTTTTGCAGTTGATAAGCAACTCCAAAACTTAGGCAGATAAGTTTGTTATTCTTGTTTTTAGTAAATTCTCAAAATCAACTATTCAATAGTTTGGTAAATGGGCTTGACATTTTTAGTAACTTGGCAAATACCGGGTGATATTTGGCATATATGTGGTTCGCTTGGCGAATCGTCCTTGCGCGCTACTCCCGCGGGATATTCCCCCACCATGGGCTCACAAATTTTAGTTTTGCCAAGTTAATTTTTCCAAACACTTGTAGATAACTTTTTCCCCCCTCCTCATATCAATTTGGAACTTGGCAAATAACAACAATTGACAAAGAAAAATTGTCAAACTGTTAGAGTTGCTCTTAAACAGGGCCAATTTAAAAGTCATGAAAGGCCGCAAGAGCTATCCTTCTCATGATACCATGCAACCATTTACTGAGTAATCATGAATGCATATCGTTCATACCTCTAAGACAAATCATTATACCTAGAAAACTAGTAGCAAGACATAAAACTTGACCGTTGTTGCTCAATTCACTACCGTTGACGTCGAAACGGATCCGAGCCAACACACCGGTGAGCTTTGGACGTCCTAGAGGTGTCTTCATAACCTGCAACGTGACAAGAACGCAACATAATCGATCAAATCGATCTAGGGATCGATAGGGCCGATGCAGAGCTCGTTCTTTGCTGAAAAAAGCTCCCGATCCACTCCTGGAAGGGTCCGTCAGGGAGGAGCTCGTGAGGATCTCCTAGGACCAGAAAGGCCGCCTAGGATGCCGATGAATCTCGTGGAGAGAGTCGCCGAAAAGTAGGATAGAGGGTTGAAGGAAGAAACTAGGGTAAAGGAGTTGATAGATTGGTTTTTTGTTTGATTGATTGGATGGGATCAATCGGCCATTATCCTCTTGTATTTATAGATGGAGGCTGGTCTTATCCCAGTAGAAAACATCTCCAAGGCACAATCTCCAAGTTTTCCACGTCCAAAACTGACCCAAAACTAATTTAGAAAAAGACCGGTTCGAGATCTAAAAATTAGATTCGGAAACTGACCTACCGGTAGAACCAGTCAGGTTCCACCGGCAGTACCATGTAGTTCATTTTTTGCACAAAACTGCTCCAAAAGTCCGCCTCGTACCGGTAGTTCATTTTCACGTAAAAACACGCATTCTTCCCGGGGGCATAACTCTCATATCCGGACCCTAAATTAGACGTTTCATATATGTTTTTCGATCGTCTCGATGAGAGAAACACAACAATGGTGAAGTCCGTTTCCACTTTTGACAACTTCACAATAATTGTCATTTTTAGTTGTCAACAACTACTATAAATTAGATTTGTAGAACATGAGGCATTTTACAGTAGCCTCAAATCAAGCCGTCTCTAGTAAGCCTCTAGTTATAGAGGTGGCTCTATTTTCAAATGCCTCTACAACTCAATTTTTAGAGGTGACTCTATTTCCAGACACCTCTAAAAATTGATTTCTAGCTACCTTAAAAAATAGGAGCTGCATAATAATAGGTTTAAATTTTTCAAATGATCTTGGACAAACTAAAATGAAGGTTATCATAGAAAGTTATGCAACTTTGTAGTTGACAATTATTTTATTTAAAATCATAAAATTTATGATTGTATCACATTTGAAATTTAAAATTTTCAAATGATCTCGAGATAGAGAAACTACCAAAATGAAAGTTGTAGATCTCAAACAACAATGCAACTTTGTAGTTGACAATTATTTTATTTCAAACCGTCTATGCATGAAAATTTATGATTGAATTTATCACATTTAAAATTTAAATTTTGAAACAATCTCGAATTGAAAAACGACAAAAATGAAAGTTGTAGATCTCAAACAACAATGTAAATTTGTAGTTGACAACTTTTTCTAATGGAAATCATCTATGCATGGAAAATTATGCTTGAATTTCTCACATTTGAAATTTGATTTTTTTTCCAAACAACCTCAGATAGAGAAATGATCAAAAACAAAGTTGTAGATTTAAAAAATTTATGCAACTTCATAGTTATTGGAAAATTATGCTTGAGCTTCTCACATTTGAAATTCGAATTTTTCACACGACTTTGGATGGAGAAATGACCAAAATTTAAGTTTTAGATCTCAAAAAGTTATGCAACTTTGTAGTTGATATTTTTTTCATTCCAATTGATTTAGGGTCTTAGTTAGGGCGTGACGCACAAATCCACATGTCATGGGTTTGAGTGTTGGTGGCTGTGCAACGTGAAAATAGTTAGTCTCCCGATATTAAAAAAATGGTATTTTTCTGTCTATTCCCTTCATTTTTGCCCATATTTGTAAAACTTTTGGACAACGGCTCAAAACATAACAGTCGCAAGAAATTCATTTCTAGAGACGGCTTGTAATGATGAAATAGGAGAGACAGCTGGCCTAGTCGCACCTCTACAGAGGCAAGCCAAACGCCTCTAGCATCTCCAAGGGTTATGCATTTGGACTTGGCATTTACTAATTTGCATAAAACTCCTACGAGGATCTCCAATCGTTATGCATTTGGACTTGGCATTTACCAAAATGCATAAAACTTCAAAAAAACCCTCTCCAATGGTTATGCATTTAGCTTTTGCATTTTCCATAACTATGCATTTGGAGGGGGAAACTTGGCATATATGCCAAAGGAGTCCGGCTATGCAAATACACATCGCGCGATTCTCTCCCCCCCTCGCGCGCGACTTTCTCCCCTCGCGGTTTCTTCCTCGCGCCGCGGACCAGTTCGCGCCAAACCACGAAGCCGCGCTTCTGCGGGTACCCTGGATCCCATGTTGGCTTCACGATATTCTCTTGCTCGCGAGCCGCAGCGGGGCCGGACCTTGACGAACGGGAGACGGCGACCTGCCTTGACGACGAACCGATGCGGCGACCGGGCCGGGGCTGGCAGCCGACCGGGCTGGGTCCGGCGGCCACCGGGCCGGGGCGAAATGGCGACCGGGGCCGGAGCGAGCGAACCACGACGACGAACCGATCGATGACGGTGATGGCGGCGACAACGAACGTGGGAGAGGGCGATGTTTTGGCGCGGGAAGTGCCGCGTGGGAAGGAAGTGCCACGAAAAGAAAAATCCCGAAAAAAGGAGTGAGACTTGGCATTTTGCATAACGGTTGGAGATCACCGCAATTTAGCCTTGCCATTTTCATTTGGGGGTTTGCAAATTGCCTAAAATGCATAGCTCCAAATGCATAACGATTGGAGATGCTCACAAACCCTCTCCAATGGTTATGCATTTAGCCTTTGCATTTTCATTAACTTGGCATTTGGCATTTGGAGGGGGACACTTGGCATATATGCCAAGCCCCTCGCGCTTGGCATTTGTCGCATGCGCTGCCTCCGACGTCCTCGCACGCGGCTCTCGCACCACATCCCTCCACCCATGCTGCCTATTTTGGGTAATTGCCAAGTCAAAATTGCAAAACGGTTGGAGATGTCCTCTTTTATTACTTTGCATTTTGTTTTGAGAGTTGGCAAATAACTACAAATGCCAAAGTAAAAATACAAAACCCTTGGAGATGCTCTAAAGAGCCCAGTTGTTACGGCAATTTATGATGGGAGAATTGTTTATTTGGCCCTGAAAAAAATTTCAGTTACTTATTTGGCCCATTTTATTTTGAAGTTGCTTATTTGGCCTCAAACTGAAATTTCGTTACTTATTTGGCCTTCCGTTAGAATCGTGAGCTCATTCTGTTAGGTCTCCCAGTCCATGACACGCGAAAAGACAATTTTGCCCTTGATCCTGTAACAGAACCGACCAACTAATATAATTACTGTTCACTAATCAAGCCACCGTGGCAGCTTAACTAGTAAACCGCAATTATACCAGCCCGGTAGTCCGCGAAATCTCGAAAGATCTCGAACTTTCCAAAGTCACACCCAGATCACAAAGTTCAGCAGTTCCCATTCACTTAAGATACTTTTTACAAAATTTAGAATTACACCACACGTTGCAAATATAATATTTTACAACTCAGGATTTTCAAATAAACAGCGGAAGAGGATTTTTCTTTGCAAACACACTCACACCTACATTATTAATTTATAGTGCCAGCTCAGGGTCGACTCCATCAAAAGCATGTAGATGAGATATAAGAGTTGACTTGCCTGAAGTCTATTACGCCCGTAGTGGGTTATAAGTCCACCGTGTCACCACCGTGGTAGTTCTTCAACCTACAACAAACAACATTGGGAATTGCACCCTGAGTACTTTGTACTCAGCAAGACTTACCCGACTAAAAGAAAATAAAGACTCTTTGGCGGATGCCAGGCTTTATAGTGGGGTAGCCGACTCCTTTGTTTGCCAAAAAGATGAGCTTATTAATATTCATTTAGTGACAAAAGGACTCTCTAACTTATCCAATTAAGTTGGATCCTGCCATTACTACATTAGCACCTGCACTACTCACATTTTTAAGTAGAAGCATTCAACATTAAGTAACCGCATTGATTGAGTAATCATTAAACCAACATGAGTGAACATAACCAACTCGCACAAGAGATATTATTTGCGACCGTGCCGCTGTCTCGATCAAGTATTCACTGTCCAGGAATGATGGCGATTATAATCGATTACTACTCAGCTGAGGGGGTATTCCTCACACAAACCACACTCGTTGGCCAGAGCGAGTGACAGTCACCATGATCTACTCGGGAAAAGACGCGGGATCAACAACTCAGGCCCATGACCAAGGAAACTCCCGGCAGCCAACAGGTAAGCGTGCCCATCAAATGACACCGCCCCATCTTAAGGACTCACCAACCGGGCCCTTGTTACACCCACCCCCATCGCCGGCATGGAGTCTGGAAGTTGAAACCCGGCCCAAGTAGATTCTTGGCTTCACGGTTGGGCACCCGGGCCCTTCCAGCTATCTGTGCGGCGGCATTCAACATGATCAAGGATGTACAAAGCCATATTTCTTTAAGAGGTGATTTAGAAGGCCACATGGTTATGTTCATATCCAATATCTCACTATCCTCAATCCAAAAGGGGTAGTAACCACCTACCATTTCAGACGATGGTCGATCATCCGGCTTCTACCGATTATTAGAGCAGGCCTAAGCATGTAGTCGATCCTGTACTTAAAAGTAGGATAGTTCTGGTGACAAGGTAGTCCTGATGCAACTATGGTTCCAAACAACGCCTATAACTTAATGCATCATAAAGAATAAAAGGACGCAAGGTAAAATATTTGCAAACCGTAGGAGGGATGCTCCGGGGCTTTCCTTAGTTAGAAGATCAGATTGAAGCTCCAGGTACTCGACTACTCCACGTCGGATTCCTGGTTCTTGATCGCTTCGCGTGCGGATCTCCGTTCACGACTTGTCCTTCTGGATCCTTGACTTCACGACGAATGTTCTACACGTGATCCTGGAATGATGCGTATGCATATGCATAAGTGCGGGTTCGTCGGTATATGCATGATCATGAACGATCAAGGATGATAGATGTTCATGGGCGAATAACCCATTAATCTGCTACATTTATCACTAGCAAACAAGCCAGTAAAGCCAGAGACGTAAGTCTAGGCATAACATCCTAACTCAATCACCAAGACACACTCAATAACAATCAATCATACAATACTAGTCACTACGAGTCATCATCATCAAGTCCTATACACAACCTCACACAATCGAGCTTCACTACCAATTATAGGTATATAATTGGCAGTCCACTAATAAAATCATAACTAGAGTTCTATACACCCTATGAACATGAATGAGGACAATATGGAAAGATTATTAAATTGCCCATAAATCATCTCAAGATGCCAAGACATGATTCCTAACTTAACTGGTCCTAAAACAGACAACACTAGAACTGGTTGAGGGAAAACAGCAATTAAACAGCCTTCCTAACCAAGTTGCAAGAGCCATAGCTCCTAAACTAATCATCCAATGACCACCAAATTTCACCAGTAGAACCATATACTAATTACAAACCAATCATGTAAAGACAAGTTTCCCAGAATACCAACCTATCATTAGGTTAGGCATGGCATCTTGGAATCGACTCTAAATCAACCACCTATGGGTTGAACAGCAACCCATATCTAGACACATCATAAAATCCTATAAAAATTACAGTAAATAACAAATGGCAATGCCAGTGTATCATCCAAGTTTCATCCCATTTGGATGACCCTACTGGCCTATACAAAAAAGACATGACAGCACCAAACCAAGAACCTATAAATACTTTGTACTACCAACTTGATCAAACAATGAAACCAACTATGTACAGAGCTACATTAGGGCATATAAGTAGCCCACAAAAAGTATCAAACCTAAACTCAGCCTCTATAATTGATTTATGAATTATCTCAAGAAACAATCCATGCATGCATTTGAACTACAACTCCAACTTTTCCCACAGAAAGCATGCATGATATAATTATCACTTACAAAGCATGGCAAAACTATCCTAACACAACAAGAACCACATTTTTCAGAGCATCCTATGATTTACTATGCATTTCCAAAGATTAAAGGCATTTCAAGAATTAAATCTAAACTCAATATAAAAGCACAGCAAACATGGCATCTCATATTTTCTAAGCATAGGGCATCTCCTAATATAAATCTAGGAACTTGAATCGTCGGATTTGGACAAGCCTAGCTCCCTCTATGAATTTCTAAAGCTTTAATCTAATTTCGGAAATCATTTTCTATAACCGGAATAGGACAAGCACTTTGCATCCAGGCCCCCGCAGTTTCGTGAAATCAGCTAAGGTTGGATCCGTAACTCTCGAGTCGGCACATATGCACGAAGCACCCCCACCTTTGTCTAAGTCGAGACCAAGTCCCGCACGCGAGGAGGAGCGAGAGAGCATGCCCGGCTCGCCGTTCCCGGCCGGCGAGGGCTCCCGGCGGCGGTGCGGTGGTGGCGAAGGAGCGGGGGCGGTCTTTGCGCGCTTGCTAGTGGTGCCAGTGCGGGCGGGACCGGCCTATGGCGGTATGGGCACGGCAGCAGGCGGCCCGATGGCCGACGGCGACAGCTCCCGGCGAGCTGGTGGCGCGGCGGCGATGCGGTGGCGTCGGCGGAGTGTTGGCGTTTCTTAGCATATGCAGCCAAATCCGCAAGCGCACGGAAATCACCGTTATAGCACTTCATTCGGTGAGTAATCGGGTATCATATTTCTTTCACGAAGAACGGCTTGTGAGTTAATTCTAAACAGAGGTTGCCCAGAGATGGAGTAGGATAACTTAGGTAGTGAGGTTTTCTAAGGGTAAAGTCCTAGGAGATGGCTAAACTCGATGCTAAACTTCTTACTTCGGAGCACCGGATCGCACGGTCCGCCGGTGTGATGCCGGCTCGAGGCTCTACGTCGTAACCGGACGTGGGGATTACAAGGGACGGACGGGGCTGCCACCACCGCGCCTACCACCTCAACCGTGGGCTACGAAGCAAACGAAGGTAGGTCCTAGCCTAGACACCACGTCTATGCCAGTTGCTACAACTCTAGCGGTGGCCAGGAGCTCCCGTCTCTATCAGGGGTCCTCTTACTAGAGCTTCCGTCATGGGGACGAACGACGAACCCGCAAGAAGATAACAAGCAAGAATAACTTACTCAAAGGTATTACCGAAAGATAAACACGATGTCTTACTTCAAGTAGCAAGACGCCGTAGAGGTACAAGCGAGGAGGGAGCCGACAAGTCCGGTACTCCGCCCCGTGGAAGACTAGCTTCCCGAGAGATCTCTTGGAGAGATGCTCTACTCTTGCTCCTCTCTCACTCCTTACTTCTATTCTAGCTAGGCTAGGTAGAGTGGCTTTACTCTCTCTATTGTACACTTGTAGAGTGGAGGTGTGGTGAAGAGTGAGAACTAAAATGAATAATGAATTGATTGGTCAACATTGTGTGGAATGTGTTGAGAGGAGGGGGAATGGCCTCCTTTTATAGGTGGAGAAGAGGGGGCTCCTTGGAAATATGCCATCCCCACATGGAAGGGCCAAAACCGACCTCCATAGGCGATTTGAGACCTTCCATACCAGAAGCACCACCGAAATCAACATCCTCACGTAATCACGAACCGACCGACCAAAGATGGGCCTAGGAGCCAGCCCAGGAGGCGCGTGGGCCCTTTGGGGCTCTGCTTTCGTCGCCAGTGTGTAGGCCTTTTAGCTGGCTTCGAATCGGCTGGTGATTTGTCCAAATCGGAGTCCGGATGCATCCGTGGCGCCCAATTTACTGAGACATGGTCCTGCAGCCCAAGATAGAATTGGTCTAGACTTTGGGCTTCCACCTCTCGGGTCCATGCTTGGCATTTTGGACCATGTTCATGGCCCAGATATTATGGTAAGTGGGCCACCTTCTCATACCATAGTTTTTCTCCACTTCTTGGCTCATTTCAGATGTATTTCAGTGTTGACCTGCAAAACAGGGAATCTGCGCCACACTGTGGAAATAGTTAGAGTAGAGCCCTATTCTAGGTGAAAATTGGTGTTGCCTAGACTAAAGTTGGCGGGGTTAGAATCGAGTTAAGGACCGCCAACAACTCCCCCACACTTAGCTCTTTGCTCATCCTCGAGTAAAGGATGAAGAACTAGGTGGTTGTATTCTCCCTAGAGTTGACCTGCATACAGATTATTCCGAGCTTTTCCTGCATTTGTGAACATTCATGGTGGCTACCAAGTTATCTTATTGCTATTGAAGGAGGAATAGCTTGAAATCAAGTCAACTCACACTACCCAAGCTTTGAGACTTGGGTTTTTTTTTTTTAGAATTTTCGCAAAGATAGCCTTAGCTCCTCATGTGATACTCTCAAGTCGCTCTTTTTCAGATGGCTAGTCCTATCCAGGTGTTCTTGATCATCCTACCACTACAGGCTAATATATGGAGTTTTGGGTATGGATGCTGAACAGTTCCAATGTCAAGCCAACTGGATTCATGAAGAGAAGGCCATATCCCTAGATGATGCAAGTGCAAGTGCAAGTCTAGAAATATTTGTGGACTCCTGATCATGTTTCTCTCTTTATGAAGGAATATGCAAAAAGGTATGGACTCAAAGAATATCTCTATTGCTTTATTTCTCGCCTTTGCTCTTTCTTTTTTTTTCTTTTTTCTTTCTTTCTTTTTTTTTCTCTTCTTTCTTCTCTTTTTTTTTCTTTCTTCTCTATCTCAAGACCTTTGGAGAAAAAAAAGACTTTTCCTTATTCACGAACTATGCTCTCTTTTTGTAGGATTTTTCTCGATGACAGTCCATACTCTTCTTGGATGAAAGATGGGAGAGAGATGCATGACTTTGTTGGCGAGGAGTATTTTGGTGGAAGAGGGAGAAGATGCGGAATATATGTGCTCAATTCTCAGTGTAAGAAATGAGCGCTTTTTGGTGGAATGGTGAATGCATAATGTGCGCGGCTCTCAGTGTGAGAGTCGGCATGTTTATTTGATGGGTGAATGCAATGATCTTGGGGATAAGGCCATCTCTAGCAAGAATCTCAAGACGTGACATCGCTAAAAGTGGCTAAAATAGGTTTTGCACAAGTGTAAGCGTAGATGTTTGACTCTGGTAGGACATAGCACTTATCACACGAGGAGCATTTGCTAAAAAAGTTTTTGAATTTTTGCATAAAAATACCCAAGTCCATTGCACGAGTTGGTAAGCATCATATCATTCTACTATATCTCACCTGCCAATAACTTAGATAAAACATGGGGTCCCTATGGCACAAGTTGTTCACACAATCAAGATAAGCAAGGAATAAAAAGTATGCAACTCGTTCTCGATTGGTGAAAATAGGAGATGGAGTTTGCAAAATTTTTAGTTTTATAAATTTTATTTTCAGCAATAAAGAGAATTAGCAGGGAGTGAGAGGGTGCACAAACTGTGTTTTTGCCGTGTCGAATATTTTTGTGCACCAAGGAGCGTGGTGCCTCCCCCACACTTGTTTTTGTACCTGTCTTTTTCTTGTATGCACACAATAACAAGTGGAGACAAGACACATAATATACATATAGGAAAATATTTTTTTTATAAACACAAGAAAGATAGAATAAATTAAAGTCATGCTCCAAACGAATTTATAAATTATTTGGCATGACTAAACTTATTCTGTCAATTTCTTGGTTTATTTTTGTGTGATAAGAAGGCTCAAGGAAAGGCTTTAAGCGTTGACCATTTACCTTGGAGATGTTACCTTCGTCGTCTTGGATCGTGATTGCACCATGAAACGATGTGTTGACGACGGTATATGGTCCCTTCCATTTGCTTCTAAGCTTTCCTTCACCGAATAACTTTACCTTGGAGTTGAACAGCAGGACCTTGTCGCCTTGCCGAAACTCCTTGGTTTTGATCCGGTTGTCGTGCCACCTCTTTGTTCGCTCTTTGTAGAGCTTGGCACTGTGGTATGCCTTCTCCCGCCATTCCTCAAGCTCAGAGATTTGCCTTTGGCGGTGTTTTCCGGCTAGCTTGAGGTCCATGTTCCAGCTTTTAATTGCCCTGTAGGCTCGATGCTCGAGTTCTACTGGCAAATGGCAGCTTTTTCCATGTATAAGCTGGAATCGTAACATGCCGATGGGGGTTTTGTAAGTGGTCCGATATGCCCAGAGTGCATCAGGAAGCTTACTTTTTCCATCCTTTCCCCATGTCATTGACTGTCTTCTGTAGGATATTCTTGATCTGCTTATTTGAGGTCCCAGCTTGGCCACTGGTTTGTGGGTGGTATGGCGTGGCGATGTTGTGCTTGGCCCCCCAGCTCCCTCAAGAATGCTCTGAAGGTTCGATCAACGAAATGTGATCCTCCATCGCTTATCACCATGCGTGGTGTGCCAAAGTGAGGGAAGATTATTTCGTGGAACATCCTTCGGGCATGTTTTGCGTCAGCTGCTCGGCATGGCATGGCCTCCACCCACTTGGAGACATAGTCGACAGCGACAAGTATGTACTCGCAGTCTTGGGACTTCTGGAAGGGCCCCATGAAGTCAATGCCCCACACATCAAATATTTCTATTTGAAGGTTAAAGTGGAGGGGCATTGCATTACGAGTTGTGATGCCACCCTGGAACTGGAACTTCCGACACCTCCGAATGAATTCTTTGGTGTCAGCATACATTGTTGGCCGAAGAATCTGACCGCGTATTTTTGCTTGAGTGCGGAATACTCCATAGTGGCCTCCGTATGGTGTCAAGTGACAACTTTCAATGATCTGCATTCCTTCTGCTGTCGGCACACACCTCCTTAGTATGCCGTCTGAGCACACTCGGTACAGGTACGGGTCATCCCACAGATGACGACGGCTCTCAATCTCCAGCTTTTTCCTGCTCTCTCCAGGTGGTACATGTCCTGCAACCATGTAATTCACAATGTTTGCATACCAGGGGTTGGAGTCCGTCACTGCTAATAGCATGTCGTCGCGGAGGAAGTCATTGATGGGCTGTTGGCGGTCCTTAACTCCGATTTTTAGCCGCCAACTATAGGTCATTCTGGGGGAAATAAATATTTTATCTCACATATATCTTTACTATTGACCTAGTTCCACCTGTGCTTAGAGAAAATATTGTTTTGCAGAAAATACACCAAGTGCAGGAATTTTTGGAATAAAAATACGCTTTTCAGAAGGCGTAAAACAAGCTAGAAGAGCAAGTGGGCCATCTGGAGGCCACATGGGCCGAAACACCAAGACCAATACAGCCCGGGAGGTGGCACGGGCCCACCGACCAAAGTCGGTCGGGGGCGGCTCCACCTGTGCGCGGCGCGCACAGGCGCGCGCGCGCCCGGCCGATTGTGGGCCCAGCCAAAGGCGGTTGCCTCGCCATCCGAAGGACGGTTCCGCTGGTGGTTTTGACCATGCTACCCCCGAACCGCCTCCAGCCCTATTTAAGAAGAGGAGAGGCCCCCACCATCACACACACCATTTGGAGCCATCTCTACACCTCTCACTTGTTCTTTAGCATTAGTAGTAGTCATTTGGAGCTAGGCAAAGCTACTTGGAGAGCTTGTCTCCAGGAGGAAAAGCTACATCTTTGGTATAAATCTATGGAGCGTTCTTCCTTAGTCAAGTTCTCATCATATTTATGTAGTCTTGCATATGAACTAGAGTATAGTCTAGTACACGATATATTCAATGATCAAGAACTAGGCCATAGTTCTTGTGAGAGTTGTTCATCGTGTTCTACATTGTTCTTCATCATTCATATGTTTTACTTGTTTAGATTAGATTGTAGGAGAGGAATAGCGGTTCGATGTGCCTTCGGGTTTGCCTATGTCCTAGCTCGTCCATCCGTAGGGTGGGAGTCCTGGGGGGATGTAGGTAGCTCCTTAGTATGCGAACATGGTGTCCGGATACGAGGGAACCTTCAGATATGTCGGCATGCCACGGTTGAGGTGGTAGGTGGCAGGTGGTGACAGCCCTGTCCGTCCTTTGTAATCCCCCACGTTCGCATGTTGAGTAGGAGTTCGTAAATGCCGCCATCGATCAAGTGCACGGCTTGCCGCGGTCTCCCCATATTCCTAGTCTATAGTCGAGTCTTGACTTGTATAACATGTGGAATTAGCTGTTCTAGCATTGACTATATAGGACCTGCCTGCTCCGCCTAGATTATTCTTTATTCTTTATTTTACCTTTATTCCTTTGAGGTTGCTCTAAGTGTGTGTCCACTATCCAACTACCGTATGCTTACCCCTGTATAGTACATTGGTCAGTTTCTCCTCATGCTAGATATTGTATTCTTACCCATGCTAGATTACTTAACTACCCCATGCCTTCCTTTGGGAAATTATAAATAACGATACCCTGAATACTTCCGGTTGAAATGCTGCGACGATAGATCCGTGCGCTTGCGGATATTTATTCTAATAGGATGTGATCTATCTCTTGGCAACACTCGCGTAGTTGCTAGAACCAGTTTCTAGTAAATATGTCGAGTAAAGCCATTTAGCGTTTCGGCGGCGTTATCGAATTAGGCTCTAAGTCTATTTTGGTAATCGCGCTTTAAGAAATGCCAACAAGCATTTCGGCGCCGTTGTCGGGGAAGGCATGGAAGTTAAGCATCTAGCAGCATGGATATGCATATGATATATAAAATGAGAAACGACAATGTCTATATAGGCTAACTTTTATGTTTTCTCCTGTTATGGATGAAAACAGGATAGTGCATGACTGGTTTCTCTCTGCCGGAAAACTTCAACTCAAATCCGGAGGCACTCCTAAGGAGGAAGAGGACTCGTGCCCTTTCCTCTTCTGCTACTCCGCCGACAGATAAACCAGTCACCGTCGCACCTACCACGCCGCACTCCATGTCCAAGTCCCTGCACGAGTTCTCTATCCCCAATGTTGCCAACGTGCCCACTGGGCCCGCTATCAACTTGGGAGACAAGAACTTCAAGCTCAGGACTGGGCTCATCACCATGGTGCAGGCAAGTTCATTCTGTGGACTACCAAGTGAGGACGCCAACGCCCATCTTCAGCGTTTCTTGGAGATATGCGACACCATCGTCATCAAGGATGTCGCACCTGATGCAATCAGGCTCAGGCTCTTCCCTTTCTCCCTCATGGGAAAGGCGAAGACCTGGTTCTACAAGGACAAGGCCGCTGTTGACACATGGAGCAAGTGCTCCACCGCGTTCCTCACTAAGTTCTTCCCCATGGGCAAAACCAATGCCCTGCGGGGAAGAATCGCCAACTTCCAGCAGTCCGCTGGAACCCATCCCGAGGCATAGGAGAGGCTCCGGGGAGTATATCCAGGAATGCCCTCACCATGGGATGGAAAGTTGGCTGGTGCTCCGAACTTCTACAACGGGTTAACACCCATGTCGAAGGGGCACTGACGCCGCAGAGGGGCCGGCGGCGCCTTTCTATCATTGGGATTGGACGGTGCCGTGGCACTGATCAACAAAATGGTAGAAAACCAAGCTTGGGGGGAGGACCGCGCTCCCACCAAGGGACAAAAAGGCATGCATACCGTGAAGGAGGCGGATATGCTTGCCGCAAAAATAGACCTACTCCTGAAGAAGATTGACGGTGGTGCCATTAATGATGCATCCGGCACCGTCAATGCCATGGACGCTCACATGACGTGCGAGGTCTATGGTGAAGCTGGACACTCGGGGAATGACTGCCCGAGACCCGTGAAGAGGCCGCCTACCTCAACAATGGGTTTCGCCAGCAGCAGGGAGGAGGAAATGGCTGGAATAACCAGTCCCGTCCTCCATTCCAAGGTAATTCGAATTACGCCTCCGGGGTTAATTCGAATCAACCTTCATTAAAGGACCTGGTTTACGGCCAAGCCAAGATAAACGAAAATCTCACCAAAAAGATGATCCAAAATAACAAAATCCTGGAGAACATGAATAACAAGATAGAGGGCCTATCATCCGCTGTCAAGAATCAGCTGAGCTTCAACAAGATGATAGAGACCCAGCTCGCCCAGATTACCGCAGCGATCCCGACGAACGCTGACATGAGCAGGATCCCGGGGCAACCTGAGGTCCCGCCCGAGTCGGTAAACATGATCGCGACAGGGTTTGGTCACCCCTGTTAAGCCAAGCAAGCTTGGGGGAGGAATAAGAGCACCGACAAGCAGGTCGGTAAGTATTTTCTTGCTACTCGAAAAAACGAAAAGAGAGAGTAGAAGAAAAAAAGAGAGAAAAAATAAAAATATATATATACATGCCCGGGAAGAAAAGAAAAAAAAGAGAGAAAATAAAACTTCTTCTCTGAAAAAAAGAGAGAAGATTTATTTTGAAAAAAAAATTTGAACAGCCAGGGGCGAAAGCACCAACGGCTAGCGCCAAGATCTAGCCGTTGGTGCCCAACGGCCGAAGCAGGGAGGCAGTGGGGCCCGCCTGGGCGCGCGCGCGCCCGAGGCGCGACCGCGCCAGTCCTGCCGAGGTGGGGCCCGCGCCAGCGCCCAACGGCTCCTAGCTGTTCTCCTCCCCCTTCCATGCTGGTGGTTCGGCTATAAAAGGAGGGGGTGGCCGGGGTGCTCAAACCACCTCCCATTCTCAATCTCTCACTCTCTTCCACCCCCACTTCCTATACCACAAGCTTCCACTAGCAAGTTTTGAGCAAGAGAGCAAGAGCTAGAGCTAGTCTCGGGTGTGAAAAATCAACTTCCACTAGTTCTTTCACACCCGAGAGCTAGCCACCGGCGTAGTCCACCATGAGCGACTACAGTTCATGGGGGTACGGTGAGGGCTCGAGCTCTTACTATGGTGCCCCCTACGAGCCCGAAGTGACCGGGGAGGAGGCACCACCCGCGACCCCCGAGCCCGAGGGAATCTACGCGGTCAACGCCCCGTACCTCGACCTGGAGGGTGAACAGGAGCTACAGAGGTACCATCGCCTCAAGGATCGGCTCTTCAACCACACGACGGTCTACGACGCCAACCTCATCGAGAAAATAGGTATGAATACCGACTTCGAAACCATTTGGAAGGCGGTTGGTTGGGAAAACATCGAGCCCATCGATGAGCAAGGTTCGCGTCTCTTGACCATCCAGTTTCTTTGCACACTTGATTATGATGATGAGCGTATTTACTTCCGTTTGTTTGGCCTGACTATCATCTTACTTGGGGGAACTCGCTCATCATCTAGGTTTTCATTCTAAGTGTGCACTTAAGCTAGATGCATCCATCCCCTGGTTTTGATCACAATTCTTTTTGGGAGAAGATTTCGGGTAGGGTAGAAGTTGGACCTTTCAAACCCCGAACACACGGATCCAACACCCTACCCTTAGACTCATGCATCGTTGGATTTCTATGACTTTGTTTCTATTTGGCAAGACTAGATGGGTGCATTCTGTAGAGCTTAAGCTTCTCTATGCCATGGTTCAAAAATTCAAGGTCGCTCCTGTGAAGGAGATGTGCCTCCACTGGCTAGATATGGTTAAGAAGTCTTATGCTATCGATTGCACCTCTCTTGTTACTCGCATTGCTAAGGCCGTAGGAGCACTAGATGGTAACGATGTTGAGTACATTCCCCTTGATCGGCCGATTTGCGACTTGCGTGCCCTAAACCAAGGGCACACTTTGAAGGCCGATGGGAAAGATCATATCTGTTTCTTCTTCTCCGGTTATGTAAATAAGATTCGGTTACCTAACCCGGATCTTTATTTATATAACTGTGATGTGCTCACCTTCGATTTAAAGACTGCAGAAGAAGCACGCAGGGAAGAATAGGCACCGAGAGCCACTAGAGGAGGGGCTAAGGCTTATGCACGGCGACTCCCCTGCTCGGCCGGATGCTCTGTCGGCCTCCCCCCGGTACGGCTATGGTGGGTGGGAGGCCTATCAGGGATACTCAGGCTACTGTTGGCATTTCTTAACGCAATCACTAGAATTGTTACATCCCAGTGGTCACGCCAAGAAATGCCAGGGTTGATAGTCATGTTCTAAAGATATTATCCGCAAGCGCACGGATCTATCATTGTAGCATTTCACCCAAAGGAAGGCATGGTGTAAAATAGCTCTAGCACATGGATATGGTACTTCACATCATCAAAATAAGCCTTAGTGCTATGCAGGGGTAAGATAAATGGTAATTTGAGGATAGTGGACACACACTTGGTCTTCACTCAAGGATAAAGAGAAATAAGGAATAAAAGAAACGGAAAGAATAAAGAATAAATCTACTGGAGCTGGTTGGTCATATATTGCTAGGCGTAGATTAGCTAAGTCACAAGTTATACAGGGTTAGAGGTACGTCAGAGCCTAAAGTAACAGGGAGACCCCCAATGGGTCGCCGGCCCGATAGAGGCATTTACGAACTCCTACATGACATACGGACGTGGGGGATCACGAGGGACGGACAGGGCTGTCACCACCTGCCGCCTACCCCTCAACCGTGGCATGCCGTCATATTCGAAGGCCCCCTCGTATCCGGACACCACGCCCGCATACTAAGGAACTACCTATGCTCCCCCAGGACTCCCACTCTACGGATGGACGAGCTAGAACACAGGCAAACCCGAAAGAACATCGAACTGTTACTCCACTCTCCTCAGAGACTCTAATCCTATAGAACATATGAACGATGAAGAACAGGGATGAACATGCTATGAACTGATCATACGAACTAGGCTCTAGTTCATATGTATCAACATGAACATGATAAAGACTATGCTCTAGTTCATACACTAAGCAACATATAAAGTACAAGAGCTTGAACAAGGAAGAACACTCCATAGAGATTTACCAAGATGTATCTCTTCTTCCTAGGAGACAAGCTCTCCTTGGTAGCTTTCCTAGCTCCAACTACTACTGGCTCTAGGCTAAGGAACAAGTGGAGGTGAGGGAGAGAGAGACCAAATGAAATGTGTGTGTTGAATTCCTTTTCATCTCCCCTTTTATATGTGTGAGGAGGTCGGTTTGAGCCTGATTAGGCAGGTACACCAGCGCACCGCCCTCCTCAGCATTGAATGAACCGCCTCCAGCCGGCCGGTCCCACAGGTCAGTGGGGAGGGCGCGAGCGCGCCAGGGTGCCGTCTCCCCCTGACCGACTTTGGTCGGTGGGCCTCCCCTGGTGAGTGGGCTTCGGTGTTGAGGTGTTTTGGTCCATTTGGGTTCCCGAAGTGGCCCATCTCCATTTGGGGTGGTTTGGCGCTTTCCAGAAAGCGCCTTTTCAATGTTTAATCCCTGCACTTTTATATGATTCCTACAATGACAGTATATTTCCTAGTGCACGTGGATTTGGGTTAGTTGCACATGTATATGCATATAGGAATATATAATTCACCCTTTTTCATGTCTAATTGGTGGTATAAAATCGTCGATAAGGACCGCCAACAAGATCCCCAAGCTTACCCTTTGCTCGTCCGAGCAAAGCTCGGCTTTAGGTTGTTGATCAGGAGTTGCTACTATGCCGATCATAAGTCAAGTGTACCAAGCGTATAAGCAGGATTTCTACCAGAATTTGAATAAATTGGCATGACTGCTCACTGTTGACGGTCGTTAACTCATAAAATTAACCGTCAACTTAGCATGCAAATGGACCTATTCATAAATACTTGATAGATATAGGGTTACCACTGACGGAATTCCACGAGTTTTGGTGAATATCTATTTCTGCAGGGTGACAGCTGAAAACTACCCAAGATGGCCCACATGTCGGGTTTACGTAGAGAGAAAGACCGAACGGGTGAAAAAGTATAATCTAGAAGACTCCAGAAGGCGACACCTGAAACCTGGGGCCCACCTGGCATTGGCCAGAGTCGGCCGCCCAGGGGGGGGGAGTCGGCCGACTCCCCAGCTCCACCAATTAGGTGGAGTCTCGCGGATCCTGCCTCCACCGACTTTGAAGATCAATAATTATCGTCCATTTAGGTCGGTTTGATCCGAGGGTTGTGGTTAATCCTAGGGGCTATATAAGCATAGCCCCTGGCCCGTGGGTGAAACCCTAATTCATTCTCCAGTTCATTCAAGACTTCAATCCAGAGAGAGAGAGTTAGATAGAGAAGGGTCCCTCGAATGGATCTATCTCTATATGGTATTAGTATCAAGAGAGATTGAGAGAGTATAGAGTGGAGGTAGATTTGGAGGAAGCCCACTGTCGGTGTCTCCTCTCCAAGATATCCATGAGATCAAGTCTCCTAACCCGAGGCTTGGTTTGTAATCATTCGGCAATTCAACTTCTAATACTAGTAAGTTCATTGTTATTATTGTTCTTTGGTTTAAAAGTTTACTTTATTCCGCTTCGCGTTGGGAATAGAGTAATCGTTCTTTAGCATAAGCGTGGTGCTTAGGCTAGGTTCACTTGTAGATGCTCCCTATTCGGCCGAAACCGTGGTAGTAGTGAGGGAAGTGACAATCCCTTTATTACCTTTGTAATCCACTTCCCGTTGGTAGGTAAGGTAGGTCCTTTGTGCCCGGTTTAGCATCCTCTCGCGGTGTCTTTTCCTCGGGTACCCCCTTAGAACAATAGTCTCAAAGCTTGCCATAGGTTAGAAGAAGACCGACGAAGGAGTTCTCTCTATATCGCTTAATTCTCACTTGACTAGCGACCTAGGGGTAGTAGTAAAGATCGGGTTAGTCTATTGCACGTTTTCTCCTAGCGGATAAAAACAAATACGATACTCGGGACTTATCTCCGGGTGAAGTGCTCACCGATATCCGTGCGCTTGCGGATTATTTCTCTTTGATTCTTTCGTGTGCGTATCTAGTGTCAACAAGCATTTCGGCGCCATTGCCGGGGAGAAAGACGGTCCGCTTAGATAACCTAAATCTTGCTCTACCTTGTACCTATACTTTTATCTTTTTCTTTCACTTTACTTTTCCATACATTTTATCTTTTTCTATCCTCATGGATAATTCAAATTCCATTCCTATCTTTCAATTTTCTCGCACCCACGGAGACCGACCTAGTGCCACATGAGTCATCACAACCTATCCAAACACCTAGCTATAGGCCGAGTCCGCGGTTGATTGCATTGGTCCAAAGCCTATCCTTTTCGGGAGAAGGAGACGAAAACCCTTACCTTCACATTAGAGACTTTGAGCAAACATGTATTTGTCTTCGCATAGAGGGCATGTCCGACAAAACCCTCCGTTGGAAGCTATTTCCTTTCTCATTAAAGGGAAAAGCTAGACAATGGTATGATAAAGTTTGTAGGTAAGCAACAAGGGGATTGGGGATCCTTACGCTCCAACTTTTGCCTAGATTTCTATCCCATCTCCCAAATCGTCGACCTTAGAGTCAAGGTTCGACTATTAAGCAAGAACCCGAAGAATCTTTGGCCTCATCCTGGAATCGTTTTAGTACACTTTTAGCATCGGGCCCGGACCTTAGTCTACCAGATCCCATTCTTTTACAACACTTTTATAAAGGTCCGAGTAGAGACAAGAGAAAATTGCTCGACACAACTTCGGGAGGATCATTCTTGCATATCTCTGCCGAGAAAGCAAGATCAATCCTAGACCAAATCCTATCCAGTGAATTAGACTACCTCCTAGAAGTAGAACCTCAAGTAGCTGAAGCCAACCCTTTGCCAGATACACCATCAACTTCAGCTAACCCATGTCTTGAGCAAGACAAGGAAGACATTCCACTTCCTGATTTTATGCTAGATATTGAACCTGATCTGTTTTCCGATTTTGGAAACATCTTCAACTATCACAAAGTGAAGAAGCCACAAGGCAAATATCACCCAATCAAGCCATGCAATATTGATGAGGATATTCCAACAGGAAAGACCTTAGGAGAGTTAGTGTCTGTTATAAGCAATGAATGGTTAGAAGAGTCAGAGCTTTCCTCCGAAATAATTCATTTGAATTCATCTTCTCTTCCCATTCAATGCATGATTAACAATGATCGCATAGACGCTCTCTATAATTGTTGATGTCTATTAAGTGCAACTGAAATAAGGAGGGTTCCGCAAGCGCACAGAATATATCATCGTAGCATTTTAACCGGGAGTAATCCAGGTATCGTTATTTATAATTTTACCACTGGGAAGGGAATGCACTTTGGATAATGAGTGATGAGCAATGCACATGCGATAATGGAGAGCTTAACCTTGTCACGTATCGATCATCTCATACGGGGTAAGTGTCACATAAAATATAGGAATGAATGATAAATGACGTAAGATAAATGAGAGCATTAGCCACATAAAATAATAGTAATAAGCCATCTCAACTTAGCACTCTAAGCTTATAACACTAGCATGGACTAGGATGATCTAGGGTGTAATCCTATGTTATTCTAACTACAAAGTCAAAGCATACAATGATTTGTGCAAGAACATCTAGCAATCATGGCGGGAAAAGGTTACATCTATGCATAGTGATATTACCGAGAGAAGACAAGAGACATAGCAATGACTTCAATGTAATAGGTTTGTTCGCTAGACCTATACTCGGGAGAAGGGCTACAAAGGACTCAACGGGACCTGTCACTCCCGCGATCTACCTCACGATCCGGAATATAGGGTGCAATCGCAGATAAATACGGTCTAGGCACCACGCCTACACAATATTTACCACTCACCCATCGATCTAATGAGCAAGCGCTATACGATCCTATGCATAAACATAATTCTAGTCCAACTATGCTAAACATATAATCAAAGTAAACTAAGAACAATATAATTGAGAACATAATCAAATAGAGCAAAGTCAAGTCTCGATATAATAGAATAGAATAAAGTACTACTCATAGTATCACGAACAATGATGAATATTACAAGAATGTAGAGGGGAATTACCAAGAACTCCGACAGATCCGGACTCCAAGCTAGGCTTGATTCCCTCTAGATCTATTCCTATGTAGCTATGCTACTAAACTATGGAGCTCTAATTGAGATGGTGGCTCGGCTTCCGAATCCTCTCGATGAATGAAGAGAGAATGAATTAGGGTTTCACCCGGGGGCCGGGGGCTCGAATATATAGCCCCCTAGGATGAACCACGCCCCTCGGATCAAACCGACCTAAATGGACGATAATTATTCATCCTCAAAAGCGGTGGAGGCAGGATCCGCGAGACTCAACGCGATTGGCCGAGGTGGGGAGTCGGCCGACTCCCCCTTGGGCGGCCGACCGCGGAGCTGCCGGGTGGGGCCCGGCCTTCGGGGTCGCCTTCCGGAGTCTTCTAGATTATACTTTTTCACCCGTTCGGTCTTTATCTCTATGTAATCATGACATGTGGGCCTCCTTTGGTTCTCTTTCGATAACCCCCCGCAGAAATAGACAATCACCAAAACTCGTGGAATTACGTGTCAAGTATAACCCCTATATCTAGTTGGTGAGCATATTTTAGTCCTTTCTCTTTGCTGCGTTGACGGTATGAAATTGATACTTAACGACCGTCAACAATAATCCAGTTATGGGTATAAATATCATGTCTACTACACTAGCAAAATATTTGCAGAGAGACATGACATTAACCCCAACAGTGAAGTTCATAAGGAATCTTTCAAGACAAATTCTTCCCTGTTTAGGAATCCTACATGTCCTACCACTTCGGGTAGAAGGAACCCCTGTTCACTTAAGCTTTTATGTCTTTGACATAGGGGATTTCCACCTGTTGATAGGACAACCATTTAGAAGACTTCTTTATGAAGGACAAACTAGGAAGCTAAACATTTGTTTAGGCAAGAAACTCCAGTTTGCAATGTCCATTTCACACTCTTTAAATGCTATCACCGAACCTATCCACATTATGATCCATTGGAGGAATTTAGAGCAGCTTCTCTAGAATTCCTAGTTAAACCAGAATTAGAAGACGAAGCTAGATTCTTCATAGAAGAAGAAGCTGACCCTTCTGAGAATGAACCTTTAGATGATGAGTTTACCTTACCACCTGGGCCTCCTATTGAGTTCAAACCTTTACCATCCGGTCTTAGATATGCCTTTCTAGGAAATGATCCGAGACTCTCCGTCATCATAAGTGATACTCTCACTCAGGAGCAAACTTTTCGCTTAATGGCTGTCCTAGAAAAACATAAAAAAGCTTTTGGCTACTCACTCCCAGGACCTCAAAGGAATTAGTCCTCGCCCTTTGTACCCATCGCATTCCCATAGATCCCGATGTTCCACCATCTAGAGAACCCCAACGAAGACTCAATAATGCGATGAGGGAAGTTGTTAAGAAAGAAGTTTTAAAACCGATACACGTCGGGATTATTTACCCCGTGCCACACGGGAGTGGGTCAGCCCCGTCCAGGTTGTCCTAAAAGGGAGGTATGACTGTTGTCCAAAATGAGAAGAATGAGTTAATCCCTCAAAGAACCGTCACAGGATGGCGAATGTGCATAGATTATAGGAAGCTTAATAAGGCAACAAGAAAGGATGACTTTCCTTTTCCTTTCATTGATTAGATGCTCGAGCGATGGATATTCTGGATATCATCAAATCCCTATCCATCCTAATGATCAAAACAAAACGACCTTTACATGCCCTTATGGAACCTTTGCTTACCGTAGGATGTCTTTTGGGTTATGTAATGCACCGGCTTCTTTTCAAAGATGTATGATGTCTATATTTTTCGATATGATTGAAAAGATTATGGAAGTTTTCATGGATGATTTTTCGTTTATGGAAAAACTTTTGATGAGTGTCTTGAAAACATAGATCGAGTTTTGCAAAGATGTGAGGAAAAACACTTTGTCCTTAATTGGGAAAAGTGTCATTTCATGGTTAGAGAAGGAATAGTGCTAGGACACTTAGTGTCTGAAAGAGGCATCGAGGTAGATAGAGCCAAAATAGAAGTAATTGAGCAACTGCCTCCTCCTATCAATGTGAAGGGGATTAGAAGTTTCCTTGGTCATGCTGGTTTTTATCGTAGATTCATAAAAGATTTCTCATTCATCGCTAGACCTCTTACCCGCTTATTGGCTAAGGATGTTCCCTTTGACTTTGATGATGCCTGTTTACAATCATTTGAGATCCTTAAGAAAGCGCTTATTTCTGCTCCAATCATTCAACCCCCGATTGGACTTTACCTTTGAAATTATGTGTGATGCAAGTGACTACTGTTGTAGGAGCAAGTGTTAGGACAGACTAAGGATAAGAAGCATCATGCAATAGCTTACGCTAGCAAAACTTTGACAGACCTCGGCTTAATTATGCTACCACCGAAAAAAGAGCTTCTAGCTGTTGTCTTTGCTATTGATAAGTTTAGATCCTACTTAGTGGGTGCCAAAGTGATTGTTTACATCGATCATGCCGCTTTAAAATATTTGCTCACTAAGAAAGATGGTAAACCTCGATTGATAAGATGGATTTTATTACTCCAAGAATTTAACTTAGAAATAAAAGATAAAAAGGGAGTAGAAAACTCGTTGCCGATCACTTGTCTAGAATGCAGTTTGAGAAACCACAGGAACTACCCATCGACGACGCACTCCGGGATGACATGCTCTACGGAATCAACAGATCTGACCCCTGGTATGCAGATATTGTTAATTTTATGGTTACAGGTTACGTACCACCAGGAGGCAACAAAAGGAAACTTATCCAGGAGAGTCGTACTCACATATGGGATGAGCCCTACCTCTTCCGAGTGTGCTCTGATGGCCTGCTCAGAAGATGTGTGCCAACTGAAGAAGGAATCAAAATCATTGAAAGATGCCACTCATCACCGTATGGAGGTCATTATGGGGTGTTCCGTACACATGCGAAGATTTGGCAATGTGGATTCTTTTGGCCAACAATGTATGAGGACACAAAAGACTTCATCCGGAGATGCGGTCCTTGTCAAAGGCATGGCAACATTAATTCAAGGGATGCCATGCCACTCATCAACAATCTTCAGATCGAGCTCTTTGATGTCCGGGGGAGTTGACTTTATGGGACCATTTCCACCATCGAAGAAATGTGAATACATCCTAGTAGCAGTGGACTACGTATCCAAATGGGTCGAAGCGCTGCCATGCAAAAAGGCAGATAGTTCAAGCTCCAAGAAGATGTTTGAAGAAATAATATTTCCAAGATTCGGTGTCCCAAGGATAGTCATAAGTGATGGAGGATCACATTTCATCGACAAACGTTTTGAGCAATACTTATTGAAGCATGGGGTACGTCATAACGTTGCTACTCCGTATCACCTTCAGACAAGTGGCCAAGCAGAGACATCAAATAAGCAGATCAAGAATATTCTTCAGAAGACAGTGAATGAAATGGGAACTGCATGGAAGGACAAGCTTCCCGATGCACTATGGGCATATCGAACTGTTAACACCAGAATTTGGTCAGGAATATGACAGGTGGACCCGCAGGGAGCAGAGAGAGCGATTCGGCAAATGCGTGTGCGGTCGGCTAACTTCTGTGTGTTCGGCAAACGGTCAAAGCGGTCGACAATTGCTTTGTTTGAAGACGGAAAAAGGAAAGAGAAGCCGATCGAAGAAAAGGAAAGAGTCGTAATGATCAAGGACTCCGATTATGGATAGAGTTAGCGTGTTTTGTCTTTCCAATTTTGTTTGGCGGTTCGTAAGTGCTTAGAACTCGTGTTTTGTCCAGGGTATAAATATAAACCCTCGACCATTGTAATAGGGGTTCACAACCAAATCAATACAACCGGCTACGCGCCACCCTTCGAGTCCTTTTAGTCGTGTCGTCGAGTTCTTCGAGAGGGCCAATCGATCCGTCGACCTCCGTAAGTCCCAAGAACCTTGCTATCATGTCTAGTATCGTGCGGCGGATTTAGATTATGATGCAAGTAGTCTCATCCGTTTTGCTTAGTATCGTGCGGCGATTTAAGCTTAATGATGGGAAGTTTTTGCTTGTGCCTTGTATCGTGCGGAGATTAAGACATGAGTAAAGATAGTTATCGGCTCTTTTAGATTTGGCATGATCTAATAGATTCATTAAGTTATCACGTGTTGCTTGCTTTATTTAATGTTTAATTATTTGCAACACCCTTTTGCCCAATCTAGATTGATACTCTTTCGGCTTGTTGATCGTATCTCTCATGCTCATTCAATATTGAGTAGATCAAGCTCACATAGCCGAATTAGATCGATCTAGATTGTTACATGTTGTGGGTTCATTCACGTTATATGTAGATAAGCCTTGACAGACCGGGTACCGTGCGGCGAGATGCAGGTCTTTGGGTTACTCTAGAGCTAGTCATCCGGTGGACTAGAGATCGGTTTAATCGATAGGCTCCTTTTACATGTTGCTTGTTTGTTCCTTCTTCATGGACCCCGATTCGGCAATCTTGCCGATACGGTTATGCTTATACATGTAGCAAGTATCTATAGATCTCGTTAGATAATTATGTGCTTTTAGCTCTTTATTGCTAGATTGTATCATGCGGTGGATTGATCTAGTAGCAAGGAGTGGTGTAAATTCATAGTGAGTGGTATCATGCGGTGGATTAGCTTGCTTGGGTTTATGCTCGACGGGTTTATGAAGGCTAGACGTGCGGCGAGACTAGTTGGAGTAGCCTATGCATGTGTTGTTTAGTAGATTTATATTTATAAGTTACTTATTCTTAATTTTTAGTGCTTAAAGATGCTTTAAACATGAGATATAGTTTGATATGCTTCAATGATTTAATCTTGTTCAAACATGTCTTCATTTACCGTATTCGGCTAGTTTGTTCGTTTACATCGGTTATGTTACTTTAGCCGAATGAAGCGCATCCGTTGGCGAGATAGCTTCCATAGCTATGTGTCGTCGTAAGTGGCTTCAGGGCCGTAAAGATGGAACTGTCTGGTCTCACCCAAAGACGTTCCAGCTTATGATCTTACCGTTTTATCCCTTGTCGATTTTCAGGTCAAATCGATCGGCACGCCACCGGATTCGACGCCCGGCACCCGATTGAAGCTAGGCTTTCCGCTTGCTTTGTGTGTGAGACGCGGGGTGGTCACATTTTGCGTCAACACACTTTTTGGCACACTGGTGGGACAACGTTTCAATATAAGATGGGATCGGAAATTGACAACAGCCACGTTCGAACGTGACCATGGACGAGCCGCCGCGAGCAACGCCGGATGGTGGAGCAAGCAATGGAACAATTTCATCGAAATGTCGATGTCCTTTTCCAAGAACAAGAGTGGAAAAGTGATGATCAAGCAAGCACGCCACGAGTTCTTCTCGCCGGTCGGCCCGATGTTACCGACGAGGAGGAGATGCGAGAGGGTAGTTGGAGCCATCTACAAGTCAGAGGAGACACTATGTTGAGTCACAACACGGCTTTTCTCGGGCACCTTCCGCAAAATCATGGCTGAAACTTTTGGTCCGGCGGTTGACAAACGATTTGAAGCAAGATTTGGAGAGCTTGCCGGGCCAAGTGTACTTCAACACTCAAGCAATCTTCGGGGAAGTTAACTCTGGAGGAGAGGAGATAATCGGTACAAGCAAAGATGGAGCTATTCATGATGGAAAAGAGAAGCCTCCGTGACCGAACAGCAAACTCATGGTCGGGTAGCTTTTGGTGCGACAACAGATATGCCTCGCATCCGCTTATAAGATTTCTCCAAAGAGCAAACGATTGCGAAGAGTGTCTATGGAGATGGGTATAGTGAATTCACGATGACGGTGCTCGGATGCTTTGCCGAATCCGGGATACGGGAGTGCATCGGAGTGCCTTCTAGGAGACAGGGAGCAAAAGATACAAATGATGAGCTCCTAAGCGAGAATGGCGATATGATGCGAATCAATTCGGCCTAAAACCAAAGCATCGACATATGCATACAAATCTCCTTTCCCCTGAATGGTACAATAGGGTAGCTCTTCCACCAAGAGTTAAACCACCAACGGATTTGACCAAGTTCTCTCGGTCGGGATGATACCAGTACCATTGAGCATGTCAAGTAGATATCGATGCAACTTGGAGAAGCCGGCCGATGAAGCTTGGAGGATCGATATTTTCCTATGTCTCGACAGGCCGGCTTTCACATGGTTTGCATCGCAGCCGGCCAATTCCATTGGTACATGGGCGCATTGGAGCAAAAGTTCCATTCGTACTTTTATACAGGAACCAATGAGAAGAAGATGGTTGATCCGTGGTCTATGAGGATGAAAACTACCGAGACACCAATGGAGTATCTCCATGAGATTCAGAGAAGCAAAGAACATGTGCTATTCTCGACTATTCCCGATGATCGGCTCGCACAATTGGTCATTGCGGGCATGCCGCCACATATTAGAGACAAGCTATTCGGCATGGAGTTTGAAGATCTTGGACAGCTTGCACAAAAGCGACAAAGCAATGAGCAATCAAGCCCAAGGGTTCGAAGAGATGCTCGTTTTGGAAGAACAAGTGCAAATCTGTTGATATGTATCGTGGATTTCTCGGAGGAAGCATCGAATATGAAGATGAAGATGAAGTAGGCGGGTTGCAGAGTTGACCTGGACAAAAGAGCCTACTTTGGTCGATCATCGATGGGTGAAGCGCGAAGGGATCTTATGATTTTGATGTCGGTAAAGCGAGATAAGCTCTTTTTGTATCGGGTCCAAGAAGGACGCGTTAAGGCCCGAGAAGGACATCCTATCTGCGCCCTGAAGGAGTAAAGGACAAGAAATCTTGTGGATTTCATGATACAAACTCTCATCATATCAATGATTGCCGAGTGTTCGAGTAAAAATTCGAAGGCTATTCAAGATGGACACTTAAGATTTGATGGCAAGATGAAAGTAGACAAGAACCCATTCCTCGAACATGGTCTCTTTCTCCATAGGCATGGTTGATGCCGGTGAGTCCAAGGAAAAGGGAAAGATGAAGGTTCGACATCCGAAAGAGCCAAAGAGATTGGTTACGTTGACCCTAATCGGCAAGTTACCAAGGAGGAAGTGCAACAAGCGCAGTTCAAGAATAGCCGAACGAGAAGGGTCAAACTTCGGATGCGGCTAAGGGAAATTGCCGAATACACGCGATCCGAAGCGCAGGTTACAAAGACGACACTTATTGAATAAATGGCAATGGGAAAAGAAGATGGAGTATGATGAGGAACAGCAGTACATTGAGGAGGAGCGCGGGTTCATGGCGAACGTCGGAGATACTGGCGAAGTGCGCCAAAGGGAACAAGAAGAATACGGGAGAGAGCAAGAGCAATCTCATTGGAATTGTTCCTTCTTCGACACGTTGGAATGAAGGCTTGAAATTGCCCGCAAGAAACAATTGCCCCGAATGCGGTGATCAATATTCGAGTACGGGCAATCTCGAGTCAACCGTCCCGTTCATGATAGACTTGGGATGAAAGTTCCGGAGAACGATCGGCGCCTAAAAATAAAAACGGTTTTGATGGATATCGAGGAAAAGATTTGCAGACCAAACATGGGCTCACGGTAGTGTCCATACTACGGAAGAAAGCTCCTACGAGATGGCAAAAAGGTCAATGGTGTCCTCCTGGGTGCGGAAAAGCGGAAGAGAAGAGTTCGAGCGTTTGAGAAATCAAGAGATGAAGCGGGAAATAGCCGAAAAGAAGCCGGTATGGCGTCCTAAGAAAAAGGATGGTGGACGGGGCCCATCGGCTAATACTAACATGGTGTTCTTCATTCCATTAGAGTTTAAAGCTCCGAAGATCAAGAAGTGCAAGATGAGGTATATTCAGATTTTGATGAGACCGAATGCCGAGACACGATGGCTCAACTTGTGTTGACTCGGCAAGCAATCTTTGATAAGCCGCTTAAAAATCGTCATCTCGAAACCATTGTACTTGAAGGGATATGTCAATGGCAAGCCTTTAACTAAGATGCTTGTTGATGGAGGGGCTGCTATCAATATTATGCCCTATGCTACTTTCGGGAAACTTGGTATGACAAATGAAGATTTCTTTGCACGGATCGACATGATCCTTAGAGATTTTGCGGCAATGCTTCGATACTCGTGGAGCAAAGACATGTGGAGCCGATGATTGGATCCAAGACCTTGATCACTACCTTCTTTGTCATTGATGGCAAGGGCATATAGCATACTTCGGGAAGGGATTGGATCCATGCTAATTCTTGTATACCCTCAACTATGCATCAAATCCTTATTCGGTGGGTAGGAGATGATGTAGAAGTTGTTGGCCGATGATTCAAAGTGAGTGTTGCCACTTCGAGCCTCGCTTATTGGGAGTATGATGGACTAGATTGCCTTTCGGGTAAGGTATGGAAAGAAGGTCCTGTCAATGTGTTCGACGGGGATCAACGGCCGATCCAAGCAAATCGGCTCGACAAGTAACTTTTAATGGGCAATCCAATCGATGGCAACAAAGGCAAAGCGGGTCGTGGTTTCATGTCGGCCGACAAATTAGAAGAAATCAATGTTGGTGATAGCACAAAGTCAAGGCCGATGTATATCGTGCAAATTTAGACCCGAGAATATAAATTGGAGTTAATAGAGTTGCTGAATGAGTTCAAAGATTGTTTTGCTTGGGATTACACGAGAGATGCCTGGGTTGGATCGATCAATTGTTGAGCATAAGCTGCCTATAAAACCTGGATTTCGTCCTTTCAAACAACCTCCACGGAAAATCTATAAAGAGGAGGTATTGGCCGATGTAAAGAAAGAGATTGAGAGATTAATTGAAGCAAACTTTATTCGGCCATGCGGGTATGCGAATGGATTTCAAATATAGTACTGTCTACAAGAAGAATGGAAAGATGAGGGTATGCATAGATTTCGAGAGATCTCAACAAAGCTACTCCAATGGATGGATACCCAATGCCAGTTGCTGATTTATTAGTGGATGCAAAGACGGAGTTATGAAGTTATCGGTTTATGGATGGCAATCGGCTACAATCAGATTTTCATGGGAGTTGAAGATATTGCAAAGGCGCATTCGAGATGTCCTGGTCACATTGGATTGTTTGAGTGGATAGTGATGACATTTGGATTGAAGAATGCTGGTGCAACTTATCGAGAGCCATGAACTATATCTTTCATGAGTTAATCGGCAAGATTGTAGAAATTTATATTGATGATGTAGTAGTCAAATCCGAGACCATAAAGGACATTTAGCCGATTTAAGAAAGACTTTGGAGTGCACAAGGAGACATGGCTTAAAGATGAATCCAAACAAGTGTGCTTTTGGAGTTTCTATTTGGTGAGTTTTAGGGTTCTTGATTCACAAAGGAGGGATAGAAGTTGGAAAAAAGAGCATGGAAGCAATAGACAAAGTTGTGCCCCCAACTAACCTTACTGAGAATTGCAATCATTGTTGGGCAAGGTCAATTTCGTGAGAAGATTCATATCCAATTTATCGAAAGAGTGTTGCCTTTCTCTCCATTGTTGAAGCTCAAGAAAGATCGAAATTTATGCAGGGTGACATACAAAGCAAAAGGCTTTTGATGAAATCAAGCAATATATGAAGGCACCGCCGATGTTGGTACCTCCACAACTTGAGAAGCCTTTCAAGTTTGTATGTGGCGGCCGATAGCCTAACAATAGGATCGGCCCTTATGCAAGAGTTTGATGGAAAAGAGAGTAATAGCTTACCTTAGCCGAAAAGCGTTAGATCCGAAACAAGGTATTCGGCTATAGAAAAGCTCTGTTTGTGTGTTTATTACTCATGCACCAAATTTCGGCACTATTTGTTAAATGCCGAATGTGTGGTTATATCTAGTTTTGATGTAATTAAACACATGTTGTCAATGCCGATTTTAAGTGGGAGAATCGGCAAATGGGTATTAGCACCGTCGAGTTTAATTTAAAGTATGAGTCGGCAAAAGCGGTGAAAGGACAGGGCAATTGCCGATTTTATTACTCAACATCGTGATTTATCTGTTGATATGATTAACATTGCCCCATGGGCATTATTTTTTGATGGATCATCATGTGACAAAGGTGGTGGTCTTGGTATTCTTTTGATATCCCCACGTGGAAAGATATTTGAGTTTGCTTTTTCAATTGAATATCCTGTCACTAACAACCAAGCGAGTATGAGGCTTTGCTTAGAGGGCTTCATTGGTAGAAGCGAAGGTTTATTCTTTGTTGAGGTATTTGGTGATTCGAATTGGTAATCAATCGTTGACGGGACAATATGAATGCAAAAATGATGTCTTGCAAGGTTACCATGAACAATGTAGGGAACTTCGAAAAGTTTTTTAGTTACTTTGCATCATATACCCGAGAGCGCAATGGAGAAGCAAATAAATTAGCTCAAGGCTTTCGGATATCGGGAAAATCATGAAGTCTATACAACAGAAGAAGATGTTTTCAATTCGATCAGATAAGTAATGACTGGAGAAGTGACATTATCAATTATCGAAAGATCCATCTCAAAGAGTTTCCGGAGGCTCGGGTATAAGGCATTTAAATTTGTGCTTCTTGATGATCGGTTGTACCACAAGTCTATAGATGGAGTGTTGCTCAAATGCTTGAGCCAAGAAGAAGCTAAGAAGATTATGTTTGAAGTCCATGAAGGAGCTTGTGGTGCACATCAGTCGGCTTACCGAATGAAATGGATAATAAGGAGGACGGGGTACTTTTGGCCGACTATGTTGGAGGATTGCTTTGAATATTACAAGGGTGTCGAGATTGTCGGATATTTGGTAATGTTCGGAGAGCACGCATACGATTCGAATCCGATAATTAAACCTTGGCCGTTCGGAGGATGGGGTATAGATTTAATTGGACAGATCAATCCTCCATCTAGCAAAGGACACAAGTTTGTGTTGCTAGCAACAGATTATTTCACCAAGTGGGTTGAAGCTATCCCTTTGAAAAAGGTCACATCGAGAAAATATGATCGGTTTTGTCAAGGAACATATAATTCATAGGTTTGGGATTCCACAGACCATTACAACGATCGGGGACTCGGTTCACTTCTTCGAGTTTTGTGATTTTGCCGAAAACATGGGGATAAGGTTTGTATAATTCTTCTCCTTATTATGCACAAGCCAATGGCCAAGCGAGGCGTCAAATAAGATCATGATCAAAATTATTCGAAGAAAATCGATGAGAAGCCAAGGAGATGGCACTTGGTCCTTAATGAAGCATTGTGGGCTTACCGAATGGCTTGTCATGGGTCCACACAAGCATCTCCATATGAATTGGTTTATGGACATAATCTTTGTGATGCCTTGGGAGTTGCAATCGGGATCAAGGAGAGTTGAGTTACAAAAGGACTGACGAGAAAAAGATTATAAGGATCGATGATGGATGAGTTAGAAGATTTGCATTTGATTCGTCTTAAGGCCTTGGAGAATATTGAGAAGAATAAAATACGTGTTGCCAAGTACTACAACAAGAGAGTTAAAATTAAGCAATTTGCGAAGGAGAATTGGTTTGGAAAACAATATTGCCAATTGGTACCAAAGACGAGAATATTCGGCAAGTGGTCTCCGAATTGGGAAGGACCTTTTCGGGTTGTCGGTTGTGCACCGGCAATGCGTATATATTAAAAACGCTGTTTGGAGAGGAACTTACTAGAGCCATCAATGGCGGATACCTTAAGAAGTTTTTTCCAAGTATCGAAGTTGGATCTTAATTGTGATTATGACGTAAGCGTGGTATAGCCGATTGAATAAAATCGCCTTCGAGTAAAGGAAAGAGGTTGCAAAGAAATAACCGATAATATTATCGCCTCTAGTGGAAAGATAGCCGATATCGTGTGTATCGTCTTGAGAACAAAAATAGCCGATACGGTTGTATCGCCTTTAGTCGATTTTAAAAAAGTATAAGTGAAGTTTGATCTTATCTCTCGGTGATAGGTTTATCGGGAGAAGATAAAGGGAATTGAAGTACTACGCTACAAACCGTCAAGTCATGGAATAGGACCGAGATCTAATCGGCTAAAATGATGTCATGCGATTCGGGAGTTTTCGTTTGGGAAGAGCGTTGCAGTCGAGTTCTAGCTAAAGGAAAATTTGCAAAGAAGCAAACACAACAGACGAATGTCATCACAGACAAGCAGGAACAAGAAGAGGACCAACATTCTTCATTAAAGTTTTATTTACAACCCGCGCCAATCCTAGTACAAGCTACTCCTCTTCTTCGTTGAAGAGCTTGTTGAGGACAGACTCAGGGTTGGTGGCGTTGGCCATGGCGTTGGCGTGGGCGTCGTAACCCGCCAGGAGACCCTCGATGTCGTCGACTTCGTGAGGGAGCCCGTCGCGGAAGCCGGTCGGCATCGGAGCGTAGTCGTCCCCGGTCCAGGACGACATCCCCGCCAAGCCGAGGGAGGTGCCGAGGCGCACGCCATGAAGGGCAACCTGGTCGATCTGACCAGGCACCGCCTCGAGGCGCTCCACCAGCGTCGCCCCTTGGGCGTTCACGTGGTTGGCCGCCGCCATCGCCGCCACCTTCAAGCGGTCCGGCTCCGCGGTGAGGTCTCGCAAAGAAAAATAAGATTAATCAATGAGCGAGATGAATCGGAAGGAACATGGGTTGAAGGCAATTGGCGAAAAGTGAATGCGGTGATGGCCTCGCTCATCTGCCGGCGGTTGTCCTCCAACTCCAGCCGAGCGATCCCGAATTTCTTGGTTTCTTCACCAAGAAGCTCCATCGCCTCATCCCGCTCGCGGCGATACGCGCGGCGTCGTAACGGCGTGCGGCGGGATCTCCTCGTCGTTCCTCTCCCATATAGGAACGCACGGCCGACCCCGATGAAGCCGGAGAAGCGGTGCCGGAGAAGGAAAGGAGCCGGGCCGGAGCGGGAGCCGCGGGGCGAGGCGTCGAACGCCGCAGCCGCGCGCCGAAGCGCCATTGGCCGGTGCTGATCCTCGCCGTCCTACAAACGAGGTACCGTCAAGATCGGCTAATTTAGAAAAAAACACGAGACAAGATGGGGAGATCGTTTCTTACTTTGCGGGAGACGGCGACCACCACGGCTGCTTCCCTCCGCCGCGTCCACCACGGGAGCGGGGAGCGGAAGCGGAAGGGGGAGCGTGGGTGCCGGCCCGAGCGACCCGCCTCGGACATTGGCGATGTAGTCGCCGGTGTTTGATAGCCACTGAAACGGATCAAGAAGATAAGCAACCGCAAAGGGGCGAAGTTCGGATCGGGTAAAGACTATCGAATAGCACAACTCAAGGGATTGGAGATCTCACCGCCGGCGCCGGTTGCTGCTACCTTCCGCCTTGTCCTGGGCAGGACGCTTATTACGATCTCCGCCGCTCGCCATTGGTGATGGAGGGGGTTTTGTTGGGCTTGAAGGCAAGGAGGAAGTGGAAGAGATTGAAGAGAATGGCAACTGTTTGTGCTTGATGTGATGATGGTGGGAGCCGATTGGTCCTATTTATGAACGTGGGAGCCGTGGCGAGAACTGCGGGAAAGCCAAGCGACGGGATAGGGTTTCCACACTTATGGGCCAAGATTGAGTTGGGCCGGGCCCATCACTGGCGGTTCGGTTACCATATGCTCGGTCGGCTAAATAGCTAATAAGGGTTATTCGGCTAAAGTGAACACTTGGGGCCGCGGCGGTTGCATTCGGCTAATACATACATTAAGTAAATACGGTGAAGATAAGGATAGCCGAATGATAATGAAGCGAGAGAAGAAAGAGAAAAACAAATATTAAGTCGAAAGGGATAAAGTGTTGAAAAACAATGGTACACTCGGAGCATAGTATTTACATGTATCATCATACAAGCAAGAGGTTCATACATTCAAATAAGAGTTGATGACATTCAAGGCGTCTGTTTTGATTTTGTTGACCTCATCAAGGACTCTTTTATCTTCAACCTCAGAGTTTTGGATCTGCTGCAGCTTGTTCTTGATTTGCTTGGTATCTCTGACAAGAGAACTTATCTTGGTCTTGGCTGAGTCAAGAGGTGGCAGGGTAGCGAGCTTGGCTTCATGAGATTGAATGTTGGCATCCAATTGAGCCAACTGGGCTGCCAATCTAACCCTCTCATTTCTCATGCTATGCAACTCAGGCTCCAAGGTGTCCCAAGACTGTTTGACTGATTTGAATTCAGAATAGAGTTCCTTGACCTGCTGTTCTCTGGTTGCCTTGTTGGTCTCCAAGATAGCCCTGTCAGACATGTTCCTATGTGCTCTCTTGACGACGGCGAAATGGTCATCAAGATGAGACAAGGCATTGATGGCATCCTTGAGATCAGAAGGGAGTTCTTGGATAAGTGGCTCTGCTATTTCCCTTATTTTGTCGAGACTCCGAGTCGAGGTCAACGATATCCCTTTCCAAGAATGAGATTATGGCCTTTAGTTTAGCTTGACTCTCGATGATAATTGCCGATTGGAGGAGACTTCATCATCATCGGCAAACTCTTCGGCAATGAGGAGAAAGCGGCTGTTGAAGAGCAATATCCCGATAACGAAAGAAAATTTATTAGCCAAATGACTTGACTCGAAATGAAATAACGGAGAAAGGCTAAAACGAGATACCTCTTCGGCAAAAGTTTGATCAATGGCCTCTTGAGTAGCATCAAGGCTTTGAGTGATTGACACGATTCTTGTCTCATGAATGGTAGTGTCATGACTCATTGATATATCTTGAATTGCCAAAGGAGTTGAGTCGGTACATTTTGAAGAAAAATTCTTTGTTGCTTCTCCCGCCCGATGAAGAGGGATGCTGTTGCTATGTCGTTTGTTCATCGGCGATGAGAAGGAGTTTCTTGTTGCTTCTTCTTGATCACTGCTTGATCGTACTGTTTGGTGAGGAGAAGTTTCTTCGATGTTCCTCCTTGATTTATGCAGGCCGAATATAAGTGAGAATGGTATGAAGGCAAAAGATGAGGATAACAAATGCGAATACGTACCAAGATTAACGAGGCTCATTGACATTTGCTTGGCCGGTGGAGGCTTCGGGAGAGTTATCCAAAATCACTACCCCGCTAGGACTTTGGGGGTTGGCTTTGTGCGATAAAGAAGTGATCGGTACAAACATATTTGCGGTGAAAATAGAAGATCAAAGGTATTCATACCGAGGGGGTACCTTGGCTTTCTTTGATCTTGTTTTCTTGGGAACAACAGTGTCCTTGATGGGGAAGGAGGGATTTTTCTTTTAAGGTCCTTCAAAAGAGCCTTTGTATCATCGCGGGAATTTTGTTGAATACCGACAAACTTGGAGCATCATGCCCCCGGAAGCACGAGGGCCGGTTGCCAATATTGGACTTACGGAGGACTTGGAGGAGCAATGTCCGCTTAAAAGATGATTAGAAACAAAACAGCAACGTGAAGTAAAAGGTAGCCATAAGCATGTACCTCATCATCGAAGAGAATGAGGGCATCAAGACTTGGCATAAAGGATGGACTTGTGCCCCGAAAATGTGAGAATGCCACTCCCGCCACGAGGTTGAATGAAGGATGAACGGCTTCAATTATCACCGAGGATTGGGTTCATATCTTGGAAGCTTGCATCCAAGGTTGAAAACTTTATTGGCCTCGGTACCGATTCAGCAATGACTCCCTAGGCACGATGATGTTTGAGAAGTATGGCCTTGGGGGCAATTGGCCGAATCAAAGCGCACGGCAAACATGTTTGGGTTGTAAAATTCATAAGTTGAGCTTATCAATCGGCCATGATGAAACTCTGGCTGGCAAAGCACGGGGCTTGATAAAAGAATTGAAGATATCCCTGGAATCATCATCGTGCGGAGCTCATAGCTAAATCTGCGGGGAAGGGTTAGGTCTTCATTCTCCCTATAAGGGAACCAAACTACATGGTTGAATCCCTTGTAGAAGATCTTGAAAAGGTGGCCCGAGGTCCAAGTCGATGGTGATTGAAGATGCAGCCTCTCCATATGTCCGGCAAGACTTGTATCTAAGATCCTCACCTTCAAGCATAGTTGATGGAAGGAAAATTCAGATTATGGAGGTCAACGAGACAACGGGTGCATGTATAATTGCAACCACATCGAAGAAGCCACCATGGTCCATTGACACGGGAAATTTCACCATGATTCCTCATGCGGACGATGTCGATGCATCATATGGTAGAATGCTCCCGGCGAGATATTTGCCCAAAGGAATTAGCTTGCGGCCAATTCTTCAGCCATCACTATGTGGTTAAGAGTGGGCTCATTGGACTTACCACAGAAGATAAATCTGCATAGCCACATGTTCATGAAAGCTCTATACTCTTTGTCAGACACAGGGCCAGTTGAAGCATAACTCTGAACGTACTTGACCCAACCTCCTCCCGATTTGTGCCTTGCGTGAGCTAGTGCCTTTGTATTTGAAGGGGTAAGTTGGTTTGGTGATGTTCAAACCGGTCATCATAAAAATGTCGATAGGGTGATTGACATTGGGCCATGACCAAAGACAAAAACGTTGATGGCATCGGACCCGAAATGGGAAGCGGCTATCAAGAGGAGTCATTTCTTGGCATATCGGCTAGTGAAAGTTCCAAGCAATGTTGAATATCTTGGGATTCCAGAGATCACTTTGTTCCCGGACTGCATCTGCGGAACCAATCACGCCATCTGTGATTGAAGGAAGGGGCCAAGTTTTGAAAGTGTTCGGCCATCTATTTGAGGGGGCAATTCTGGATTTGAATGGGATCCTCAAAGTTTCCTTTTCGATAAATTCCTTCGGATTAGGGTCTCCCATCGGACCAAGGAAAAATGACCCGGGATGAGCGAGATTAGAGATTAAAATCTCGTTCTTCATTTCCTTTATAGAAGTAAAGCGAATAAATCAAGGACACGTACGGGAACCGATTCGGAAAATTGCCGAATGAGTAAGGGCAAGTAGGGTTACCTCTAGATGCTCCTCTTGAGTTCCTGTTGCCATGATGGAGCGATTGAAGATTCCGCCGCCATTGACAACGGAGCGTAGATCTCGGAGTGGCGGCTGCGGGTGTTGACGGTGCCGACCTAGACGAGAGGCGGCGATAGTCAATTTCGAAATAAAACCCTTTTATCTCGAAATTGAGGGGGCATGTGTTAACACGAGAATTTGGTCGGGAATATGACGGGTGGACCCCGCGGGAGCAGAGAGCGGTCGGCAAATGCGTGTGCGGTCGGCTAACACGTGTGTTCGGCAAACGGTCAAAGCGGTCGACAATTGCTTTGTTTGAAGACGGAAAAAGGAAAGAGAAGCGTCGAAGAAAAGGAAAGAGTCGTAATGATCAAGGACTCCGATTATGGATAGAGTTAGCGTGTTTTGTCTTTCCAATTTTGTTTAGGCAGTTCGTAAGTGCTTAGAACTCGTGTTTTGTCCAGGGTATAAATATAAACCCTCGACCTTTGTAATAGGGGTTCACAACCAAATCAATACAACCGGCTACGCGCCACCCTTCGAGTCCTTTTAGTCGTGTCGTCGAGTTCTTCGAGAGGGCCAATCGATCCGTCGACCTCGTAAGTCCGGCAACCTTGCTATCATGTCTAGTATCGTGCGGCGGATTTAGATTATGATGCAAGTAGTCTCATCCGTTTTGCTTAGTATCGTGCGGCAGATTTAAGCTTAATGATGGGAAGTTTTGCTTGTGCCTTGTATCGTGCGGCGAGATTAAGACATGAGTAAAGATAGTTATCGGCTCTTTTAGATTTGGCATGATCTAATAGATTCATTAAGTTATCACGTGTTGCTTGCTTTATTTAATGTTTAATTATTTGCAACACCCTTTTGCCCAATCTAGATTGATACTCTTTCGGCTTGTTGATCGTATCTCTCATGCTCATTCAATATTGAGTAGATCAAGCTCACATAGCCGAATTAGATCGATCTAGATTGTTACATGTTGTGGGTTCATTCACGTTATATGTAGATAAGCCTTGACGGGGACCGGATGCCGTGCGCGGATGCGTGTCTTTGGGTTACTCTAGAGCTAGTCATCCGGTGGACTAGAGATCGGTTTAATCGATAGGCTCCTTTTACATGTTGCTTGTTTGTTCCTTCTTCATGGACCCCGATTCGGCAATCTTGCCGATACGGTTATGCTTATACATGTAGCAAGTATCTATAGATCTGTTAGATAATTATGTGCTTTTAGCTCTTTATTGCTAGATTGTATCATGCGGTGGATTGATCTAGTAGCAAGGAGTGGTGTAAATTCATAGTGAGTGGTATCATGCGGTGGATTAGCTTGCTTGGGTTTATGCTCGACGGGTTTATGAAGGCTAGACGTGCGCGGACTAGTTGGAGTAGCCTATGCATGTGTTGTTTAGTAGATTTATATTTATAAGTTACTTATTCTTAATTTTTAGTGCTTAAAGATGCTTTAAACATGAGATATAGTTTGATATGCTTCAATGATTTAATCTTGTTCAAACATGTCTTCATTTACTGTATTCGGCTAGTTTGTTCTGTTTACATCAGTTATGTTACTTTAGCCGAATGAGGCGCATCCCGTTGGCGAGATAGCTTCCATAGCTATGTGTCGTCGTAAGTGGCTTCGGGGCCGTAAAGATGGAACTGTCTGGTCTCACCCAGCACGTTCCAGTTATGATCTTACCGTTTTATCCCTTGTCGATTTTCAGGTCAAATCGACTGGCACGCCACCGGATTCAGACGCCCGGGCACCCGATTGAAGCTAGGCTTTCCGGCTTGCTGTGTGTGAGACGCAGGGTGGTCACATTTTGCGTCAACACGAACAGCCTACAAGACACCTATCGGGATGTCACCATATCAACTAGTCTATGGAAAGACCTGCCACTTACCAGTAGAGCTAGAATTCAAAGCTCACCGGGCCATCAAGAAGTGGAATATGGATCTAGAAGCGGGGAGGAGAGAAGAGGAGGATGCAAATCTACGAATTAGAAGAATGGAGAGAGAAAGCCTATCACAACGCCAAGATATACAAAGAAAGAGTGAAAAGATGGCACGACAAGAGAATCAAGATCAAGGAGTTCACACCCGGAGACAAGGTATTACTTTTTAATTCCAGGGTCAAACTCTTCGGGCAAGGAAAGCTTCGAAGCAAATGGGAAGGACCGTTCGAAGTAGTAAGCTCATCATCGCATGGAGCCGTTACGCTTCGCAACAACGAAGGTACGATATTCAAGGTAAATGGTCAACGCCTTAAAATATTTTTAGAGCCCATTGAGGAAATAGGTGAAATAGATGAATTAAACTTCTTTCTCAATTAGGTAGTTGGGCCCGACCGCTTTACTTTTCGTTTTTCGGGGTCCGAGTATTTTTCCGAATGACAAAAATACGCTAATTAGGTTGCGAAAAACCCTGGCGGGGAGTCCACACCGCCGTAGTCGGCCGCCCCAAAGGGGAGTCGGCCGACCCATGGACTCCCCATTCGCCGCCAGCTTTTGCATTCGTGATCCTTCTATACTCTTCCTTCGGGAATTTTTGCCGATTAGGGTTTTTGAGATCGCGTTTACGCGTTATTCCTTCGGAGATTCCCTTTAGATGCTCTCCTAGCCCCCTATATAAAGAAGCCCAGCCATAGGCCAACCTCATTCCATCTAAAGCCTCCTCCTCCTAGCATCAAGCTTGCTACGCAGCAATGGTAAAGCCAGAGCCAGAAAACTTAGATAGGAGATTGATCCGCTTCGGGATTGATCTCAACACCATCCCAAAGGAGGAGCCGGAGCACAAGGCCATCATTCTTGATGAGCCAAAACCCCTAGCCTCTATCCCTCCAAAACCTCAAGCTTACAGCCATAGCTACTTCGCCCAACCAGTCATCGCCGCACCCAAGCCATTACTCCTAGATGGACCTCCACCAAAGGGTCCTATTGTGAAGCTCCCCGAAGGCACCGGGATCCTCCCTCCTAAGCACAATGAGATGCTTATGGGAGTGAAGACCAACAAGCAAGGGGAGATCGTCGTGCTAAGTATAGCACCGGAGAGCGCTCATATTTTGAGGGAGTCCGTGCTCACCCGAGCAAAGTGAAGTTCGTCCCTCCGAAGGAAGCCCAGCAGCTCTCGCCGCCTCGGAAGCTCCAAGGAAGCGTCGCAAGATCGTTGCGGACTTAGAGACGAGCTAGAAACTTCCGGCGCGACATTATTGCATCTGCGCAAACCGCCGGCGTGTCCGGAAAGTAGTATTGTCCTTGTCATAGATAGGCTTCGTGCGCTAGAAAAGAGGACGGATAAGTTAGAGAAGAAGTTAGATCATCTAGAGAAGCGAATTGATTAGATGAGATTTATCTTAGCATCGAAAGGCCTAGTGTGCTTAGATTAAAAGTGTTAGTTTGCAAGAGTGCTTAGTTAAAGCTTAGTTCGATTTTAGTTCCTTTCAATAATTGTAATTCAGGCCTTAATGAAGATGAAATAAAGTTTCTAGTTATATTTATTATTGCATATGTGTTGCCTCTTTTGTCTCCACCTTGTTGTGAATGAAGATAAGGAATCTAGTGGGGAAGCAACCAATGACGAAACTAACGGATATCGCCGAACCAGCAAAAATATTTGAGAACATACGACGTAAAGATCGCGCACGACGAAGCGGACCCCGAGGGCCACCGCGAGTCGGCCGCCCCATATATAGAGTCGGCCGCCCGGGGTGGGCCCATTTGGCTCCAGCTTTCGTCCACGGTCGGGTTTGCTCCCCTACGTTCCAAAATTTATACCGATCATGTTTTCCAATTCGTTTGGGGAACACTTTGAATTAAATCACTTGCTATATATATTGAGAAGGTAGATTATTTTAATCATGACCCCAAGATAGACTCACACCATGATAATTCAGGAATCCCGTTGCTTTGTTGGGAACGTATTTTATAGGGACCCCATTTTACTTAAGTTGTTGAGGACAGTGATATAGCATGGACCATGAGAACCCGATTTCCGATGTCTAGTTGCTTGGAGAATTTCTTTTCGAAAATCTTAAAATGTTAGCTATACTTCTCCTCTGTGGTTATAAATGCCTATAGAGCCTCGTCGATAAAATTCGAAAGACCAAAGACATAAGCTTTTTATTTGTGTTGAGAATAGTCTTGGCGGTATTAGAGCCTTAGAGAAGGGTCTCTTACTCATATGATCAAGTGCACTTACACCCACATATATATCTGCTGCTCCTACACTGGGAGTACGCAAAAACATGCTTTCCGCCATTCATCCATCTCCTACACTGGGAGAGGATACATACACTTTCTAGGATTTCTACATGCTCCAAGGATTGTTATCATCGTCTAAGTATGTTGCAAGAAGATTATTATCGTCATCATCATGTTCAAGAAAGTTACTGTGTCCAAGATTGAGACATGGGTTATAAAAAAAAAAGAGAGAAAAGAAAGAGATAGCCCATGAGCTCTAAAGTATTCTGATCCCAAGAGAAGGAAAGTTCAAAGAAGCTCAAAGAGTTATTCAGAAGAAATCAATTCATCATTCAAGAGAAGATCAGCAAAGCAATGTTCAAGAGAAGAGTGTGCAAGAGAGGAAGGAGCATCATTATCATAAATTTAGCCACCAAATATTCCACACACTTGCACACACTTGATCTAGAGTAAGGTCCCCCTCTCCTTGGTTCCTGTTTTTGACTAATCAATATACGCAGTAGTAAAAAATGCTATTCCTTGAAATACCTTAAACTCCATATAAGCCTTAGTAGAATAGGAGGCATACCCTTCACATGCCTCAAGTGAGTTCCACAAATACTACATACATTGAGAGATTTGAGTGCTCTATACATAATGGTGAGTTTCACAAATACCACATATAAAGAGTGATTCGAGTGTGCTACATGATGGAGAAGGGTAAGCTAAGTTTTCTTTGCAATAATATTATAAAAACTCCAAGTGACAGGATTGATAGAAGAAGGATCTCTACTTCGTGCTGTTCCATCTTTCAACTCCCCAAAGTTCAATGGTAGACACTTTGAATCCCACATGTGTATGATCGGGGATAATCTAATGTTGATGTCTTGGTTTGAGGCTATGCTTAAAGTAATCCATCCTTTTCCTCGAGACGAGTAAAAGACAAGTGTGGGGAGTTTGTTGACGGTCGTTAACTCATAAAATTAACCGTCAACTTAGCATGCAAATGGACCTATTCATAAATACTTGATAGATATAGGGTTACCACCGATAGAATTCCACGAGTTTTGGTGAATATCTATTTTGCGGGGTGACAAACCTGAAAACTACCCAAGATGGCCCACATGTCGGGTTTACGTAGAGAGAAAGACCGAACGGGTGAAAAAGTATAATCTAGAAGACTCAGAAGGCAACACACGAAACCAGGGCCCACCGGCATTGGCCGAGTCGGCCGCTGGGGGAGTCGGCCGACTCCCGGCTCCACCAATTAGGTGGAGTCTCGCGGCTCCCGCCTCCACCGACTTTGAAGATCAATAATTATCATCCATTTAGGTCGGTTTATCCGAGGGGCGTGGTTAATCCTAGGGGCTATATAAGCGAGCCCCCGGCCCCCGGGTGAAACCCTAATTCATTCTCCAGTTCATTCAAGACTTCAATCCGAGAGAGAGAGTTAGATAGAGAAGGGTCCCTCGAATGGATCTATCTCTATAGGGTATTAGTATCAAGAGAGATTGAGAGAGTACAGAGTGGAGGTAGATTTGGAGGAAGCTTGGCCTGTCGGTGTCTCCTCTCCAGGTGTATCATGGGATCAAGTCTCCTAACCCGAGGCTTGGTTTTAATCATTCGGCAATTCAACTTCTAATACTAGTAAGTTCGTTGTTATTATTGTTCTTTGGTTTACAAGTTTACTTTATTCGCTTCGCGTTGGGAATAGAGTAATCGTTCTTTAGCATAAGCGTGGTGCTTAGGCTAGGTTCACTTGTAAATGCTCCCTATTCGCCGGAACCGTGGTAGTAGTGAGGGAAGTGACAATCCCTTTATTACCTTTATAATCCACTTCCCGTTGGTAGGTAAGGTAGGTCCTTTGTGCCCGGTTTAGCATCCTCTGCGGTGTCTTTTCCTCGTGTACCCCCTTAGAACAATAGTCTCAAAGCTTGCCATAGGTTAGAAGAAGGCGATGAAGGAGTTCTCTCTATATCGCTTAATTCTCACTTGACTAGAGCCCCGGGGTAGTAGTAAAGATCGGGTTAGTCTATTGCACGTTTTCTCCTAGCGGATAAAAACAAATACGATACTCGGGACTTATCTCCCGGGTGAAGTGCTCACCGATATCCGTGCGCTTGTGGATTATTTCTCTTTGATTCTTTCGTGTGCGTATCTAGTGTCAACACTCACCCTGTTATTATCTCAAGACGAAATGGGGCTTTCCAGCTTTCTCGTGTCTTGGGAAATTGCAAGGTAGAACAGATTCACAAGCGTTGCTTATCATCTACCCAAGATCAACCAAGTCTCCGGAGGTTTTGAAAGTTTTGTAAAAGAAACTCAAGTTCCTCGAATGATTCTCTCAATCGCTCAAGAAGTGTTTGTACCTCACCAAAGGCATTTGTGTTTTGCCTTTCTTTTTAACCTACTACTATGGTTGAGAGTGGAGTTTTTGGTAGGTATGAAAGGTGGCTATGCTTTGGATCACAAAGAGTTGGTGAAGTCAAGGAATGAACCGTCCGAAGATTAAGGCCATACACTTTGATTGAGATTTGTGCAAGTGTGTGAGGGTGAAAGATTCCTATTTCTAAATGTTTTTTGGTACTCCAGGCATCATGACTCCTTTTTATTGGTGGAAAGGAAATTTGAGAGAGTATGGGCTTGAATTGGGAAAACTAAGATCTTTTCTTTTCTTTCTTTCTTTCTCTTTTTTTTTTCTTCTTTTCTCTTCTTCTCTTCCTTTTTTTTTTGAACGGGAGACTAACTAGGATTCCCATTTGTCTACTTTGAAGCTTTATTGTTTGCCCCTTGGCATTCATCATCATTTTTTTTTCAAGAGATGCTAATGCCCAATACTCTCTTTTAGGTACGATGAAGATTTTTGGCGAGAAGGAGTCATGACGAAGACAAGAAGTAGTTTTTGATGGATGATGAGTAGGGGATGCGCGATCCTCAGTGTAAGGGTCGGCATGCTTTTGTTTTGAAGAAGGTGCGCAACTCTAGGGTCAAGAGTTGGCATATTTGGGTGGACTGGATGAGAAGTTAGGTTGCGCGACTCGCAGTGTACGGGTCGACAAAATTATTTGGTGGGTGCAAGTGAATCTCAATCGTGAGTGTAAGACCATAATCTTGCGGAGGTTACAGACTTCTAGTGATCAAGCATCATATGACAACTGGGTTTAGAAAGAGTATTTGGCTACGTCATATGGCCTTGGTGGGTATTTCAAAATCATTGAGGAACTTTTTGTTTTGATAGTTTTGAAAATAAAACTCGGAAGTCGGGTTTTCACTCGGGGACGAGTCATAGCGTTGCTCGTGGCACTATATCATACCTGGCAATAACTTAGACAGGATCTAGCCTATGCGACCCACTAAGCTCAAGTTTTTCAAGGATAAGACATTTTAGCCAATGAACTCAAACTTAGGAGAAAGCCTGATTATAAACAAGGTACAAGCGAATCACGAGACAGAGCAACTTTTCATCATTTCAACAAGGGTAGAATTAAACATTTCTATGATGCATATGTATAGGAAATGAGGAAGCCCTTTTTTTTATATGCGTAAGTGTTAGTATGATACATACCTCTTATTGGGGGTCCTCCCCCAAGCTTGCTTGGAAACGGGGCCCCTAAAAATTTATTCTGAGGTAACAAATTATTTTATTTTATTTTGAGTATGTCGTCGGGACTTCCTTATGATTGAGGACCATCCTGCAGGTTAGCTCATAGCATACTACCAATATTCTTATTAGTAATTTGTCTCAATGATCGACAAGTCGACCAAGGTAAACTAGCAACCTAAGCACCATGCTCAAGCTACTAGTTTATGGAACATGCTAAGCTTGAACATGTTCCAAAACATCAAACTAAGCGAGAATAGGGGTAGCAAGATAGAACTTTATTTGACAGACTAGGCAAACATAAATGGAATGAAATACTTATAAAAAGATAACTTACCGATTATCCTGTCGGTCAGGGCTCACAGTTTATAGTCCGTGAAGCGAGACTTTCTTCTGCTCAATTTGAGCTTGATGATGAGGCGTCCGTCGCAGGAGAGGTAGACGGGGACACCTGCTTGGGCCTCCACACCATTTTTGGTGGTGTGGTGATAATTGGTGAGGATGGTGGTTGATCAGTTTCTTTTGTAGGTGCTTGTATTTTCTCCACCTTCAACACCTTTGTTTCCTCTTTAGGGACCAATTTAGGTGCCCCAGAGGTTTTGAGTGGGATTGGTTTTGCCTTGGTTTCCACTCTTTCTTGGGCCGGAGCCTTACCCTTATTTTTCTTTTCTTCGGGTTGCGCAGGAACGGCCTTTGATTTTGTTTCTTTTGTAGGAGCCTTCTTTCTTCCTTTCTTAGGAGCTCTTTGCTCCTTCTTTTCTTTTGGCTCCCGTTCTTTCTTTTTCTTTGTTTTTGTTCCGGGTACCCCTTGCTTTCGCGGCTCGGCCTCTCGTTCCCGAGATAATATTGGGAATCCAATTCGCACCAAGAGGTCGGATTTCAACTTCCGTGACCTCTCTTGTGGTTGGCTCATACTTGATGCAAATCATGTTGCACTCCTCCGTCTTCCATGGCCGGAAGTGGAACTTCTCCTCACTCCCATTGATGTTGAACCGGATCTCTCCAGCTCCAACATCAATCTGCGCTCCAGCGGTACTAAGGAATGGTCGCCCCAATATAAGTGGTGATTCTTTGGTGGCCTCCATGTCGAGTACCACAAAATCCACTGGGACGAAGTATCCTCTAATCTTCACAGGAATATCTTCGCCTATTTCCGCCGGGTAGCGTAAGGAGGAGTCCGCTAATTGGAGTGTGATCGTTGTTGGTGATGACCTTGTATAATTTAGCTTGTCAAATACCGTCTTGGGCATGACACGATGCCGGCACCAAGATCACGAGTGCGTGGTCAAACCGCGCCTCCAATGGAGCATGTGATAGTGGGGCATCCTGGGTCCTTCTTCTTTTCTGGTAAATCATTTAGGATTGCCTCACTACACTCTTCTGTGAGTTTGACCACGCTGTGGATGGCAGTGGTCGCTTGTTGTTGATGATGTCTTTGATGTACTTGGCGTAGGAAGGTACATGTAAGACGTCCATGAGCGGAACGCTCACATGTACTTTCTCGACCATCTCAACAAACCGAGCGAACTAATCATTCACAGCTTGCTTTCTTGTTCTTGTGGCGAATGGCAGATGTGTTGTATCTGGATAATCCAGGGTCGTCCCTGATTTTGCCTCGCCTTGTGGTTCAGGAGATGAAGGTTCTTCTAGCTGTGGTACTGCTTGTTTCCTGGCTGCTTGTTTAGGATATGGTGGATCGCGAGTGGCCTTACCGCCTCTCGTGGTCACAGAATTAACGTTTTCAAAAGTACTAGCAGCTTGATCCGAAGTTTTGCCAGTTGGATCAATAGGAACATCAGAAGCAATCTGAGCTAGCTGTCTTTCTATCATTTTGTTAAAGCTCAATCGATTCTTGACAAGTCAAACCTTCTATCTTTGTATCGATGCTCTCTAGGATTTTGTCATTGGCCAAGATCTTTTGGTGAGGTTTTCGTTGATCTTTGCTTGGCCAAGGACTAAATCCTTGAGAGTAGGCTGATTCGAACTGTAATTCGCGGAGTAGTTCAAATTACCTTGATACTGTGGACGGGACTGATTGTTCCATCCATTATTACCTCCTTGCTGTTGACGATACCCGTTATTGATGTAAGAAGCTTCTTCACGGGTTTCGGGGCAATCATTCCCCGAATGTCCATCATTGCCACAGACCTCGCACGTTATGCGAGATTCTATGGTTTTGACAGTGCCGGATGTATCTCCGGCGGCTCTTTCGTCAAACTTTTGCAGGAGCAAGTCTATTTTTGCGGCCTCCGTCGCCTTCACGGGGTGCGAGCCTTTTTGTTGCTTGGGTGGGGTTCTTTCTTCCCCCCAAGCTTGATTTTCTACCATTTTGTTGATTAACGCCGTAGCGTTATCAACTGAGTGATAGAAATGCGCTCCACTCGCTAGCAGCGTCAAGGTGCCCTTTTGACATGGGCGTGAGCCCATTGTAAAAGTTTTGGAGCACCAGCCATTCCTCCATCCCATGATGAGGACAGTCCAGGATGAAGCTTTGGAGCCTTTCCCAAGCTTCAGGAATGGGTTCCATCTGTGTTTGCTGGAAATTGGCAATTCTTCCCCTCAGAGCATTTGTTTTGCCCATGGGGAAGAACTTTGCAAGGAATGCCGTGGAGCATTTGCCCCATGTGCTCACAGCTTCTTTGTCCTTATAAAACCACTGCTTCGCCTTCCCCACTAGGGAGAAGGGAAACAGCCGGAGCCTGATGACGTCAGCTTCAATGTCCTTGATGACGACAGTGTCACAGAGCTCCAAGAAACGCTGCAAGTGAGCGTTGGCATCCTCATTGGGGAGTCCGCAAAACGGAATCCCCTGCACCATGGTGATCAGGCCAGTTCTTAGCTCAAAGTTCTTGTCCGCCACGTTGACAACGGGCCAAGTGGGCACGTTGGCAACAGCGGGGACGGAGAATTCGCGAAGAGTCTTCTGAGCCATTGGGATGGTTGCTGAAGGTGCGTAAATGACCGGTTCTGCCGACGGAGTAGCGAAGAAGGAGTAGCTCTAGGCTTCTTCTTCCTTAGGAGTGCCTCCGGATTTGGATGGAAATTTTCTTGCCGGGAGAAACGGACATACACTATCCGTTTTACCCACAACAGGAGAAAACATAAAAGTTAGCCTCGCATAGACCTCGGACTATTTCTAATGAAGTTATATCCATGCCATGCTAGGTTATTTTAACCAATGCCTTCCCCGCAATGGCGCCGAAATGCTTGTTGGCATTTCTTAACGCAATCACTAGAATTGTTACATCCCGGTGGTCACGCCAAGAAACGCGGGGTTGATAGTCGTGTTCTAAAGATATTATCCGCAAGCGCACGGATCTATCATTGTAGCATTTCACCCGGTATGTCGTATCGTTATTTATATTTTCCCAAATGAAGGCATGGTGTAAAATAGCTCTAGCACATGGATATGGTACTTCACATCATCGAAATAAGCCTTAGTGCTATGCAAGGGGGTAAGATAAACGGTAATTTGAGGATAGTGGACACACACTTGGTCTTCACTCAAGGATAGAGAGAAATAAGGAATAAAAGAAACGGAAAGAATAAAGAATAAATCTACTGGAGCTGGTTGGTCGTATATTGCTAGGCGTAGATTAGCTAAGTCACAAGTTATACAGGGTTAGAGGTACGTCAGAGCCTAAAGTAACAGGGAGACCCGCTGGTGTCTCATGCCCGATAGAGGCATTTACGAACTCCTACGCGACATACGGACGTGGGGGATTACGGGACGGCCATGGCTGTCACCACCGCCGCCTACCCTCAACCGTGGCATGCTGTCATATTCGAAGGCCCCCTCGTATCCGGACACCACGCCCGCATACTAAGGAACTACCTATGCTCCCCCAGGACTCCCACCCTACGGATGGACGAGCTAGAACACAGGCAAACCCGAAAGAACATCGAACTATTACTCCACTCTCCTCAGAGACTCTAATCCTATAGAACATATGAACGATGAAGAACAGGGATGAACATGCTATGAACTGATCATACGAACTAGGCTCTAGTTCATATGTATCAACATGAACATGATCAAGACTATGCTGTAGTTCATACACTAAGCAACATATAAAGTACAAGAGCTTGAACAAGGAAGAACACTCCATAGAGATTTACCAAGATGTATCTCTTCTTCCTAGGAGACAAGCTCTCCTTGGTAGCTTTCCTAGCTCCAACTACTACTGGCTCTAGGCTAAGGAACAAGTGGAGGTGAGGGAGAGAGAGACCAAATGAAATGTGTGTGTTGAATTCCTTTTCATCTCCCCTTTTATATGTGTGAGGAGGTCGGTTTGAGCCTGATTAGGCAGGTACACCAGCGCACCGCCCTCCTCAGCATTGAATGAACCGCCTCCAGCCGGCCGGTCCCACAGGTCAGTGGGGAGGGCGCGAGCGCCAGCACGCCCCTGGCGCGAGCGCGCCCCTGGCGCGAGCGCGCCAGGGTGCCGCCTCCCCCTGACCAACTTTGGCCGGTGGGCCTCCCCTGGTGAGTGGGCTTCGGTGTTGAGGTGTTTTGGTCCATTTGGGTTCCCGAAGTGGCCCATCTCCATTTGGGGTGGTTTGGCGCTTTCCGTAAAAGCGCCTTTTCGATGTTTAATCGCACTTTTATATGATTCCTCGCAATGACAGTATATTTCCTAGTGCACGTGGATTTGGGTTAGTTGCACATGTATATGCATATAGGAATATATAATTCACCCTTTTTCATGTCTAATTGGCGGTATAAAATCGTCGATAAGGACCGCCAACAGCTACTCGGGGTGGGAGCAGTACCCTCAGCCGGCACAGACCGCTGAGAGGGCATGGTCCGAGGCATGGACCGACGAGTGGGAGCGACAGAGGAGGTACACTGTCGACTCACCACCACCAGAGTAGGAGCCGACGATGGCCACCATCCATGCATGCCTTGGACAGCTGCAGATCCAGACAAACGACATCAGAAACACCCTGGGCAGCTTCATGCACTCGATGACCCAGTGGCAGCAGCAGCACGGGCAGCGGTTCAACGCTCTTGCAGAGAGCCTCCGCATACAGCAGGAGGAGCAGAGGGCCTACTAGAGGTTCCAGGGATACAACCCTAGGCCATGAGCTACAGGATAGCTTGGGGGAGGACCCCCACTTGAGGTACCTGCATTGCATATGTAATTTCTCGTAATCTTATTTCATTTTAGCATGTTTAAATTCAAGTTTCTTGCATTGGAAAATTCAAAAAAAAATTCCATTCTATATGTGTGCTATGAAATGTTTAGTTCCACCCATGTTGAAATGATTGGTTGCTCTGTTTTATGTCTCGTTTGTACTTGCCTAAAATAGAGTTTTCTCTAATATTTGGGTTTATCGGCTTTACATTATCATGCTCTGGAAACTTGATCTAGTGGGTTGCATACAATTACTCTCATCTAGGTTATTGCGCGATATGATATAGTGACTTAGACCACAGCAATGACTTTGTCCCTTGAGAAAACCTGATGTCCGGAGTCTTTGTTCCAAATTTTTTTTCAAAAACAATAGTTCCTCAATGATCGCGAAATACCCACCAGAGCCATATGATCCATCTATAGAATAAGAACCTTCATACGCTACTTGTTCATACATTGAGTTCGGTCGGATTGTTACCGACGTGAGATTATGACTCTACACCCACGATTGAGATTCACTTGCACCCACCAAATAAACGCCAACTCTTACACCGAGAGTTGCGCACAACATGCACCCTTTACCATCCGCCGACTCTTACACCGAGAGTTGCGCACCATTTTTTCCACCAAATAAAAATGCCTAACCCTTACCCCGAGGATCGCGCACCCCTCTCTTGTAGTTTGCAAAATTCTCCATGCATTGTTCATCATGACATCTCTCTCCACCTCATCCTTTCCATCAATAAAGTTTTGGGCTATGTTCTTAGTCAGAAAAAAAGTAAGAGAAAAGAAAGAGAGGAAAGAAAGAAAAAAAAGGAGATATATATAGTTAGAAGATTTATCACTCTTGTAGGCAAACGGGAAAAAGTCTTAGATCCCCGTTCAAAAAAATAAATAAAAAAAATGAGAGAGTAGTTTTAGTTGTTCTTTGATAGCCCATCATTTCTTCATCTCATTCATCAATAAAAGAGAGTATGTCATGATGCATGGAGACCCAAAAATACCACAAAAATTAGGAATCATCTTTCATTCCATCCACACACTTGCACATCTCAATCAAGGTGTATAGCTTAATCTCCGTAAGGCTCAGTCCTTGACCTTACAACATATGTGATACAAGTATGCGAACTTACATAACTACCCAAAACTCCACTCTCAGCTTTTAGTGGTAGGAAGAAGGCAAAATCTGAAAATGCCTTTGGTGAGGTTACTATACACTTTTGAGCGATCGAGTGGGTCATTTGAGGAACTTGGTTTATTTATAAAAAAACTTACAAAACCTCCGGGATCGAAAGTTGATCTTGGGACGAATGAAAAGCACCGGTCTTTTGGAACTGTTCTATTTTGCAATCGCCCAAGACTTGAGAAAATTAGAAGCCCCACTCCATCAGGGGAATCATAGAGTAGATACAATTGCCGATTTATTCAAATAGTAGTAGAACGCTCTCTTTTAGCTTGTACACTTGAGATATAATCGGCATCGTAGCAACCCCTGATCAACAACCCAAAGCAAAGACTTGCTCGGGACGAGCAAGGGGTAAGCTTGGGGGATCTTGTTGGCGGTCCTTAACTCCAATTTTTAGCCGCCAACTATAGGTCATTTTGGGGGAAATAAATATTTTATCTCACATATATCTTTACTATTGACCTAGTTCCACTTCCGTGCTTGGAGAAAATATTGTTTTGCAGAAAATACACCAAGTGTGAATTTCTGGAATAAAAATACGCTTTTCGGAAGGCGTAAAACAAGCTAGAAGAGCAAGTGGGCCATCTGGAGGCCACATGGGCCAGAAACACCAGCACCAATACAGCCCAGGAGGTGGCACGGGCCCACCGACCAAAGTTAGTCAGGGGGCGGCTCCACCCAGGCGCGGGCGCGCCTGGAGCGCGCACGCCCCCCCTGGCCGACCTGTGGGCCCGACCAAAGGCGGTTGCCTCCTGCCATCTGAAGAAAGACGGTTCCGCTGGTGGTTTTGACCATGCTACCCCCGAACCGCCTCCAGCGCCCTATTTAAGAAGAGGAGAGGCCCCCACCTTCACACACAACATTTGGAGCCATCTCTACACCTCTCACTTGTTCTTTAGCATTAGTAGTAGTCATTTGGAGCTAGGCAAAGCTACTTGGAGAGCTTGTCTCCAGGAGGAAAAGCTACATCTTTGGTATAAATCTATGGAGCGTTCTTCCTTAGTCAAGTTCTCATCATATTTATGTAGTCTTGCATATGAACTAGAGTATAGTCTAGTACATGATATATTAAATGATCAAGAACTAGGCCATAGTTCTTGTGAGAGTTGTTCATCATGTTCTACATTGTTCTTCATCATTCATATGTTTTACTTGTTTAGATTAGATTGTAGGAGAGGAATAGCGGTTCGATGTGCCTTCGGGTTTGCCTATGTCCTAACTCGTCCATCCGTAGGGTGGGAGTCCCGGGGGATGTAGGTAGCTCCTTAGTATGCGACATGGTGTCCGAATGCGAGGGAACCTACGGATATGTCGGCATGCCACGGTTGAGGTGGTAGGCGGCGGGTGGTGATGACCTGTCCATCCTTTGTAATCCCCACGTTCGCATGTTGAGTAGGAGTTCGTAAATGCATCGCCATCGACCCGATTCAGTTGCCGCGGTCTCCCCATATTCCTAGTCTATAGTCGAGTCTTGACTTGTATAACATGTGGAATTAGCTGTTCTAGCATTGACTATATAGGACCCGCCGCTCCGCGTAGATTAATCT
>JAENPR010001183.1:0-210577 GCA_018135685.1 Themeda triandra
GGTGGTGATAGCCTGTCCGTCCCTGTAATTCCCCACGTCACATTCATCTCGTGTAGGAGTTGTAAATGCCTCTATCGATTGGCGAGACTTCTTTGGGGTCTCCACCCTAGGCCTTGACTTACCTCTAACCTTGTATAACATGTGACATTAGGCTTGTTCTATGCATAACTATGTACGACCTACTTGCTCCTCATAGATTTTACCTTTGATTCATTTATTCTTTATTCCTTATTTCTTCGTTATCCTTTAGATAGACCCAAGTGTGTGTCCACTATCTACAAATCCATTTTGTCTTACTGTATAGTACTAAGGCCTTACTTCGATGATGTGAAGTCATAAACCATGATCATGCTAGAGATTATTTTACACCTTGCCTTCCCTTGGGAAAATATAGATAACGATACCCTGAATACTTCCGGGTGAAATGTTGTAACAATAGATACGTGAGCTTGCGGATAATGATTCTATAAGGTTATGGTCTATCGACCCCATGGGCGTTTCTGGCGTGATCGCCGTTTTCGGTGGTTGCGCTAAGAAACGCCAACAAGCATTTATGGTGCCGTTGTGGGAGATAGAATTTTTATCTATCTTTTGGTAATTGCACTAAGAATTGTCAACAAGCATTTCTAGTGCCGTTGTTGGGGAAGGCATAGGTTAAAATAATCCGGCATGAACAAAATGTTTGTTTATGACTTCACTAGAAATGGCCATTGTCTATACTTCGACGAAAATCCGGAGGCACTCCTAAGGAAGAAAAGGTCCCGCTCCTCTTATTCTTCGTAGCTCCACCGACACACGAACCAACCACCACCGCACCAACCAAGATGGCCCTGAAGTCGCTCCGCGGGGTCTCCACTCCCCTTGTTGCCAACGTGCCCATGGGCCCGTTGTCGACACGACGGACAAGAACTTTGAGCTCCGGACCGGGCTCATCACCATGGTGTAGGCAATTCCGTTACTGGATTGCCGAATGAGGACGCTAACGTCCACCATACCAAGGTAATTCAAACTACAACTCCGGTTAGAATTCGAATCAGCCTTCTTTGAACGGTCTTAGCCCAAGCAAAAATTAACAAAAATCTTACCAAAAAGATACTTGCTAATGATAAGGTTCAAGAGATATTAATGATAGAATTAGAGGGTTGTCTTGCTGTTAAGAACCAATTAAGTTTTAATAAGATGTTGGAAAGGCAGCTTGCTCCCAGATCATTTGCCCAGCCCCGTTCCCCATCGATCAATGCAGCTATTACATTGTTGAAATGTGAATTCGGTGACCACGAGAGGTAAGACCACCGTGATGCAAATCCTAACCATGCAGCCGGGAAGATCCTTCATCAACGAAGCCCGGGACACGGAAGGGAGGGCAACACTTGACTACCCCGACACAACCCTCTACCGTTCGCCACGGAACCGGAAGCAAGCGGTGGATGGCTTGAGTTCACCCGATTTGTTGAGATGGTGGAGAAGGTACATGTAATTGTCCAGCCACGGACGTCTTACATGCACCTTCCTACACTGGATACATCAAAGCCATCATCAACAACAAGCGGGCGCTTCGGTCCCACCGAAGTGGTCAAGGCGTGGAGGAGTGCAATGTGGCAATCCTTAATCATGTACCAGGAATAAAAAGGATGCGGGGATGCCCCACCATCATTTGCTCCATCGGGGCCGACCAGTTCGACCCGTGCTCGTGATCTTGGTGTCGGCGTCGGTGTAATGCACAAGACTATCTTTGACAAGTTAAGCTACACATAGGTACATCACCAACAACCATCATGCTCCAGTTGGTAAAGACTCCTCCATCCGCTACCTAGGGATTAGGAAAGATATCCGGTGAAGATCAGGGGTACTAGGTCCCAATTGACTTCGTGGTCTTGGACATGGAAGAAACAAAGGGAACTCCGCTCATCTTGGGGTGACCCTTCCCTGTGCAGTGGAGCACAAATTCATGTTGGGGGGTGGAGAAATCGATTCAACATCAATGGGAAGGAAGAAAAAGTTTGAGTTCAGACCAAGGCGTGGGAAGAGTGCAACATGATTCGCATTAAGTATGGACCAAACACATGCGAAATCGTGGAGGTTGAAATATGTCCACATAATGCAAAGACCATCGCCAATTTCATGAGGAACAGGCGAAGAAGCCCGGAAGCGAGCGCCCTCCCGGATCGGCGAGAGAAAATAAGTTGCGAGAAAAAGGAGCAGAGAAAAAGAACAAAAAGAAAAGAAATAAAAAGCTCCTAAGAAAAGAAAGAAAGAGTTCCAAAACAAAAGCGGGGAGAAAAAGAAAACTCATACGAGAGAATGAGGAAAGCGCTCCGGCAAAACCCAATGGAAAGAAGGACAGGGATCTCGCCCAAGACAATGCGAGACAAAATGCACCCCGGTGCAACAAAAAAAAAAGAAGAGGAGCTCGGGTTCTGATCCAAGCACGAAGAAAAAGGAAAAGCCCCTGTTCTGCCAAGGTGAAGGGCCAAAAGAATAAAAGGCTCCACGAGGAAGTGATGTAAAGGAGGTGGAGAAGCAAAGAAGGGCAAAACTACTACGCCGCCCCAAAGAAGACACAAGACCCTCCTGCACCAACGGCCACATGCCGCCCAAGGCCAAGATGGTATGGAAGCCCGAGAAACAGGTTGACCGTCTATTTCTCCTCTGACGGATGAACCCTCAACAAAGCAATCAATGAAGAAGAAAGTCCCTCTCGCGGACTCCAAAGCAGTTTGAGCCACGACCCCGGAGGTAAACCGGTAAGTTATCTTTTATTGTTCTTCCTTAAAAAATGATAGCAATAATAGTTTGTCATCTAGTTCTATCATGTCACCCTTGTTTATGCGACATGGTGTCTTAGAACATGTCCCTATTAACATGTTCTATAGACTCGTAACACAAGCATGGTGTTTGAGTTACTAGTCTACCTTAGTCAATCCCATTGACCTCTAAGACAAAATGTTAGCGGGATTTGGGTATCGTGTTGTGAACTAGACCATGCGGGACACTCGTCGACCTAGATGGATGATGACGAGGCATCGGGTGAGTAAATAAATTCTACCTCAATATAAGATTCCTCATCTCAAAGCAAGATTGGGGGAGGACCCCTAATAAGAGGTACACATTCAAAAAAATGTATTATCATATTTATTTTATGTTGCATTATGAATAAATGTTTTTCACTCTATATATGTGCATTGAAAAAACTTAGTTCTACCCTTGTTGACATGATGAATAGTTGCTGTCTCATATGTCTTTCTTGCTCAATTCATAATCGATCTTTCTCTAAAGTTTGGGTTTATCGGCTAAGAATGTCTCATCCTAAAAACCTGAGCTAATGGGTTCATATACTTGATCTTGTCTAAGTTATTGCTCCATATGATATAGTGTCATAGACATTATGACTTTGCTGCGAGTAAGACTTGACGTGCGGAGGTTTATTTCAAAAATTATAAAACCATAAGTTCCTCGATGATTATGAAATACCCACCAAGGCCATATGACATGCTTTAGATAGGAAAATCTTTTGTCATATGCTACTTGTTTGATGTTGATTAGGCCAAATTGTTGTGACCGATGTTAGACTATAGCCATGAACCCACGATTTGAGATTCACTTGCACCCATCAAATAAGCTTCTGCCAACTCTTGCACTGAGAGTCGCGCACAAACATGCTTCCATTCCACCAAAAATGCCAACTCTTACCTTGAGAGTTCGCATCATTCCACACAATAAAGTGTCAACTCCACTCTTTGAGGTTGCGCACCAATCCACCAAATGAAAATGTTGGCTCTTTACCTTGAAAGGCTAGCATTCTGTGGTCACCAAAATCTGCTCTACATGCATTCCAATCATGAGATGTCTCTCCCCATGTACTCTTCATACTCAGCAGACTGACTATGGGCTATGCTTATTTGTCCTTGTAAAAAATAAAAATAAAAATGCTAGGGGCACATAAGAGGACAAGGGTCCCATTAAGTGAATAAATGGAAAAGTATAGGTCCCTCGTTCAAAAAAAGAAGAAGAAGAAAAGCATAGATCCTTAGTATATACTTCTCATAGCCCATGCTCTCCCAAAATCCCAAAAGTCCAACAATAGAGAATCATGATGAATAAGAGTAGCCAAAAATACCACATAAATTAGGAACCATCCATCATTTCACACACTTGCACATCTCAATCAAGGTGTATGGCTTGTGTACGCATAAAGGTCCGGTTTTTGACTTAGCAATATATGTGATACAAGTATGCCCACTTTTCATACTGTCCAAAACTCCACTCTCGGCCTTAGTGGTAGGATATGAAAAAGGCAATACCCCACAATGCCTTTGATAAGGATATCATACACATTGAGCGATTGAGAGAATCATACGAGGAACTTGTGCTTTATTTTTACAAAATTTTCAAAACCCTCCAGATAGATGGTTGACCTTAGGTGAATGATAAGCAAAGTCTATGAATCTGTTCTACTTTACAATCGCCCAAGACGGAAGAAGGTTGAAAAGCCACATTGGTCTGGGATAATAGCGGGGTGGATAGAATGCCATTTTATTCAAATTGCGATAGAAAACTTTGTTATGAACTACGCCACATTTGAAGAATGATCGGCATAGTAGCAACTCCTCATCAACAACCTAAAGCCCGGCTTTGCTCGGGACGAGCAAAGGGTAGCTCAGGGATCTTGTTGGCAGTCCTTACTTGACGATTTTTAACCGCCAACTTGACTCTAAAGGGAGAAATAAATATTTTTATTGCACATATACCTTTGCTACTAACCAAATTTCACTTGTGCTAGATAAATTATCAATTGCGGGAATATATATAGCACGGGGAATTTTTGTAATAAAAAGTCGCTTTTCGGAAGGCGTAAACTAAGGGGAGAAGGAAAGCCCCTTCGGGACCAATGTGACCAAATTCCCCAATGCCCACGACGGCCCCGAGGCCCATACAGCGACCGACACAGCGAAGTTGGTCGAGAGGGCGCTAGCACCCGAGGATGACGCGCTGGCGCTTGACGCACCCCCCGCAACCCCCCGTGTGGGCCTGGCCTCCCATCTGCAGCTTTGATCTAAGATATGATATTGAATCTAAATCTTTCAGTTGCCCTAGAATGAAAAAAAGAACTTATAAAGGCAATCACAATATTGCAATGTTATATCAAGATAGCTAGATTTGATCTAGATTTATTCCAGTCTTGATCGCAGCTCTCAAAGCTTTAAACTTAACCCTGAGAGTTGCTCCTTGATGCATTATTATGTGACAAGAGAAGACATGCAGTGGAGACTATGTTATTGAAGTCAGGTAGCCGTGCCCAATAGTTTTCAAACTGAAATAGAGATGCCTTGGGTGTGTGTGCCAACTTGGACTTTGTAAGGGGTGTGATATGATGTATTCTTTTGCTAGAGGCATGACTTGTGAAAAACCAATCTAATTGTTGCATTAGTGTTTGTTGTTGCATATTACTCCAAGTGTAGCTTCGACCTTTAATTGGTAATTCAATGAGGCCTAACTGACGTATGATGTCATTGAAGAGAATCATATCATTCATGTTTCCACCTGGCCTATTCCTGTTAGCTGCTGAGTTGAAGTCACCCATAATAATACAGTTATCATCATATGCCAAATCTAAACTGTACAGCCAAGAAACAAAATAGGTTCTTTCAGGCTCTTTTGTCGGACCGTACACAGTAACCAGATTCGATTCAGTTAAGTCATGAACAGATGTCACTTGCATTTTCATGGCAAATATTTGTGAGTCAATCACTACCGCTTAAAAAATTCTAGAATACCAAGCCACAAGGATTCTACCAGATGCTCCATCTAATGGGCAATATTCAAAACTATCAAATCTCTTAGGTGCAAAATTTCTTAAAAATTGGATATCTATTTCCTCTCTTTTTGTCTCCTAGAAGCAAAACAAAGAACAAGAACTTTCTTGTAATTTATTTCTGATAAGGTTCCATTTATCAGGTTCATTCAAGCCTCGCACATTCCAGCATAACAAGTTCCAAGTACGATTATGATCCATAGATACTGATGAAAAGGAAAATAAACAGTGGGCACACAGCCACCACTGGCAAATAAGCAAAAGCAACCATAAAAGTTGCAGCAAAACAAAAAGAGAATAGTGATCTGTATTGCTATCCAGCAGTGCTTGGGAGTGAATAATTGTCTTCTATTCATTATATTTCTTGCTGGAGAGCAACTTGGCTTCAGCGACATCCTCAGGGCCACTTCACAATAAGTTATTGCCAGGTTCTGCATAAATGGTACATGCAGTCCATTTGTTCCCTGACCTGCTTCCTCAGATTCACTTGATTTTTCTTTCCCTATAGCCACCTCCTCCAGGGCTAGTTGGAGCTTTTGCTGCATCATTTTTGTATCTTTTTATTCAATTTTCTTGGCTTTGACTTCTCATCTAGTTACATGAACTCAACATCAGGCTGCTTGCTCAGCCTTAAGCTTCTCCTAACCCCATCATCTACAATAGGTGCAGGCCTTTTCCTGTTGATTCTTTTTGGCTGTGCTTGGAAAATCATGGTATTTTTTGGAGGTGATGCTTGCTGGTTAGGATAGAGACTTTGCAGTGGCTGGACATCTAACTTGAGTTGTAATGAAGCTTCTGAAACATCATCAATTTCTATCTCACTAAGAAATTGATTGACAAGTGGGTCCTAGGTGTCGTCATTCTTTGTTGTAATGAGTTTGAGCTGCTCTATTTTGACGGTGGCTGCTCAGAAAATGCACGCCCCCACCACCGCCCCCCCCCCCCCCCCCCCCCAAAAAAAAAAAAAAAAAAAAAAGTGGAGAGATATTTAATTAGAATCATTCCTTACCTATGATGATCTAGAGCAACATATGCATTTGTCATAGTTGGATTTTCCACTTCTACACACCCCACCCCTTGCACAGGTTCACGGACACCAGCGCCTCCACGTCGATGTCCATGCTGTGCTACAGGCCAAGGTCCTAGAGCACGCGCGCGCCACACCCGCATGCGAGCTCAGCGCCCGCTTGATCTCGCGGCAGGGGCAGTGGACAGGATGTCGCGGTGCAGCACTGCCCAGTACCTCCGCCTCGCGGCAGCTTGGATGAGAGTTGGAGGGCCACAACTTCCATGTGGCCTATTTAGTTTTGTGGGTCGAAAAGGGAGATTTTGACGGTACAACTCTCCAAATAGTAACCTCTTTGACAAAGTAACCGTCACGTTGGACTGTCCCCAGTGATACGATATATTGATACCACGATCAGGTCCCCAACCGAAGTTTGAGCAAAAAACCTCACTAGAGTATCTTCAAGGGCTTCGGCAAATTGACTTGCATTTATTGTTGTTTGCAAACTCTCATAACAAAATGCAAAAAATAAAAATAGGCCATCTCCAAGGGAATTGACATTTGGACTTGGCAAAGGATAAAAATAGGAGGTCTCCGGGCGCGTGCGCTTTCCTGCGCGCGTGATTTTGCTCGTTTGATTGGGTTTGCAAAGCCGTCACGGCTTGGCGTTTTTGCCAAGTTTGCTCCCTCATTTGTCAAGTTGCCCAAATTGCAAACTCCAAATGCAAAACCGTTGGATACCTCTTTTGGAGCTTTTTGACAAATTATTTAAATGCAGACCTCAAATGCAAAACTCTTGGAGATGCTCTTAGGATCTCTATTTCGGTTGTAAAAATATGAGGCCCTCAAATCTTCTGTTGGAGCTGTCATTTCTAGTGGGTTTGGAAGAAGCTCCTTTTAGAAAAAGAGAATATGCTGAAATTATAGCTGTTACATATTGCAGTCGACCAATACTCGGTACATCGGCCTACTAGTTTCGTCAAGTCTTGATGACATCCTGTCTAGATCGCTGTTTCTCCATGATAGGTGAACTTTTCTACACGCTGATGTCGACGACTGTTATGTTGTTTCAGAAAAAATCAGGCTGACTCATTATATTATATACTAGGAGGATTCCCACGGGTATAGAGAAGGAATATAAATGAGTTAGAATGTAACGACTAAGGATAAGGAGATGAATGCATACCACTATACACAATATATAGAGAAACGAAAAATACAAAATATATCTTATCAATATACTATATAGAAGAAATTGTAGCACAAAGAGGCATGAGAATCTTTCGGTACTAATGAAATGAACATGTTGGTTGAATCTAATTACTATATGGACTGCACAGCCCAGAGTCACATCGTTGGCCACCGGCCCACCGGCAATGGGAAATTTTTCTTTTTTCTATTGTGTACCTTATCTTCAACAGGAGTACAGGACGGGAGGCCTCCTGAGTTCTGATCGTTGGCGGCCTCACCAAAGGAGTGCCGTCTCGCCTCGAGCCTTGCCATCGCCTGTGCGGGATCGCGGAAGGAGCGCAGCCGCTCTCAGCCGCCTCGCTCGCAGCCGGCTTGTAGTCGGAAGGAGCGCCGCCGCTGCCGCTAGGATTCGCCGCCTCGAGCCTCCTGTCGCCCACGCGGGGTCCTGCTAGGATCGCGGCTACTCTTGCCGCCGCCCCGAGCTTCCTGTCACCCACACAGGATCGTGGAAGGAGCGCGGCTACTTTGTCCGAATGGTTGCAGAGGTGCGCCTTTCTCCGCTCATTGCGATTCTCAACCCGATCTGCCTTCATCGCGGATTTTGGAATAGATGGGACTCAGAGCGATGGTTAATTAAATAGTAAATGCACAAACGGAAGATGATGATGAATTGCCTAGGGACCTGTGGGCAGAGGAAGGGCCAAGGGACACACATATCCGGAGGCGGTGCTGGATAACTGAAAATGCGTTTCATTTTCTGAGCACTGAAGGAGTCCGTGGCGTAGGGATGAGGTGGGATCTGTGCGTAACTGAAATTTTGGTGATGTGGCGCAAGGAGGTGACAGATAAATAGCTTAGTGGGGTTTGTTTATATAACAGGTATAGATACGTCGCTATTATTGGATATAGAGAATAGCCCCTGATTATGATAACCGAAGAAATTCTAGTGATTCTTGTTATATATTTAAATCAGGATGGCTCTGTGCTGTAATTTGTATTGATGAAATGACCAGCTGATGTTAGAATGTTGGAGGCTAAGCACTGGCCTATTGAAACCTGCTATATATAACACATAATAATCAGCACAAAGACAATTGGTAGCCATGCATCTCCCACAACTAAAAAAAGAGTACAAGTAAGACATCCTCTTCATGCGGTAAATTTTTTTCCGGTCGTCCGTCTGGTGTAACATGCGACCCACACCTTTTCTCGCTCGATGGCTGCATGGAAGGAAGGAGGCTGCATGCAAGGAAGGAAGGAAAAAAAAAACAGCTCAGCTCAATAGCTGCATGCAAGGGAGGTAAGGAAACCGCATGAATGAAAGGAAGGAAAACTTATCTTGCCCTAGGCTGTATGGAAGGAAAGCAACCGGCAATTTGCCTCGAAGGTGTTGGATTATGATCTCGGCTAATGCCATGATTAATGACGAAAATATTTAATAATTAGATTAATTAGTTGTTAAGTAAATGGTCCACCTGTCATGTATATCCAACAGATTAGATTTGCCGCGATCGGCGGCAACCCTTAGATCGTCTAGGGTTTTCGCCCCCCAGCCCACAGCGCACTATATAAGAGGAGTCGCCCCTAGCGCCTCTATCCATACATTCACACCCAAACCGATCAATTAGGCGCTGGAGGGTTTAGGAAGGCTGTCACCCACGTCCATCCCGTGCAGGTAATCCCAGCAGGACCGCCGCTCCGGCGTCTCACGTGCTTCATCAAGAGAGAGTCTTAGCTCTCAATTGGTGAAGATTAGTACATCTACATCTACATCAACAACCTCCAGCAATAGCAGATTGCATCTACAGAGCTCGATAAATATTAGATTAGTTTTCCGCATTAAGATAAGCTGGTGATCATGTTTTAGGCTAAGATCAAGATCCTGTTTATGTTTTAATCTAAGATTTATTTCAACAGAAAGCGCCTGTGATCCGTCCGCGCTCCAGCGCACCACGTCCACAACCAAGGTTCCATCATCCCGCACCTTTTTTTTTGACAAAAAAAATGCGGCCCCAAGCCTCTGCAGCTCTGCTGTACGCACCCAAATGTCACGTGCCCTCGCCCGCCCTAACCCGTCGGGATGCCACGGCGGACGTGGCCTTGCCGGTGGCTGGCCCATGCGGCAGACCATGTTCTTTACTCGGTTCAACATTGCCTCAAATTTAACCCGATTCATCCTTCATTGTTCGTTGCAGGTACTCTTAAATTTGCTTCATAGGTCACCATGAGATAAGCATTGGAGCAATTAGGCATCCTGCAAAATTCAACTAGGTTTAAAGTAGTTACTACATGATGGTCACTACAATTAAATATGAAAGGTGTCATCTTCCTCCTAATAACATATAATTAAGCAATGCCTGTTCTTGGTATATATTAACTGGAAACGAATAGAAAAAAAACCCATAAATATTAATAGGTTATTCAACCTGGCCTTGGAGCCCCCATAGTTTCGACAACTGCAGTATTTTCAATTTTCTCATTTGTTTGAAGCCGAATTAAAAGCCTGTTACTAAGCCAAATTACATTGCTCCTATTTCTGATCAAGATGTAGTGAGGGAATTTTAGAAAACTGCCAATCTAGACGTTGTCCGTTTAGCTTCATCCTAGATTGGTTGCTCCGTTCACTTGAAGTATCCTTTTTCCGGTCATAGTTTATCATAGGATTTTGTCGAAATGAATTCATACTCAAGTTGGTGTCTAGAAGGTTAGTGTAGAACTGCTTGATGCATAGCCCTACAAATCCCTATCCATCGGCTTCATCAATAAGATTTATCACCCAAATGTATATCGCCCCAAAGGTCTACAAATGCACTAGGTAAATTTGATTTCTGTGATAAACAACGAAAAACAAGTTTTGTGTAGCCTAAAAGGTGATGCAAGGCTCCTATTCAACAATGCTAATTGCTATGATGTCTATATCACACACAAGGTTATGTCACTACTTTCTACACTAGTGAGCAAACTAAGAACTAATTACTCTAGAACTAAGCTACTCAACTAGAGCTACACGAGATAGGCTTTGAAATGTAGTACAAGATAGTGAGGTGATGTTTATACCGATGATGTAGAAATACTTAAGTATAAGTGGAACTTGTTCTTCCAAAAATATGCTCATGCTGTGCTTATCTCCCTTTATACCGAGGCTATTGGTGGTGATTTTGAGTATATATAAGTGTGACATTTTCACCATCAACAGTGGACGACGTCAACGAGGTTGCCCCACCAGCCACTACATCCAACTGTGTTGCGTCATCCATCTGCCACCCCTTCACCTGTGCTGCTGCTATTTCTGGTATCTCTTATTCATTCTTGACTACATCCTATGCTATGCAAGATGGTGTAATTCCCTTCTCCTCTAAATGCATCTGTGATGAGGAGTAATCACGAACATGCTTTGTCTAGACATGTCTACGATGAGAGGTTTTCATAGATGCAAATGCACGATACGGATTTTATGCGTCTGTAATAACTGTTAAGCCACGACTAGAACAAAATCAGAGATCTTCTCCCAAAATGGGACACAGCTCTTGCCATGTATTGGAGATCGATTGGTGATATGTAAAACCTCTCCTCCACCTACTCTGTAAACTCTCTAGTACGGACCGGCACCCAAATACCTTTCCACCCCATAACGGGTTCGCTAGCATCAGTGGAATGATAATTCAGGTGGGGAGAATTTTCTTCCCCCCGGTGTTGACCTCAAAAAAAGAACAAAATCAGATCCTTCCATTTCTGGATGGATGGAGTATGTAACAGAAAAGATGTTCATCAATAAAGACTTTTATCTTTGTAACTTAAAACTGTTCCTGACTGGTCCAAATTAAGTGGCAAGGGTTGGTGCATGTTCTGATTTTTCATTTTACCATTGAAAACTTCCGCTCATAATGAAAACCAGAATGACTCATTCTAAGATGTAGGGTTCAGTGTAATGATGCATAACACAAATAATTAACACCTATAGTCACCGAAAATGACCGTAGCCCCAGCTGGTCCTCGAAAGTCATATGTCTATCGATCCATGCTTGACTTGATGGACAAGGAGTCGCACGTTACAGATTTGAGACGGGCTAAGAGGATAGTTGGAGACGGGTACCAAGTGCGTCTATAGTTCGGGTCTCGATAACAGCAAATCTGTGACGGGTAAAAACCCGTCGAGACTACGTGCAATTCAGCGACGAGTTAAAACAAAACCCGTCCCAAACGTAACAAAACTGCGACGGGTGAAAACCCGTCTATGTAGACGGGTATATAGTGATTACTGACGGGTGTACTGTAGCATTCATTATCGTAGACGGGTATATGTGTTACCCGTCTGCATTATATTATCTATGACGGTTTGTATCACCCGTCTATAAGCTGCTCGTCACTTTTTTTTTACTCTGCAGTACTGTCGGTAAATACAAAAAAATGTTGAGTCCAACAAAGTCGGTAAATACAAAAAAATGTTGAGTCCAACAAAGCGTGAAGAGAACGCTCACGTAAACATCAAGCTCTCATGATCATGAAATTGACATAGGGTCCAGGGATCTGATGCATACAGCACAAATATTTATTCAAGATGATGGTGTCTGGTTCTCGATGATCGTCACAAGTCAGTTGATCCGTGCTTGACAAAATGGACAAAGAATTAATCGGTAAAATACAAATATTTCTCGTGATATTGACATAAACTATATAGCGCTTCTACAAAGTTTATTTGGCAATTCTGGAGCTTGCCCGGAGGCAAAGCGAGCTAAGCATCTCCAAGAGTTTGCTATTTTTAACATGACAAATTTTGTGATTTGCCAACTTTGAAAAGATTTGCCAAGCTAAAAAAAACCTCTCTCCAATAGTTTGCTATCTTTATCTTAACTTGCCAATTCAAAAAGGAAGACCACAAGATGTTCTTTTTCACCTGCATGCATGCAACCATCTACGCGATTTGCCAAGCGCTCGCATGCGCGCACCAACAGTTTGCTAAAAGCACTTGGCATCCTAAATTTTTGCCAAAACCACAAAAAACAGCCTCCAACAAGTTGGCAAAACTACTTGGCATTTCGTGAGCTTGGCAAAATTCTCCCTTCACTTGCCAATATGCCAAGTGCTCCATCACTTGGCATCACGTGTATCCAATTTGCCAACTAGTTTTGCCAACTTGTTGGAGGCTTCATTTCGTGATTTTGGCAAAAAATGCTAGGATGCCAAGTTCTTTTGCCAAGCCCAAATAGCAAACTGTTGGAGAAGACTTCTTTTTTCACTTGGCATTTGGTTTTGAGACTTAGCAAAACTATAGATTTGCCAAGTGAGTTTTAGCAAACTGTTGGAGTTGCTCTAAATATGCGCCGAGAAGGGGTCAATTTGCCAAGCTTGTCAATTTGCCAAGTGCTTTTGCCAAGTTGTTGGAGGTTTTTTGTGGTTTTGCCAAAAATCCTAATTTGCCAAGTGGTTTTGCTAAACTGTAATTAAGCTACTTTTCCTGTAGACTTGGGTTCATATTAAGGGCAGGTTGGATATATACATATATGGCTGGTTACTGTTTATGGCTAAAAAATAACTAAAATCAGCTATAATTGGCTAGGTAGCTGTTTGACGACTATTCCTTCCATTCCGTTTTGTCTAGCGTATGGTCGTTTTTCAAATCAAATATGTTTCGACTCCGAACGAAACATGAAGCAGAAGTTAATAACGTGAATTTGAAATGTTAATGACATTGACAGAAACTTTATAGAATCTATGCTCAGCTTTGGCTGTATATTATGTGGAGCTTTCCTGGAAAACAGAGACCTGTGACTGACTATCTGAGAGAGACAATAAATTTTATGTTAGGCCTTCAATCTAGAAGTGCTACTCAAGCAGGACGCTGCTCCGATTTTTCCAGGCTTCCTCTAAATTTTGGTTGACTGACAGAGGAAATAGAGAAAATTGAAACTTTATGGACTGGTGAATCCCACCTAACGTTACATTGAATTTGGTGCTTCTATGCAATGACAGGGACGTCGCCCTATAATTCAAAAAGAGGAAGTCTAAACTTCATCCAGTTAATTTGTTTGTTGCTCTCAACCGGCAATTTTGGCACGTTGGATGTGGCATGGGAAGCCGAGAGGAACGGCATGCAGAGAAGACAATCATGGGGCCCATGCGCATGTGATGCAACAGGGAGGCGGCGCATGCTGCCGTGGGCGTCTAGAGGAATTTGGGCCTTGTTTAGATTACAAAAATTTTAACCTGATAAATAGTACCACTTTCGTCTTATTTGACAAATATTATCCAATCGTGGACCAACTAAGCTCAAAAGATTCATCTAAGTGATTTCCAACTAAACTGTGCAATTAGTTATTTTATTTATCTACATTTAATGCTCCATGCAAATGGCTCTAAAAATTAATATGATGGAGAGAGAGTGAAAAAACTTGGAATTTGGATGGTATCTAAACAAGGCCTATATAATGTTGATGTTGTTGTACCTGATATTTGTGAACAATTTGTGATATATTTCTCTGATGTCTTGTATTCATAAAAAAATTTGATTTTATTTTTGAAGATAGTGTAAATTACACTAAAAAATTCAGTGTAAATTTAGTTATAAGATAGTGTAAATATAGTAATAAGAGAGTGTAGGTGCATGGAAAAACTCCAGTTGTGTGGAGGACCTAAAACAACCGGGTTTTTGATAGATAGATCTTTTCTGTTTTTTATTTTGTTTTGCCTTTGCAATTTTTCAATTTATGTAAAATTTCCCTTTGTAATATGGCTACTATAGAAAAAAAATTGAAGGATTTGTAGTTTGTATTTGTATAATTACTCATAGTCTAAATTTTCCCATTATTTTTTGTTTTGCCTCTGCAATTTTTAAATTTATGTAAAATTTCCCTTTGTAATTTGGTTATTATAAAAAAAATTTGAAGAATTTGTAGTTTGTATTTGTAATTAGTTATAGTCAAATTTTTTATATTTTTTGTGTTTGAAATATGTAGAATTGTTTGATTTGGTGGTATAATTTTTGGGAAAATGACTGTAATTATGGCTTTGAATAATTTTTGAGAATTTGTATATTGTTTGGGTCATTTATTTATTTTTAATTTCATTTGTAATTTTATGTTTTGCTTTGGCCTCACGATTAATCATCTGGATTTTTTTTGTTAGATCCGGTTGATTTGGCATGAAGTCTCAACCGGTTGAGAGGTGAAGCCAAGTCAACCGGCTATGGTCTGATTCAATTGCCTGATTCAATTGCCGGTTGATTTATTTGAAGGTTTCAACCGGTTGAGAGTTGTCCCTCAATCATCTGCATGTAAGGTAGACAAGCACAATTGAGAAATCGAAAAGCTCTGGTCTTTGGGGGTAGCACTTGTTATCGTGTGGTCAATTTGTTGCATGCTAATAATCTACCTTTTTAGACAAAACGCTACACTGGATGTTGCATTTTCTGGTGGTGTCAGAATGTGAGGATGCAAGCGATCGGCACTCTTTGCCTAGTGATCAAGGTGCTGGGGTTGTTGCCAGAAATGTTTTTTGTAGAGAGATAGAATGAGCCAACTGATCTTTACGTGTTGATCTCTATGTGTTTAAATAAACAAGTTACATGATGTTTGTATGGTACATAGTACACAACTACAATTAACGGTCAGGCTCTTAAAAAAACTACAATTAGCGGTCCTTAACCGATTCTAGCAGCTAGTTCTCTGGGCGAGCATATAGATGGTGATCGCTGTCACCATGCCATTCTGAGGACGAGTTTGGTCAGGCGCATGCTAGAGCTGTGTCCTCATCAACCACCCCCTCCCCCCAGTCTGGGGTGTATAAGATGAAACGCACAGACTGGAGCGGAAAGCTTCAAATGTCGCCGTCGGGAGTCCTTTAGTCATGATATCTGCATACTGCTCGCCGGTCGGAACATGTAGAACGCGCAGATCACCGAGCTGGACCCTTTCTCGGACAAAATGGATGTCGAGTTCAATGTGCTTCGTGCGCTTGTGGTGTACCAGATTAGCCTAGACCGCCGATACGTTGTCAGAAAACACGACGGTGGCCTTGGTGATGGGGCAATGAAGCTCGCCGAGCAGTTGACGTAGCCAGATGCACTCGACGGCGGCATTGGCCACGACCCTGTACTCTGCTTCGGCGCTGGATCGGGATACGGTGGGTTGGCGTTTGGAGGACCAGGACACCAGTGCGTCGACCATGAATACGCAAAAGCCCGAGGTAGATCGCTGTATGTCCGGACAGCCGCCGCAGTCGGCGTCGGAGTACGCCGTGACATTGAGCTCGGGCGAGGCGTACAAATGGAGACCTTGTGTCGTCGTGCCACGGACATACCGGAGAATCCTCTTGAGCTGCATCATGTGCGGAGCGCGAGGATCGTGCATATGTAGGCAGGCCTGCTGCATGGCAAAGGCGAGGTCCGGGCGAGTGATGGTGAGGTACATCAGGGTGCCTGCGATGCTGCGGTAGGAGGAAGCATCGGTGGCCGCGCCCTCGCTGGAGAGCTTGCCCTTGGAGTCAATCGGCGTGGGTACTGGCTTGCAGTTGGACATGTCGGCACGTTCAAGGATCTCCTCGGTGTACCGTTGCTGGGAGAGGTTGAATCATCCTGACGCAGTACGCTTGACGTCGACCCCAAGGAAGAAGTGCAGTGCGCCGAGGTCCTTGACAGCGAACTCGGCTCGAAGGCGATCAACCACATGCTGAATGAGGGTGTTGTTGGAGCCGGTGAGGACGATGTCGTCGACGTACAGTAGAAGGTAGACGAGCTCGGTGCCGCGCCATAGGATGAAGAGGGAGGAGTCCGAGCGCGCGGTTCGAAATCCCAGCTCGACGGCGAAGGTGGTGAACCGGGTGAACCAGACGCGTGGTGCACTGGCGTAGCCCATAGAGGGATTTGTCCAGGAGGCACACGGCGTCGGGGCGGTCGGCGTCGACGAATCCAGTGGGCTGCTGGCACAGCACGTGTTCCTAGAGGTTTTCGTGGAGGAAGGCATTGGAGACGTCGAGCTGCCGGGTCGCCCACCGTCGAGAGGCAGCGATGGTGAGCACGGTCCGGATCATCGCCAGCTTCACCACCGGTGTGAATGTTTCGCCATAGTCTATACTTCCACATTGAGGAAAACCACGCACTACCCATCGGGCTTTGTGCCGATCAAGACTGCTATCAGGGTTAAGTTTGTGCTTGAACACCCATTTGCCGGAGACAACGTTGGCACCCGGCGGCCGTTCAATGAGACGCCAAGTGTTGTTGCGCTGGAGAGCGCTGAATTCACTGGCCATGGCGGACTACCAGTTAGGATCCTTCAGTGCGGTGCGCACGAGAGGAAGGGATCGGGGAGACAGCAGAGCCGGAGGCGCTCAAAGCATAGCGAGGATTGGGCTTGTGGATCCTGGCCCGCCCACGAGTGATCATGGGGTGGACGATCGGTGGGGCAGCTGGACGGAGCTGCGGCCGTGGGAGTGGGAGCGTCCGCTACTGGCAGTGAAGTGGAGTTGGGCGCGACAGTGAGGTGGGAGGTGAGCCCAAATTTGCCGATGAAGGTGTCAAAGAAGTCTCGCCATTCGGTGTAGTTGGCTCGGTGAGGTTGAGCTCATCGGGGACATGATGGCGGATGTTGACGGTTTGTAGGACAGTGGCCGAGGGGGGCTGGACGATGGCATCGACGACGGAGTCACTTCCATCGGAGGATTGAGAGGAGCAGGAGTCACCGGAGAGGTCACCGTTGATCAGAGGGTTGACATCTTCCTTTGTGGCGAGAGTTTTGCAGCGGAAAAGAGGAGGTGCTGATCGGTAGGAAAGCGATCGCAGGAAGGAAAAAAACTAGAACCTAGAACACTGATACCATGTAGAGAGATAGAATGAGCCAACTGATCTTTACGTGTTGATCTCTATGTGTTTAAATACACAAGTTACATGATGTTTGTGTCGTACATAGTACACAACTACAATTAGCGGTCCTTGACCGATTCTATAGCAGCTAGTGCTCTGGGCGAGCGTAGAGATGGTGATCGCTGTCACCATGCCATTCTGAGGACGAGCTTGGTCAGACGCATGCCGGAGCTGTGGCCTCATCAGTTTTTACTCATCTTAAGGCTTGTATTTGAAACAAACCCAACAACTCAAGCTTTTTTGGAACAATAACAGGTTGGAAGTTACCAACCTCTGATTTTGAGTTCTCAATTCTTTCAACTGTTCAAGTGAACTGGGATTGTGAAAAGATCTAAACCAAAATTGTAGTAATCGACGAGACTTAAAAGCTTTCAGTTCAAACTTTTTCTTGTTAGGGTTTGGGGGTGCCGCCCCGCCGCCACCACCGCCGAGGCGCGCCGCCGCCACCACCGCCTGCGGCCCCCGTTCCATCGCCTCCGGCCTCGCTGCCGGCGGTGACACGGAGCGGGGTCCGCCTCGATTTCCAGTTTTTCTTGTTTTTATAGGGTCTTAATCGAGTTCTAGGTCTAGGGTTTGCTCGCCGTCGATGTTCGACGGCGGAGCTAGGTTTGGTTGGAGGAGCGTGGCTCCTTTGCGACTTGGTCTTCCTAGCGACGCCGGCGATGCGGGAGCGGCGGCGGCGCATCGGAATAATTTCTCCGGTCTCTTCCGTTCTCCGATACTCCGACGTCAACGGAGAGGATGGGGAGAACTCTCTTGGAGTCGAGGGCCGGCGCATCGTTGTCTTCGTCAGGTGATGATGCTGTTGACCCTGTTAATCTCGAGGAACATGTTTGGCGAAAACCTGAGCACTGCTCGGGTTGTCGGCGATGAAATTGAAGGATGCGTCGTGGGTACAGGAGTTGGCCGATGCGCCTGGGAGGCAACGTCGGCTGTTTCACCCAGAAGTAAGTCCTCCTCTGCGGCCTCCACCCTATGGAGTTTGGCTCTGGTGCCTGACGACGATTGGTACGCGGTTTCGATGGCGGTGACGGATGGATCTCTAAAGGCTTCGAGGAAGATGAACAGGAGTTGTAAACTTCTATGTAATTTTCCTTTTCTTTGGAGTCCAGTCTGTAAAAGGGCCGGTGTAAGGCACTAAGATGAATACATGTTTCTTTTCAAAAAAAGAAGAAGTTTTTTTGGAACAATAACAGGTTGGAAGTTACCAACCTCTGATTTTGAGTTCTCAATTCTTTCAACTGTTCAAGTGAATTGGGATTGTGAAAAGATCTAAACCAAAATTGTAGTAATCGACGAGACTTAAAAGCTTTCAGTTCAAACTTTTTCTTGTGGATTCATTTAGGAATCTCAAATATTCATTACAATATTTGTTAACTGAATACAAAAAGAACTGTATTGGCACATTGGTCAAAAGTGACTTTGAGGTGAAGTGATTTCACGTGAAATCGCGTGGCTTGTGACACATGGCCGTAGGTGTTGCCTGGTGGGCTTATCCCAAGGTTATATATTTTTTCTATTGTTGGTCTGATTTTAAATTCTGTAAAATGGTTAGCTAGCTAAAATTCAATTCACTTCTAGAAAAAGATCCTATGCTTAACATACAGCCTATGCTTTTTGAGAGGGCTGCAAATTGAAAACCACATGACACCAGATACTTTGACTATGATGTCGTGTCACGTGTAATTGAACTGGATCTTGGTTGATCTTTCTTATAAATCTATGTTCATAGCAACCATATCTACAGCAACGGTGATTTTTTACCGTCATAAGAATACATCTTCCTTCTTTGTTCTAGTTTCAGGTTACCATCTTGGTCGACGAGTGGAACACACCTTCACTGGTTCGGCTTCTTTGCCGAGTGCAGGCCGCACTCAGCAAAGCCTGCTTTGCACTCGGCAAAGGTTTTGCCGAGTGCGGCACTCGGCAAAGGGCACTTAGCCACGCGTCGGACACTCGGCAAAGCATTTGCCGAGTGCCATGTCAGCACTCGACAAAGTTAACAACCACTATCACCTGACGATTTCTTTGCCTAGTGCTGACGTGGCAGGCACTCGGCAAAGTTTTTTTATTTATTTTAAATCTTTGCCGAGTGCTGACATGGCAAGCACTCGGCAAAGGTTTTTTATTTTTTATAAACAATATAAGCTTTGTCGAGTGCGGGCACTCGGCAAAGTAATGGTCACTTTGCCGAGTGACACGTCAGCACTCGGCAAAGCTGTTGGTCTAGAAAAATATCCCCAGCTTTGCTGAGTGCAAACACTCGGCAAAGCTGGGCTAAATTTTTTTTGCTGTTCTTTTTGTTTTTTCACATTCCATCCATGCAATATCATATATATACAACACGATACAATACAATATCACTTATATATCACATATCATCCGTAAATTCAGTTTTAACAGAATCCATACATAACTATCCTCAAATTCATTCATAACAAGGCCAACATAAGCATTACATGTCCCAAAGCGAAACAAGTTCATCAATACAAGTCCGCACTAAACAACACAAATCCATACATATCCTCAAATTCAATGTGTGTATGCTTTGCATCCATACTAAGATAGCCGTTTAATTTTAAATTATTCTTTACTATTTTGTTATCATCAAAGCACAAGTGCTGACTTTTTAGTCAAAGGCCTTTTAACACTGGCTATTTATTTAGCCATATATTTGGAATTGTCGGCAACCAAACTGGCATGTTCCACCCTGTGTTACCGATGATTTTTTCTTTATCAATTACAGGGTCAAATTGACTAGCACGCCAAAAATTTCTAGATCCGATCCAATCGGTGTTCGAGGCTCCGCAAAGCTCTCTGCTTCATCAGATCCTGCAGGCCTCCAAGTGTGTTGTGCATGAGGCACATTTTTTTGTCAGTACAATTGAAATGAGTAAGCACATATCTATGAAAATTGCATAAGGTCTTGAATATTTCATATTTTAGTTTCAAATGAAAAGTCCATCAATAATGAGTGAAATCATCCAAACACACAAGACAGTATTTAAACCGGATATGCTCATGATGGGAGACGTCCACATCATAGACTCGAAAGGTTTGGAAGCCCTTGACAAGGAATTGGATAAGTGCAAGTGAGTATGACGACCAAGCTGACACGCATAGCACAAAGAAGTGTCATGAGTACTAGGAGTAACAAAAAGCGATTTATTGGAGTACAAGAAGTGTCATGATTACTAGCAGTAATAGAAATTGATTTACTGGATCGCAAGTGTAAAAGAAGTTTGGACGCCAGGATGTCCCAACTGCCGCTGCCAAGCCATCTCTATGGCTGCAAGGAGGGCACTGAGGAGTTGTGGATGCTGAAAGGAGTGGGTAAATGTCTTGGGAACTATCATATCAATGGAGCACCATCCTGGTGTGGAGATACTTCCCACATAAACCAAAGGGGTTAAATTCAACGGAATAAGAATTATATTCAGTGAACTGATTAACTGAAAAAAGATTTGCTATGGTGTGGTGTGAAACAAGGACATTGGAAATGTGTAGGGGGCGGATGGAGTTTGGAAGCAAAGCGTTACCTAAACATGTGATGGACCAATACCATTACCAGCAATGATATTTGAGTTGGAAGGAATGAAGGAGTTGACGGAAGAGAGATTACTAAATGATGATGAAAGATGCGAGGATGCACTGGAGTCCACAAGTAGCGTTTGGTTGTTGCAGGGTCATAGTGTTGACTGCTGAAGGCGTTGGCCAGAGCAACTTAGTTCCAAGATACTGTTGGATCAGCAAGAGCGGCAGCGGAAGGACTATGTTCCATAGGCCCTGTAATTGTAGATAACATAGGGGTAGCCCAGCTGGATAGCAGCAATGACATGAGCATATGGGCTGGTGGAGGACAAAGTTGGTGCTGAAACATCCCAAAGCATGGGCGAGCTCCCAAGATTCCTTGGCCATGCATTGGACACATTTGGAAGGAGCCACTCCACGGGTTGGCCCATGGATGAGGAGCATGCCAATTGTTGTTGTTGCCCCTACCCCTGCCCTTGTCGCGTCCCCCAAGGGTGAGACGTAAGATGAGATGCCGTTCGCGCAAGTGGTGCAGGGAAGGCAGCGGTAGGTGCCGCCGCAGAAGCACGAGATGTCACGGGGACACTGCTCAACACAGTGAAGATGGTAGCCGAGCTGGATGCTAGGAGCTCAGACTCCTCCATAGCAAGGAGTGACTGGGCCTCAAGGAATGAGGACAGTGGAGTCTTGGTCTTCAATATGGAGGCCATGTCGTGGAGGGGCTCGTTGACACCGCAGAGGCCACCGAGCAACAGGTCAGGATCACTGTGACTGGCTGACCCAAATAAGCGAGCCCATCAGCGAGGTCTTTGAGCCACTGTGCATATTCAAGCATCGGCAAATTACCTTGGGATAGGGAGTGGAACTTGGCTTCATCAAGAGTCATAGCGCAGTTGCTTTGTTGTTGAGGAAGAGGTTGGCTGCCTTGGTCCATATGGTGTGGGCAGAGGCGGCGCTTTCCATGATGGGGCACGTCATGTGGGGCGACGACGACAAGTAAATGAGAGATCAGATTGGGTAGTCAATCACCAACCATGTAGCATTGGGATATTTGGGTGCCACGGTACCATTGATGTGAGATAGCACACCAAATTTTCCGGTGAGATCGAGGAATAATTGGGTGGATCGAGTTCGAGGGCGAAGAGGATATGAATTTTTAAAATTGATTGTGACGAGAGCCAAAGCGCTCGGACCAGGGTTGGGAGGAGGGGAGCTGTGACCATCGCTGCAGCCAAGGCGGCAGCAGCCTTGGTGATGTCTCTACCATGGAGGAGGGAGGATATGCGAGGATCGGGTGTAGGAGACAAGTCAAGATCGGTAATCAGGCTGATACCATGATAGTAACTGGCCATGATACATGTTTTTGCTATGGCCTCACTATGTTCTGTGATAGTACGGCCTCATTACCGATCATAGTGGCTCATGATTTTGCTCTGGCCTGCCTCACTGCTGATACATGTTTTTCACGGTGCCTTCTCAGCTTTCATTATGTTCTGTGATACCACTGTTTTTTTTTTTTTTTGTATGTGACAGTAACGGACGTAGCAATTTTCATTCATTATAAGCAACAGATTATATAAAGATTACATTACTCTTCACAAGATGCTGCTCTTCAGTCTAAACTTATCACACCCTAGACCATACGTGTTCTAATAGCATGTTACAAATTCACAAACAATGACTTGATTCCAGCTTCATGATATATGTATGTACTGACCCTGTTCGTTTTGCTGAAGTTTGGCTTATGTTTACAGTGATACTGATTTGTTGCGAGAGAAAAGCGTTATTCTTTCGCTGAAAATTCTGCTGACATACTATTGCTACCAGTTCTTTCTAGAACCTATTTGAGGTACCCTTTATTATTTATGTCCCTATATAATAGGTAACCTAAACTCTTCATAAATGTTTCATACTGTCGCAAACAGCAACTTTGTATAAGTAAAATAAATCACGTACTGCACCAATAAATAAGCTATTTGAGATGTACCCTTTGCTTGACATGCGGCAACGCGCGGGATATTGGCTAGTTCATTATATCTCCTTATTTTTTAGACTACGCCGAAGCGCGTATCATTATATCTCCGAATCCGCCATCAACTCGACACAAGCGTCCTTCAGCGAGCTGCAGTGGTGATCATCCGCGAAAGCCAGCATCTTTGCCACGTTATTGACGTCGACCTTCCGGGAGAGGATTTCTTGGCACATGAGCTTCAGCCCCGGAACGTCGTACCGATCCGCGGCTACTAGCAAACCGCACAGCATGTCGTTTTCATTCTCCTCGGCAGCAGGCGGTGGTAAATAATCGGTGTAGATGTAGCATAGAAGAGCCTTGAAAACGTCAGGCCGCATGTCCTCCACGATGACAGTCGGCACCTCATCGTCGTAGCACATCTCCAGCGTCCCTCCGAACAGTTCCGCCTTGAAAACCGGTGAACGCAGGGCAAGTACGAACATGTGGGCATCGAAAAGCTCTCCCCCGACCGAGAAAGTCACGTCCGTCTCGGCTGGGACCTTGTGTCTCGCCAACCGTAAATCTGGCGTTTCGACGCTGAGGATGCTGACGGTCCATTGAAACGTGAGGCTGCCTTGCTTGACGTATCTATGCCACTTATCCATGAACCTATAGGAGCAGGTGATCCACCTTTTACAGTCGAATTCCATCGTCACTGGCGATTCCGACATCTGCAGCTCCACCGGCGGCAGGGTGCCCGTGGGGTCGACGAGGGCGACGCTGTAGAGTATCGTCGCCCTGCCCCTTGTCTGCAGGTACAGGCCAAGGTCAAAGCTGTGCGCGCCGCCATGCAGGCTTTGGGGGTCGTAGCTGATGGTCCAGTCGCAGCCGCCGAAGGCGAAGATAGGGGACCGTTTGTAGGAGGGACTCATGGCGAGGGCTCCTCCGTTGGCGGACGCGCAATCAGCAGGGACCTCCAAAGTCATCTTCCTCTTCCTCTTAACCGCCGTCAAGGGCGCCATGGAAAACGTGAAATGCATGGACGACGTTGTTGCTTCTTCTGTCGTGATGGACGCGGAACTGTTACTCCCCAGATCGCGGCGCTTCGACGGTCTGGCACGCGTGCCGCCCTAGCTAGACTTATTTTAGATGGGAGGACCTGGGGTGCGGTGGAGTTACTCGAGTCTCGAGCAGCGTCCGTGTATATATGAGCCAAGGATCTCCATCGCACCGCCGGCGCCGCCATATATCCTACTCGGACTCCATAGACTAGAAATCCATATACATACAAATCATATATGGAAACTACTCTCGCCACATATATAAGGAAGGAGAACCTTCGTGGAAAAAAAAAACAAAAAAAAAATCCGCTACTTAAAACTTTGATAATAAGCATGCTTTATTGCGATAATCAGCATTTTCCTTGCCCTGCTTGGACCATCTCTAAATTTGTCTTACTGTGTGATGAATAAATAATAATATACCTATGCATTTGTATTTTCGTTCTGCCCAATCCGTGTCCTGCAGGTTTTTTCATGTCCGTTCTTTGATTCCTTTATTCATCTGTTTTGGTTTTGCATTTTTTCCAACACAGTATGATTTTTGTTTTTTAGAATCACACGGTATATGTAATAAAAAATTATGAGCTGTTTTTTTAACATGGAACTATGAAAGTGGTCCCTATTACTCATAAAACGTTGCCAAATCGTTGACAACCAGTATATGTATACAATTTGGAATGCTATCCATAATCATATGAGCACCCGGATTCAAACTCGACCCTAGAGCAGGAAATTCATCAACGACCAAATTACATGGACGAGGTGTATGAATAACCTTATATATGAAACAAAATTACTACGAAGCAAATCTTTAAGCTCCCAAATGAGACTGCTTGTAGAACACTGATTGAAATTCTCAGAGTTCACCACTTGCACGATCAAGGCTGCGTCTATTTCCAGTATGATCCCTTGAACCCCCATATGAACTGCTCTTTATAAAGCTTGTAAACACTCAACAATTTCAGCATGAAAAGCTTCTCCACACTCTCTAAATTACCATAATCCGAGATAATTATATTACCATCTCATTCCCTATGTATGGTTGGAAAAGTACCATGGTTCTAGATACTTTCATCTTTTTATATTTTCTAAGTAATTAAATAAAAATATAAAAATATATTGTAGTTGATATTTTATAAATTTAGGGTGTGCCCTTTTAGAATAAACGTCATGGGCCGATCACCCTAAGCCCAGCCCAATATACCTACCCTCAGCGCTTGATTCACACCAACTCGCGTCATCATCCTCGTGACTGGGTGAGGGAGACGTAGCGAAGGCCATGCCTCCCCACCGCCGCAGCAGCCCATGCTCCCCCTCCTCCAGCCACCAGCGCCCACCGCCAAGCCGCCTAGGGCCACCCCTGCCACTGCCGACTATCGCAGCTGCGCAACACCCCCCCACCCACACTTGGCTAGAGGAGCTTAGCGTGGCCGTGCCCAGCTGGCCGTGCCATGTCCGGCGACGGCCGTCTCCCTCTGTGTGGCGCATCTCTCTACATCCTATGACCAGCTAGCATCCCCTCGCTCTACATGCTGCAGCAAAGGTAATGCTAGATTCTCAATTTGATTTCTTTTAGCATCCACTACCTATTCCCTAAATCACCTGCGGAGCCAAGTTAAGGCCCGGCCACCCTTGGCCACTGGCCGGGCTCACGGCACTACCGGATCCAGAGGCTTTGCCGATGGCTTGATGCCATCGGCAAAGCCCAGAACCCCGTCGGCAATAAGTTTGCCGATGGCAAAGTGGCGTTGCCATCGGCAAACTCCCATCGGCAACTCCTCCATCGGAAAAAATATTTTTGCCGATGGCAACTGAACAGGCCATCAGCAAACTTTTCACCGATGGCCGCGACCCCCATCGGCGACCAAGCCACGTCAGCTGCCCCGCCGTCAGGCTGACGGCGGGTTTGCCGATGGCTGACGCCACGTGGCCATCGGCAAACACGTTTGTTTTCCGATGGCCACGGCCGTCGGCACAAGCTTTTATTTTCTTTTGAAAATGATTTCCAGGAATTATTTTGCCGATGGCGATGGCCATCGACAAACATATGGTCAGTTTGCCGATGGCCTCGGCCATCGGCAAACCTGGGCTTCGCTGGGAATATTTCCCCAGGTTTGCCGATGGCTGCCGATGGCTGGCCATGGGCAAACCTGGGCAAATTTTTTTCCATTTTTTTCTGTTTTCTTCCATTTCCACCACATTTAATCACAAGCAATAATATCACAAGCCACATATACAATATTCATCACATATATTAGCAATAATACACCATTTCAACCATAATATAGCATGAATTCCGTATAGCATGTCCGAAATCATCCATACAAGTCGAAATGGCTCCATACAAGTCCCAATTCATGCATACAAGTCCAAATTCATCCATACAAGGCCAACATCCGCAAAACATGTCCGACGTGGCACAACAAGGTCCAAAGCGAGGAAGAGAAGGTACCTAGCTCGTGGCGCCATCCCCTTGGGTCCCCGAGCCCCAAAGCACCATCCTCCCACGCAGCCAACTCGGGCCGCGGGGCCGCACCGTACCGCCCGGTGGCCGAGCTGCCGCGGGCCGAGGAACCGAGACGGCCCGGGCTGCCCCTGCGACGGCCACGAGTACCCCGGCTGCATGGGGAACCGAGACGGCCCGGGCTGCCCTGCGGCGGCCACGAGTACCCTGCGTCGGTGGAGGACCCCGACGAACGAGGCCTGCGTGGGGAGGCTTTGGTAAGGACTCCACCCGTCTTTGTGGAGAAGGACCGTGTGGAGAAGCACCCATTTGGAGGGCTAGCACCCTGAAGTTGGGTTCGAACCCGCCGACGTGTCCGCACAAAGACCAAGTGATGGAATTAGTACTGCAGATGGCATCACAAGCTAAAGTAATAGGCATTGTAGGGACTCACCGGACGAGGTACAAGAAAAGCGGTGGAGGTGCGGTGGTGGAGCGAAGAGGAGGCTGGAGGCTCACTCATTCCCCGGGCACGCATGTGTAGGGAAATCTGCGACATCGCCTGCTGGTAGTGCTGCGCAACTGCGGTCGCGTGCTCCTGATAGGCAATCGTCATCTGCTTCTGGATGGCTAGCACCTCCTGGACCGTGGACTGCAATATTACACCAGCATGGTTGATTGTATTTGAAGGCAAGGTACATTATTTGTGAAACGGTCGAACGACGAATGAAACTCCACTTACTGAAGACCCGCGATCACTGCGCCTTTGCTCGCCTGCCGAGGCGTTATGGGGACCCGCGGTGCGCCCCTTCGCCGGTCTTCTTTGCGGATCTCGGTCAGCGTTGGGACAGAGGACGGCTCAATGGCGCTGTGAGCCATATAGAACCGGCCGTGCTGCTTCCCTCCTCCCACCCTCATCACGAGCTCAGGGTCTAGGGGCGCGGTGGTGACGTCGTAGTCGTCGCCATGGGCCTCTCGAGCTGCGGCGGCGTACTTGGTGAGCTTCTCGTACACGACCGGGCTGGTGTACTTCTCGGGCCCGTCCGAAGAGCTGTACGTGGTGGAGGCCGCTTTCGCTGGGCCCTTGTGAGCAAGGGCCCATCCCATGTACTCGTTGATGGGTTGCCCGTCATGGTGCTCACTCTGCGAGGAAAACAGAAAACATGGTTACAAGTAGAGATATAAGAAATCCAGCGCTATAAGAAATGGCTGAACACAAGTATACCCATGTTTCCATGAACTCTGGGAGGTTCTGGCTCCCCTGGTGGTATGAGACCCCGGACCTCGCCATCTCTTCCAAGCGTTTCGCCCGACGTGCTCTGTGCTGCACGTACGCCTCCGGCGTTTGCCACCCTCTGACAATCTCACGCCAGCAGTCGGCGTACTTGCTGCACCAGCCCGGAGGTGTCTGCATGACATTCAAGTATTAGATCTTCCAGATAATGAGTTGAATGTGTCACATAAGGAATCACAACGGATGTTTTCCTACTTATTTACTGCATGTCTTGCTCCTCGGTGAGGTCGGTCTCGGTTCACATATCATCTCCCTGGCACGGGTCTTATCCACCTTCATCCCCCCCGAAGTTGGTGTAGTAGGAGATGACGGCACAGGTGTGCGCCTCGGAGAACATGTCCTTGATCCGCAACTCGCACACCTTGTCCTGATGCCGGTCCGCCCGCACGGGGTCCTGCCCCTCCGCCAACCTATAGTACAACTGCACACAGGCATCAAGCATCATTCCATTGTTTGAGAAAAGTCCAACAAATGCGTAGTATTGAGATATGCGTTGCGATTGAAAGACTCACCCAGAACTCCCTCTTGATCTTGTCAGCGAGGATTTCCCCATGTACGTCCCTGACGAGGTAGTAGTATGGCCATTTGTCGGGCATGATCGTCTTCCCCTCGATGGTGACCAAGCCAGGGAAGTTTGCTTTAATCACTCGCCCCTGGATGCTAGTGACACGGGGCGAACTCTTCCTGGCCGTCACCTTTGCCCAACCACTGCACATAAACAGCAATTGTTAGTATGCAGTTTTAATTCGAAAATGAAATAAGAACAAGTACAGAAATCAACAATGGATACTTACCTTCCAGCGATCACGATCTGCGGGCGGTCGTCAGGGCGCGGCACGTGCTCAGGGAGCTTAGCGGGCCTACGCTGGAAGGGCTTCTTCGCGGTGCCTGTGGAAGTCGAGGTGCCTGCAGTCTCCTCCTCGTCGTCGTCGTCGCCACCGCCGCCGCCGCCGTCCTCCTCGTCGTCGTCGTCGCCACCGCCGCCGCCATCCTCCTCCTCCTCGTCGTCGTCGTCGTCGCTACCGCCGCCGGCACAAACAGCCTCATCCTCAAACAGCCTCATCCTGGGAGCCCTCCGCCTACTCCCACTGTGGGAGGTATAAATCCGGTATACCACCATGGACAGTTCCAGGGCTGCTCGGCAAGACGGCCCGGACCAGACGAGGCCCGGCCCATTACCAACCAGGCTGGTGGGCGGACCACAAGACGATGGCGTGGTCCGCAACCGACCGGGGAGGTGGATTGCGCACAAGGATGCTTGTCCCGCAAGTAGACTTAGTCGGTTAGGTCAGATAGAGTCCTCCTAGGGCATGACTTGATGTAACCGACCACCTCACGTGTATCCTTGGCTGCTCGGCTATATAAAGCGGCCAAGGACACCCCTAGAACGCAGGCTATTCTCTGGCATTCTAGATCTAGAGAGCTTAGCGCTTCACTGTACTCCGATACTTGAACATACAGCATAACATGAGAAGCAGGACGTAGGGTATTACGCTTCCGAGCGGCCTGAACCTGGGTAGACCTGGTTGTCCTTGGTTTGTCTTGTTTCTCAACGTCCAGATTGTAGATCGTAACATGCCCTTGCCGAAACTCACCACCGTGGATACCCTGTGGTGGACTGCCGGTTATCCGTAATCGACAGTGGTGCGCCAGGTAGGGGGTGGCGTTTTCGATCTCGAGGCGATCCAGATGGTTTCCTTCCCCGCTTCCATGAATCTCGAGGCCAGCAGCGCCTTCACCTTCGGATCGGTCACCTGGACCACCAAGATGACAGCGCCCCTCATCTCCATGGGAGCATCAGGGCAAACGGTCCCAGCACCGACCACCGCGCAGATGGTCCCAGCACCATCCGCTCACATGGACATAGCGCCAATCACCTCGCCGCCGGTCGCAGCACCCGCCGCGTAGGATCCCCCCTGCCCTCGGCAACGGCGGATACAATAGATCTCCGAGCACTCGTAGATTGGCTCTCTTGCTACAAAAGGAAGCCGATCGACAACTCAGATCTAATCGAGCTCATTGACCAGCAGGGTCGCGGGTTGGCCGAGATCACGGAGCTAGTTGAGGCCACGCAGGAGCTGATCCGCAAGGGCCCAGACTTTTCTAATTTCACACCCGTTCGACCACGTCGACGAAGTTCTGTTCATCGCAGCAGCGCAGATCTCGTCGGCAATCATCAGCCCGTCGCCAGAAGTTCTCGTTGGTTAGATCCCAACCAGGATGGCCGCCTGATTCCGACTGGGCAGATCCAGCACAAAGCAAACGTTCCTCCTCTCCCCAGGTTGAACGAGTTTATCAACGCACGACAGAACCGCCGAGCACCTGCTCGACAGCACCAAAAAGGTCGTGCTCCTTCAAACGAGCTGCCTAAAGCAGATCCACCTGCTCCGCCGCGCGATCCAACCATTCTGTCCTTCGGATTGAACAATGCGGCGTCGACATACACAAGGGACATCCAACAGCACTTCGACGCACTCTTAATCCGGGATCTTCCCCGAGGAGTCCCGCGCATGTGATCGGGATGGTAGAGATTCGAGAGTTAGGGGACGTGTCTCAGGACGCTAACCCGGCCTCACCAAACGTCTCCGATCTGCTTGCGCAGTACTCCCCCGGCTACACCGACTACCTCTCCTCGGATGATGATTACCTCATCGATACGGAATTGAGTCCGACCACCGAGGACACACCAATCACTCCCGACCACCGGACGGAGACACCCAGCAGCGCGCTGGATTTCCCAAAGTATCCGCCTAGTTTCGGGCCAACAATCTTGATGGTCAGCAATGACGAGCCTCCGGCTCCAAATAAGACGGACACCCAGCGGCAGGCGAGAGAAGATCGTAACAACGGTCGAGCCCGACGACGCAATGCCGAGCAGGGCCGTCCCAACGCAGGCGCCGGACCACGACACCGACCCTGGTGTCGCAACCTCAACCCCGAGTTCGACGGTGCTGGCGACCCAGTGGTCCACGAAACCCCCACGGCAAACATCACCGTGGCCATGGAAAAACTGAAGCAGCTCCCCCCCCCGAGACCCCAGGGCTCAACGAGATCCAGGAGTTCCTCGCGGCAGCCGAGTACCAGGTGAACGACCTTCGTTCCATGGGCTCAATGGCTAGCTCTTACCGATCTCGTCGTTCTCGACAGAACCGGAACCAGCGAGAGCTGCGAATGGAAAGCGGAGGGGACAACTCATCCCATAATGGCAGATATGCCTACGAAGACGGAGGGGATTACGATGATCGTGTCGAGCAACCAAGCAGGGCTCCACGACGCGAGCGCCCTCAGAACAGTCGTCGACGCCCTAACCGCCAACGAGGCAACCAGGGCCGACAAGAGGACGAAGTAATCCAACCCGAGTGCCGGGATCTCCGAGAACAGATTGACGAGTGCCTCCGAGCACGCAGAAACATCGGTGGCATCCCGCCCTTCTCCGAAGAGCTCAAGGCCGTCATATGGCCCAAAAATTTTCGTGCCTCGGAGATCCGAACATATGATGGCAAAGTAGATCCAGCACATTGGATCATGCTCTACGAGGTGGCCGTCCGAGCAGCCGGAGGGGATGAGTCTGTTATGGCAAACTATCTCCCCGTGTTGCTCAGCAACACAGTCACCACCTGGCTACTCCGGCAACAACCCGGATCAATTCACAGCTGGCACAGCTCCGCCAAATCTTCGTCGACCACTTTAAATCTACTTGCGTCCAACCAGGGACCAAGTATGCATCAAAGCAGGTCCGCCTTCGCCCAAAGGAGTCACTACGAGGATTCACTCGGCGCTTTTTGGATGCATGGAATCGCGTGCCTGAGATCTCTCAGGAGACCGCCGTCGAAGCATTCATCGACGGCTTGGTCCAACCACATGGTCGGGACCTCCAAAAGGCTCTTCTCTTGAAGCAGCCGAAGTCCATGGAGGAACTGCTCAGAATCGTGCACGACTACTCTCTCCTGGACGACGGCCTCAACCAAGGCAGCGATGGCCCGTCAAACCATAACTACCATCGGGATAATAATTCTGACGACAAAAGTGACACCGACCGACCACCACGTCGCCAAGATGACCGCCGCAATAACCAGCGTTTGGGCCTGGTCCCCGTGACGGAGAACCCAATTTCAGGCGTTGGGGCCAGGACAACTACGGCGGTGGCAAGCGCAACCGGAACCGCAATGACAGTATCGTCAATGTGGTTAAGGGACAGAAGCCAGCGGGAGATGAGGTGCTTGACAAAATCTTCGCCCAGGACTGTCCTCGGCATCCTGGCAAAGGTCACACCATGGGCGAGTGCCGAGTCTTGTCGGACGCTCTTATCAAGTCCGCCGCTAAAAGACCACGCACCAATCCCAAGGCCAAAACCAAGCCCACCGACAAGCCAGAAGAAGAAGAAGAGAACGAGACACAAGACGTCAACCCTCGTCATGCTTTCAAGGAAGCCGAGCGGAATTTTGCTGGCGTAATCTTTGGCGGGAAGGTCGGGCACGAAACTAGTCGCGATAGAAAATTGCTGACTCACGCTATCATCGCAATGCAAGAACCCGATGGCCTCGTTGCCGAGGTCAAGCTACCAACGTGGTCCGAACAGCCCATATCTTTCAGCCGAAAAGATATGTGGGCACGCATCCCAGATGCCGGACGCTTTCCACTGGTCCTCGATCCTGTGATAGCTAACATCCGCTTCGAGAAGGTGCTCGTCGACGGTGGTAGTGCTCTGAACATCATGTTCTACCCAGCCTTCAAGGCACTCGGCATCCCGCAGGAGAAACTACAGCCGTACGACACACGTTTCTGGGGCATCATGCCCGGAAAGCCTTCCTACCCACTCGGGCAGATCACCCTCGACGTACAGTTTGGAACCAAGCAGCACTTTCGTACCGAGAACATCACCTTCATTGTGGCCGACTTCGAGGGGATCTACCACGCCATCTTGGGACGCCCTGGCATCGCCAAGTTCATGGCTGTCCCCCTCTACGGCTACCTGGTGTTGAAGATGCCCACCGAGCAGGGAACACTGTCCCTACGTGGCAACGTCTTCATGGCTCGAGAGTGCGAGACCGCCGCCTACACCACGGCAGAATTCCAAGACCTGCAACATGCTCTGTAGCATACCGGCTGGTGTGTCGTTGACGGTCGTTAACTCATAAAATTAACCGTCAACTTAGCATGCAAATGGACCTATTCATAAATACTTGATAGATATAGGGTTACCACCGACGTAATTCCACGAGTTTTGGTGAATATCTATTTCTGGCAGGTGACATGTTGAAAACTACCCAAGATGGTCCACATGTCGGGTTTACATAGAGAGAAAGACCGAACGGGTGAAAAAGTATAATCTAGAAGACTCAGAAGGCGACACACAAAGCCGGGGCCCACTGGCATAGACCGAGGCGGCCGCCCCTAGGTCAAAGTCGGCCGCCCCCTCCATCTGGACCAATCGGGTGGAGGCTTGCGGATCCCGCCTCCACCGACTTTGAAGATGAATAATAATCGTCCATTTAGGTCGGTTTGATCCGAGGGCGTGGTGCATCCTAGGGGGCTATATAGCGAGCCCTGGCCCTGGGAGAAACCCTAATTCATTCTCCAATTCATTCCAGACTTCAGATTCCAGAGAGAGAATTAGATAGAGAAGGGTCCCTCGAATGGATCTATCTCTATAGGGTATTAGTATCAAGAGAGATTGAGAGAGTATAGAGTGGAGGTAGACTTGGAGGAAGCCTGGGCTATCGGTGTCTCCTCTCTAGTGTACCTGCGGGATCAAGTCTCCTAACCCGAGGCTTGGTTTCAGGATCATTCGGCAATTCAACTTCTAATACTAGTAAGTTCGTTGTTATTATTGTTCTTTGGTTTACAAGTTTACTTTATTCACTTCGCGTTGGGAATAGAGTAATCGTTCGTTAGCATAAGCGTGGTGCTTAGGCTAGGTTCACTTGTAGATGCTCCCTATTCGGCCGGAACCGTGGTGGTAGTGAGGGAAGTGACAATCCCTTTATTAATCCACTTCCCGTTCGTAGGTAAGGTAGGTCCTTTGTGCCCGGTTTAGCATCCTCTGCGGTGTCTTTTCCTCAAGTACCCCCTTAGAACAATAGTCTCAAAGCTTGCCATAGGTTACAAGAAGACTGACGAAGGAGTTCTCTCTATATCGCTTAATTCTCACTTGACTAGCTTGACCCCGGGGTAGAAGTAAAGATCGGGTTAGTCTATTGCACGTTTTCTCTTAGCGGATAAAAACAAATACGATACTCAGGACTCATCTCCCGGGTGAAGTGCTCACCGATATTCGTGCGCTTGCGGATTATTTCTCTTTGATTCTTTCGTGTGCGTATCTAGTGTCAACAAGCATTTCTGGCGCCATTGCCGGGAGAAAGATGGTCCTTAGATAACCTAAATCTTGCTCTACCTTGTACCTATACTTTTACTTTTTCTGTCACTTTACCTTCCCGTACATTTTATCTTTTTCTATCCTTATGGATAATTTAAATTCCATTCCTATCTTTCAATTTTCTGCACCCACAGAGACCAGCCTAGTGCCACATGAGTCATCACAACCTATCCAAACACCTAGCTATAGGCTGAGTCCGCGGTTGATTGCATTGGTCCAAAGCCTATCCTTTTCAGGAGAAGGAGACGAAAACTCTTACCTTCACATTAGAGACTTTGAGCAAACATGTGACTGTCTTCGTATAGAAGGCATGTCTGACAAAACCCTCCGTTGGAAACTATTTCCTTTCTCATTAAAGGGAAATGCTAGACAATGGTATGATAAAGCTGTAGGTAGGCAACAAGAGGATTGGGGATCCTTACGCTCCAACTTTTGTCTAGATTTCTATCCCATCTCCCAAATCGTCGACCTTAGAGTCAAGGTTCTGACTATCAAGCAAGAACCTAAAGAATCTTTGGCCTCATCCTGGAATCGTTTTACTACACTTTTAGCATCAGGCCCAGACCTTAGTCTACCAGATCCCATTCTTTTACAACATTTTTATAAAGGTCTGAGTAGATACAGTAGAAAATTGCTCGACACAACTTCGGGAGGATGATTTTTGCATATCTCAGCTGAGAAAGCAAGATCAATCCTAGACCAAATCCTATCCAGTGAATTAGACTACCTCCTAGAAGTAGAACCTCAAGTAGTGAAGCTAAACCTTTGCCGAGATACACCATCGGCTTGACCAACCCATGTCTTGAGCAAGACAAGGAAGACATTCCACTTCCGATTTTATGCTAGATATTGAAACGATCTGTTTTCCGATTTTGGAAACATCTTCAACTATCACACGGTGAAGAAGCCACCAGGCAAATATCTCCCAATAAAGCCCCGCAATGTTGATGAGGATATTCCAACGGAAAGACCTCGGGAGAGCTAGTGTACTGTTATAAGCAATGAATGGTTAGAAGAGTCAGAGATTTCCTCTGAAATAATTCGTTTGAACTCATCTTCTCTTCCCATTCATTGCATAATTAACAATGATCGCATAGACGCTCTCTATGATCCGGTTGTGGGTATAAATATCATGTCTACCACACTAGCAAAATATTTGCAGAAAGACATGACATTAACCCCAACAGTAAAATTCATAAGGAATCTTTCGAGACAAATTCTTCCCTGTTTAGGAATCCTACATGTCTTACCACTCTAGGGTAGAAGAAACCCCGTCCACTTAAGCTTTTATGTCTTTGACATAGGGGATTTCCACTTTGTTGATAGGACAACCCTTTAGAAGACTTCTTTATGAAGGACAAACTGGGAAACTAAACATTTGTTTAGGCAAGAAACTCCAGTTTGCAATGTCCATTTCACACTCTTTGAATGCTAGGACCGAGCCCTATCCGCATTATGATCCATTAGAGGAATTTAGAGTAGCTTCTCTAGAATTCCTAGCTAAACCAGAATTAGAAGACGAAGCTAGATTCTTCATAGAAGAAGAAGCTGACCCTTCTGAGAATGAACCTTTAGATGAGTTTGCCTTACCACCTAAACCTCCTATTGAGTTCAAACCCCTACCAGCCGGTCTTAGATATGCCTTTCTAGGAAATGATCCAGAGTCTCCTGTCATCATAAGTGATGCTCTCACTCAGGAGCAGACTTTTCGCTTAAAGGCTGTCCTAGAAAAACATCAAAAAGCTTTTGGCTACTCACTCTAGGACCTCAAAGGAATTAGTCCTGCCCTTTGTACCCATCGCATTCCTACAGATCCCGATGTTCCACTATCTAGAGAACCCCAACGTAGACTCAATAATGCGATGAGGGAAGTTGTTAAGAAAGAAGTTCTAAAATTGTTGCACGCCGGGATCATTTACCCCGTGCCACACAGTGAGTGGGTCAGCCCTGTCCAAGTTGTGCCTAAAAAGGGAGGCATGACTGTTGTCCAAAATGAGAATAATGAGTTAATCCCTCAATGAACTGTCACAGGATGGCGAATGTGCATAGATTATGGAAAGCTGAACAAGGCAACAAGAAAGGATCACTTTCCTTTGCCTTTCATTGATGAGATGCTAGAGCGATTAGCCAACCATTCTTACTTTTGCTTCCTTGATGGATATTGTGGATATCATCAAATTCCTATCCATCCTAATGATCGAACAAAACAACCTTTACATGCCCCTATGGAACCTTTGCTTATCGTAGGATGTCTTTTGGGTTATGTAATGTTTTGACTTCTTTTCAAAGATGTATGATGTCTATATTTTTCGATATGATTGAAAAGATTATGGAAGTTTTCATGGATGATTTTTCGGTATATGGAAAAACTTTTGATGAGTGTCTTGAAAACATAGATCGAGTTTTGCAAAGATGTGAGGAGAAACACTTAGTCCTTAATTGGGAAAAGTGTCATTTCATGGTTAGAGAAGGAATAGTGCTAGGACACTTAGTGTTTGAAAGAGGCATCGAGGTAGATAGAGCCAAAATAGAAGTAATTGAGCAACTGCCTCCTCCTATCAATGTGAAAGGAATTAGAAGCTTCCTTGGCCATGCTGGTTTTTATTGTAGATTCACAAAAGATTTCTCATTGATCGCTAGACCTCTTACCCGCTTATTGGCTAAGGATGTTCCTTTTGATTTTGATGATGCCTGTTTACAATCATTTGAGATCCTTAAGAAAGCGCTTATTTTTGCTCCAATCATTCAACCCCCTGATTGGACCCTACCTTTTGAAATTATGTGTGATGCAAGTGACTACGCTGTAGGAGCAGTATTAGGACAGACTAAGGATAAGAAGCATCATGCAATAGCCTACGCTAGCAAAACTTTGACAGGACCTCAGCTTAATTACGCTACTACTGAAAAAGAGCTTCTAGCTATTGTCTTTGCTATTGATAAGTTTAGATCTTACTTAGTGGGTGCCAAAGTGATTGTTTACACCGATCATCGCTTTAAAATATTTGCTCACCAAGAAAGATGCTAAACCTCGTTTGATAAGATGGATTTTATTACTCCAAGAATTTAACTTAGAAATAAAAGATAAAAAGGAGTAGAAAATTTCGTTGCCGATCACTTGTCTAGAATGCAGTTTGAGAAACCACGGAACTACCCATCGATGACTCACTCCGGACGACATGCTCTACGGAATCAACAGATCGACCCCTAGTATGCAGATATTGTTAATTTTATGGTTACAAAGTTACGTACCACCGGGAGGCAACAAAAGAAAACTTATCCAGGAGAGTCGTACTCACATATGGGATGAACCCTACCTCTTCCGAGTGTGTTCGATGGCCTTTCGGAAGATGTGTGCCCACCGAAGAAGGAATCAAAATTATTGAAAGATGCCACTCATCACCATATGGAGGCCATTATGGGGTGTTCCGTACACATGCGAAGATTTGGCAATGTGGATTCTTCGGCCAACAATGTATGAAGACACAAAGACTTCATTTGGAGATGCGAGTCCTTGTCAAAGACATGGCAACATTAATTCAAGGGATGCCATGCCAGTCGTCAACAATCTCCAGATTGAGCTCTTTGATGTCTGGGGAGTTGATTTTATGGGACCATTTCCACCGTCAAAGAAATGTGAATACATCCTTGTAGCAGTGGACTATGTATCCAAATGGGTTGAAGCTCTGCCATGCAAAAAGGCAGATAGTTCAAGCTCCAAGAAGATGTTCGAAGAAATAATATTTCCAAGATTCGGTGTCCCGAGGATAGTCATAAGTGACGGAGGATCACATTTCATCGACAAGCGTTTCGAGCAATACTTATTGAAGCATGGGGTACGCCATAATGTCGCTACTCCGTATCACCCTCAGACAAGTGGCCAAGCTGAGACATCAAATAAGCAAATCAAGAATATTCTTCAGAAGACAGTGAATGAAATGGGAACTGCATGGAAGGACAAACTTCCTGATGCACTATGGGCATATCGAACAGCATACAAGACACCCATTGGGATGTCACCATATCAACTAGTCTATGGAAAAACCTGCCACTTACCAGTAGAGCTAGAATTCAAAGCTCACTGGGCCCTCAAGAAGTGCAATATGGATCTAGAAGCAGCAGGAGAGAAGAGGAGGATGCAAATCTCTGAATTAGAAGAATGGAGAGAAAAAGCCTATCACAATGCCAAGATATATAAAGAAAGAGTGAAAAGATGGCACGACAAGAGAATCAAGATCAAGGAGTTCACACCCGGAGACAAGGTGTTACTTTTTAATTCCAGGGTCAAACTCTTCGGGCAAGGAAAGCTTCGAAGCAAATGGGAAGGACCGTTCGAAGTTGTAAGCTCATCATCGCATGGAGCCGTTACGCTTCGCAACAACGAAGGTACGATATTCAAGGTAAATGGTCAACGTCTTAAAATATTTTTAGAGCCCATTGAAGAAATAGGTGAAATAGATGAATTAAATTTATTTCTCAATTAGGTAGTTGGGCCCGACCTTTTTACCTTTCGTTTTTCGGGGTCCAGGGAATTTTTTTGAATAACAAAAATACGTAGAATAGGTTGCGAAAAACCCTGACCGGGGAGGCCACCTGTCAGAGGCGGCCGCCTCTGACCTAGAGTCGGCCGCCCCGTGGACTCGTCCATTCACCGCCGTCTTTTGCATTCGTGATCCTTCCATACTCTTCCTTCAGGAATTTTTGCCGATTAGGGTTTTTAAGATCGCGTTGACGCGTTATTCCTTCGGAGATTCCTTTTAGATGCTTTCCCAGCCTCCTATATAAAGAAGCCCAGCCTTAGGCCAACCTCATTCCATCTAAAGCCTCCTCCTCCTAGCATCAAGCTTGCTACGCAGCAATGGTGAAGCCTGAGCCAGAAAATTTAGATAGGAGATTAATCCGCTTCGGGATTGATCTCAACACCATCCCAAGGGAGGAGCCTGAGAGCAAGGCCATCGTTCTTGCTGAGCCCAAACCTCTAGCCTCTATCCCTCCAAAACCCCAAGCTTACAGCCATTGGTACTTCGCCCAACCAGTCGTCGCTGCTCCCAAGCCTTTGCTCCTAGATGGACCTCCACCAAAGGGTCCTATTGTGAAGCTCCCTGAAGGCACCAAGATCCTCCCTCCTAAGCACAATGAGATGCTTATGGGAGTGAAGACCAACAAGCAAGGGGAGATCATCTGTGCTAGGTATAGCACTGGAGAGCGCTCTTATTTTGAGGGAGTCCGTGCTCATCCGAGCAACGTCAAGTTCGTCCCTCCGAAGGAAGCCCCAAGAGCAGCTCTCGCCGCCACAGAAGCTCCAAGGAAGCGTCGCAAGACCGTTGTACACTTAGAGAAGGAGCTAGAAACTCAGCGCGAAATTATTGCATCTCTGCAAAACTCCCAACATGTCCAGAGCGGAGTAGTATTATCACCGTCATAGATAGACTTCGTGCGCTAGAGAAGAGGACGGATAAGTTAGAGAAAAAGTTAGACGCTCCGGAGAAGCGAGTTGATTAGACAACATTTATCTTAGTCAGAAAGGCCTAGGAGATTTAGATTACTCAGTTTAAAGTTTTAGTTTGCAAGTGTGCTTAGTTAAAGTTTAGCTCGATCTTAGTTCGTTTAATCCAGGCCTTAATAAAGATGAAATAAAGTTTTTCCAGCTTATATTTATTATTGGATATGTGTTGCCGCTTTTGTATCCACCTTGTTGTGAATGAAGATAACGGGAATCAAGTGTGGGGAGGCAACCGACAACGAAACTAACGGATATCAGCGAAATAGCAAAAATATTTGAAAAGATACGACATAAAGATCATGCTCGGAGAAGCGGACCCCGAGGGCCAGCCGCCAAAGGCGGCCGACCCACATCTCGAGGCGCCCGCCCCTGGGGTGGGCCCACTTGGCTCCGGCTTTCGTCCACGTTCAGGTTTGCTTCCCTACGTTCCAAATTTTATACCGATCATGTTTTTCTGATTCGTTTGGGAAACACCTTGATTTAAATCACTTGCTATATATATTGAGAAGGTAGATTATTTTAATCATGACCCCGAGATAGACTCACACCATGATAATTCCCGGGAATCCCTCATTGCCGTTGGGAACGTTATTTATAGGGACCCCATTTTACTTAGGTTGTTGTGGACGGTGAGATAGCATGAACCATGAGAACCGATTTCTTGATGTCTAGTTGCTTGGAGAATTTCTTTTGAAAATCTTAAAATTTTAGCTACACTTCTCCTCTCGTGGTAATAAATACCTATAGAGCCTCGTCGATAAAAATCGAAAGACCAAAGACATAAGCTTTTTATTTGTGTTGAGAATAGTCTTGGCGGTGTTAGAGCCAAGAGAAGGGTCTCTTACTCATATGATCATGTGCACTTACACCCACATATATATCTGCTGCTCCTACACTGGGAGTATGCAAAAACATGCTTTCCGCCATTCATCCATCTCCTACACTGGGAGAGGATACCTACACTTTTTAGGACTTCTATATGCTCCAAGGATTGTTATCATCATCTAGTATGTTGAGAGAAGATTATTATTGTCATATTATCATCATCGTCATCATCATGTTCAAGAAAGTTATTGTGTCCAAGATCGAGACATGGGCTATGCAAAAATAGTTGTTAAAAAAAGAAAAAGAAAAGAAAGAAAGAGATAGCCCATGAGCTCCAAAGTATCCGATCCCAAGAGAAGGAAGTTCAAAGAAGCTCAAAGTGTTAATTAGAAGAAGATCAAATCATCATTCAAGAGAAGATCAGCAAAGCCAATGTTCAAGAAGACAGTGCAAGAGAGGGAAGGAGCATCATTACCATCAATTTAGCCACCAAATATTCCACACACTTGCACACACTTGATCTAGAGTAAGGTCCCCCTCTCCGTGGTTCCCGTTTTTGACTAATCAATATACGCAGGTAAAAATGCTACTCCTTGACATACCTTGAACTCCATATATAAGCCTTTATAGAATAGGAGGCATACCCTTCACATGCCTCAAGTGAGTTCCATAAATACTACATACATTGAGTGATTTGAGTGCTCTGTACATAATGGTGAGTTCTACAAATACCGCATATAATGAGTGATTCGAGTGTGCTACATGATGGAGAAGGGTAAGCTAAGTTTTCTTTACAAAAATATTATAAAAAACTCCAAGTGACAGGATTGATAGAAGAAGGATCTCTACTTCGCTGTTCCATCTTTCAACTCCCCAAAGTTTAATGGTAGACACTTTGAATCCCACAAGCAAGGTATGATCAAGGATCATCTAATGTTGATGTCTTGATTTGAGGCTATGCTTAAAGTAATCCATCCTTTTCCTCGAGGACGAGTAAAAGACAAGTGTGGGGGGGTTTGTTGACGGTCGTTAACTCATAAAATTAACCGTCAACTTAGCATGCAAATGGACCTATTCATAAATACTTGATAGATATAGGGTTACCACTGACAGAATTCCACGAGTTTTGGTGAATATCTATTTCTGCAGGGTGACAGCTGAAAACTACCCAAGATGGTCCACATGTCGGGTTTACATAGAGAGAAAGACCGAACGGGTGAAAAAGTATAATCTAGAAGACTCCAGAAGGCGACACCTGAAACCTGGGGCCCACCTGGCATAGACCAGAGGCGGCCGCCCCAAGGTCAAAGTCGGCCGCCCCTCCACCTGGACCAATCAGGTGGAGGCTCGCGGATCCTGCCTCCACCGACTTTGAAGATGAATAATAATCGTCCATTTAGGTCGGTTTGATCCGAGGGCTGTGGTGCATCCTAGGGGGCTATATAAGCAGAGCCCCTGGCCCCAGGAGAAACCCTAATTCATTCTCCAATTCATTCCAGACTTCAGATTCCAGAGAGAGAGAATTAGATAGAGAAGGGTCCCTCGAATGGATCTATCTCTATAGGGTATTAGTATCAAGAGAGATTGAGAGAGTATAGAGTGGAGGTAGATTTGGAGGAAGCCCGGCCTGTCGGTGTCTCCTCTCTAGTGTACCTGCTGGATCAAGTCTCCTAACCCGAGGCTTGGTTTCAGGATCATTCGGCAATTCAACTTCTAATACTAGTAAGTTCGTTGTTATTATTGTTCTTTGGTTTACAAGTTTACTTTATTCGCTTCGCGTTGGGAATAGAGTAATCGTTCGTTAGCATAAGCGTGATGCTTAGGCTAGGTTCACTTGTAGATGCTCCCTATTTGGCCGGAACCGTGGTAGTAGTAAGGGAAGTGACAATCCCTTTATTACCTTTGTAATCCACTTCCCGTTGAAAGGTAAGGTAGGTCCTTTGTGCCCGGTTTAGCATCCTCTGCGGTGTCTTTTCCTCAGGTACCCCCTTAGAACAATAGTCTCAAAGCTTGCCATAGGTTAGAAGAAGACTGATGAAGGAGTTCTCTCTATGTCGCTTAATTCTCACTTGACTAGCAGCCCAGGGGTAGAAGTAAAGATCGGGTTAGTCTATTGCACGTTTTCTCTTAGCGGATAAAAACAAATACGATACTCAGGACTCATCTCCCGGGTGAAGTGCTCACCGATATCCGTGCGCTTGTGGATTATTTCTCTTTGATTCTTTCGTGTGCGTATCTAGTGTCAACAGTGTCGACGACTTACCACCCGCAGAGCTCGAGGCACCTATTGGAACTGGTCGGTGCCCATCCAACAAGGTGAAGAGCGCGAAGACGGTCAGCCTCCGACGATGACCCTTCCAAGGTCACCAAGGTCGGAGCAGAGCTGGACTCCAAATAGGAAGACGCGCTCGTCTAGTTCCTTCGGGACAACATCAGCATATTCGTGCGGAAGCCCTCCGATATGCCTGGCATTCCCAGGGAAAAGGCTGAGCACTACCTCGACGTCAAGACGACTGCCAAGCCAGTTAGACAAAAGATGCGCCGGTTCGCCCGCGACCGCAAGGAGCTTATTAGGATAGAAGTAGCCAAGCTTTTAGCAGCTGGCTTTATCAAAGAAGTGTACCACCCGGATTGGTTAGCCAATCCGGTGCTTGTTCAAAAGAAGAATAAAGAGTGGAGGATGTGCGTTGATTATACAGATCTCAACAAACACTGCCGCAAGCAGGCATTCAATCTCCCTCAAATCGACGAGGTGGTAGACTCTACCACCGGCTGCGAGTTGCTCTCGTTTCTTGATCCTACTCCGGTATCACCGAGATAGCCCTCAAAAAGGAGGACCAAGAAAAAACCGCTTTCATTACCCCCTTCGGTGCTTTTTGTTACATGACCATGGCTTTCGGCCTCAAAAACACTGGAGCTACGTACCAACGGGCTATCGAGTCCTGCCTCGAAAAAGAGATCGCAGACGATCTCGTTGAGGCTTACGTAGATGACGTGGTAATAAAATCAAGAACGGCGGATGCCCTGATCACAAACCTCGAAGGCACCTTCAAGAAACTGGAAACTCAACCCAAACAAGTGCATTTTTGGAGTACCGTCGGGTATCCTGCTCGGCCACCTGGTCAGCCAGGAAGGCATCAAGCCCAATCCCGAGAAGGTAGACGACGCCCCGAAATTACGACCACCCCATAAGGTCAAGGACATCCAAAAACTTACCGGGCCGCTTAGCCGCCCGAGCGATACATCTCCCGAATGGGCGAAACAGGACTCCCCTTTTTCAAATTACTCAAGGCAAAAGAAAAGTTCGAATGGACAGAGGAAGCCGACCAGGCCTTAAAACAGCTCAAAGCTTACCTCACCTCCCCCTCACTCCTAACAGTCCCAAGGCAGGACGAGGAGTTGCTCCTATACATAGCTGCGACAACTAACGTGGTCAGCACTGTGTTAGTAGTCGAGCGTGAGGAAGAAGGACACATCTATGGCATCCAGTGCCCTATATATTACATCAGTGAAGTGCTCAGCGAGTTCATGCAGCAGTACAACCAAGTACAAAAGCTCTTATACGCACTCCTGATCACCAAATGCAAACTGCTCCATTACTTTCAAGCCTTCAAAATCACGGTTGTTACTGACGTACCACTCGGCGATATTCTTCGCAACCGAGATGCCAGTGGTCGGATCGTGAAATACGCGCTAGAACTGTCCGAGTACACCCTCCAGTTTTGCACCCGACGAACGGTGAAGTCACAAGCCTTGCCTGATTTCATCGTGGAGTGGACGGACATCAGCTTACCCCTCGCCGATTCAAACGCCGAGTACTGGACGATGTACTTTGACGGCTCCCTAAACATCGATGGCACTGGGGCTGGTGTCTACTTTATCTCTCCTTCCAAGGACACGATAAAGTACATTTTGCGTATCCACTTCAAAGCATCCAACAACGTAGCCGAGTACGAAGCAGCCTTACACGGCCTTCGTATTGCCGTTGAACTTGGCATCAAAAGACTCATGGTCCACGGAGACTCTGCCTTGGTCATCAAGCAGGTCAACAAAGACTGGGACACAGTCCACGAAAAGATGGACACCTACGTTGCCGAAATTCGCAAACTTGAGAACAAGTTTTACGGTGTGGAATTCATCCACGTGCGCCGCGAAAAGAATGTAGGAGCCGACGAGCTATCCAAGCTGGGCTCATCCCGTGCCAAGTTACCTCCTGGTGTTTTTGTTCAAGACTTAATCAAACCTTCGATCCCCGATCAGGTAGAACATACACCAGAACCCACTCCGGTGGTCAGATACCTGACCACACTGCTTAGTAATGCCAACATCGAGGACGACGATGGTCTCCTCAGCCGGCAGGCAGATGATGAGGGTACAGAGTCAGCTGACCAGGCGACGCCTCTCGACGAAGACTGGAGAGAGCCCTTTGTCAGATACTTGAATGACCACCTCATCCTGGAGAACAAACTTGCTGCCTTGGTGGTGCAGAGCCAAGGCCTATGCTATGGTCAATGGTGAGTTGATGCGCAAGGCACCCAAGTCCATCATATTCCAGAAGTGTATTACTCGGGAAGCAGGGATAGAGCTCCTCAAAGCCATCCATTAAGGTACTTGTGGTAATCATGCAGCATCCCGGACGCCGGTCGGCAAAGCCTACCGGGCAGGATTCTACTGGCCTACGGCCGTTACTGACGCTGAAGACTACGTGCGGCGGTGCGTTAACTGCCAAATGTTTGCCAAGCAAATTCATGTCCCAGCACATGATTTACAAACGATCCCAGCTGCTTGGCCCTTCTCATGCTGGGGACTGGACATGATTGGCCCTTTCAAACCAGCTCCTGGTGGCCATACAAACGTCTTCGTGCTTATTGACAAATTCTCCAAATGGCTCGAATACAAACCAGTTAAAAAAGCCACAGCCGAGAAGGCAGTCCAGTTCCTCGATGAGGTAGTCCATAAATTTGGTGTCCCGAACACCATAATCACTGATCTAGGCTCACAATTCACGAGTGACGCGTTCTTCAACTATTGTGATGATAGCCTAATCATGGTCAAGTACGTCTCCATCGCTCACCCACGAGCTAACGGACAAGTTGAACGTGCTAATGGAATGATCCTCGACGCACTCAAGAAACGAGTTTTCTAGGTGGACACTAAGCTCAAACCTGGCCGGTGGCTCAATGAGTTATCTGCTGTGGTCTGGGGATTCCGTACTCAGACCAGCCGCAACACCGGAGTCTCACCATACTTTATGGTGTATGGCTCAGAGACTGTCATACCAGCCGATGTCGCTTTCCAATCACCACGGGTAGCATACCACAACGAAAACACCTCCGATGAAGCCAGAGAGGTGGATATCGTCACTAAGGAAGAGCAGGTCCTCGAGTCATGTGCTCGGACTGAAAAATACTTAGCCACGGTACATCGCTACTACAATCGCAACGTCCGAGGACGTTTGTTCGTGGTCGGCGATCTCGTGCTCCGTCGTATACAGAACATGGATGGCCTCCACAAATTGTCACCAAGGTGGGAAGGACCGTACAAAGTCAAGGCCGTCACACGCCCGACATCGTACCGGTTGGAGACACTAGACGGAGTCGAAGAGCCAAACTCTTGGCACATAGAGATGCTCATACGCTTTTACCCATAATGATATGTACCTTGTACTTATTAGTTCCTCCTCTATTAACAAAAGTTTCCCTTTTTGTTGTCTCTTTTTCGTCCTGTTGCAATTTCTTATTTTGAAATTTCGCACCACCTTGCATACATGCGCCCTGCATAAGTCACATCTAAACTTTGCATTTTATTCGCCGAGAACGATTTGAAAAGGTCCTGCGTCTCGGTCCTCTGTCGATGTGCTACAGCTCCGCGCTACACGGCACTAGGAGATCCGGCAGGCACCCTCTAATAGGTACTTAGGATCGTGCCTAGTGATCCCGGCGTACCACGCTGTTCACTAGTACGTCCCTTTGTCACCTTGACAGAGCTAATCGCTTCAAGAGTGGGCGCAAAACTTATTTGTCGACGTAATCTTCTAAAAAGTTATGCACCGAGTTATGCATAACCATATAACTTAAAAACGGCAAAATACTTATCACCTGCTTAAGTATGCCTACATCGTCTGCATCTTAAACATGGCCTTAAGTTTTGTTTCGAGCACCCCGTGCTCAGCACCACTTATATACAAGTTTTAAATAACATGTTTAAAACAAAAGGCCTTACTGACCACCATCCTCCTCTGCAGGGTCCTCGATGAGCGTCATGTCGCCGACCAGCTGTTCGGCAACAGGGATGAAGGTGGTGCGGAGGTTCTCGGCAGCAGCGTGGGTGAGCTCCGGCGCGACCCCAACCGCGACGGTGGCCAGATCAGCCGCCTCCACCCTCGAGCGGACCACCGCCAGCGCCGTGGACACCGCATACATGCCCGCCCGCGCGACGAGGTCCTGCAGCACCGGCCACAGCCTTTGGCACTGGTCAGCAACCAGTGTGGCTTCGCCAGCCGGATCCGCGGGGTGCACCTCCTCCGGAAAGACGGCACGAAGAACCGGCTTGATGCGCTCGGTCATCCGATCAATCTTCTTCTGGAGGTAGACGCAGGTCTCCCGCAGGCACTAGAACTGCGCTACGCGGCGATCCCTCATCTCTGCTACAAACAACAATGTGGTCAGCATGCACTGTTCGATCCAGTACATGGCAGACAACCCATGCAATTGCTCCAAATCGTATAAACTTACCGATCAGCTCCGCAATCTGCGTGCTGTCCGCCTTGGCCTGTTCCTGAGTGGCCTCCAACTGCTTCACCATAGCAGTCTTCTCTTGTGCCAAGGAGGCAACCTTCTCCTCCAACCCTAGTGCAGAGGCAGAATTTACTACATTTTCATGGCAACAGAACTTTACCCGGCAACTAAAGAGGACACGGTTACATACCGTGTTGACCCTCCGCTAGCTCGGTCACTGTCGCTCCGGCGCCAACCGGCAGACTCTTCTCGACAAGCCGGGTCTCATAGACCTGCGCCTGCGCCAGCATGTTGGCTTTCTCCGCCTGGAGACGCCTGCACTCTTCATCAATTGGCGCGAACCGTTCAATGGTTCGCGCACGTTGTGCGTTGGTGGTCTGCAGGGTCTATAAATAACAAGACAGTCAGAACGAGTGCTGCACGATTGCTAGTGAATAGTGCTGCAACAACCATACCTAGATCCAGGAGGTGAGCGTCTCCAGGGCCTCCCTGATGCCCTCCTCCATCACCACCTCAGGCACCTCATCATATGAGGTCCACTTCTCCCCCACCATCCTCGAAATCATGATACGATTCGGAGGGAAGGGGGCGACTGGTGCCTGAGGCTCCCTGTGGATTTCTTCCACAGGAGAGGACGAGGGACTCGGCGCCGCTGCCTCTGCCCTGTGCTGAGCAGTCGCCTCGGGCTCCTGCTGGGCGTTTGGCCCCGGCGTAGCCTGCGCTGTCGGCCCTGGGGTGGCCCGCGTCGGCTCCGGGCTCGGCTCGGCAGGGCAGTGGACGGGCTCCGGCGACGGAACCACCTCCTGCTCCACTTGCCCCGCCGCCCGTGGCATCTCCACGTGTGGCGGAGCACTAGTGGCGTCCGCTTCACCCTGCTGGGGCTCCGCACCTGATGCTGCAGCCGCTGCCGGTGGCGTAGCAGCGGTCCCGGTGGAGCTCTGGGTGGGGCCAGTGCCCGGCCGACTACATACCAAATACATTGGCACATAAGCATACAAATCTGATTCTCAAGCAAGCAATTAATACTGAAAGTATACATCTACTTACCAGCAAAAACCGCCCTTGAACTTCGGCACGCCGCCGCTCCTCGGGGCCCCGCCCCCAGACCCCGCTCCGGGCTTGGGGACTGACTTGGGCGGAACCTCCTGCCCACCCCGGGACTGCTCGGCGTCCTGCTTGGCAGCCACCCCTGATGCCGGCGTAGATGGGGCGGCGGCAGGCTTCGGCTTCGGCGGAGCAGGGGTCGGCCCAACGTTCCTCGGTGACCGCCGCGGCACTGGTTGGGGTGACTTGGAGCCGCCACTCCCATCGCCGCCGCACGCCTGGCGCTTGCGCCGGTGCTCTGCTATGGTGATGGTGTCATCGGAGTCCGACGACACCGGCTGTCGGGGGCCGGCCTCTTGCTGCCGCCCTCGGCCCCGGCCTCCTTGCCGAGGTTTAACTTACCCACGATGCCAAGGCTGGCCAGCTTCTTCTTCTCCTTGGGGGTCTCACCGGTCGGCTTCTTCCTCAGCGCGCCGTTGCCCCCTGGTGGTCGCTCCCACCACAATATCATCATCATCATCATCTTCAGGGCTAAGGTCCTCGACCTCACCCTGGTCGGCAATCCTCTCCGGACGCCGCTGACCACGAAGGGCATCGCCCTCTGGCCAGTCCTCAACTGGTACAGCTGAAAAGTATTGGACGCTTCGTCCCTACACACATGATAGTTACAGTGCTCAAAGATTATTTTATCGGTCGTGCACAATACCACATTGCATAAAAAGTAAACTTTTTGTCATATTACCTCTGGTGGTGGGTTGCCGAGACGGTAGGGCATCTGCTTGGTGGTCGGCAAAGAAGTGTTTGAATTGTACCTCTCAAACAGGACCGAGAGCAGATGGTAAATGTCGTTCTCGTCGGCTTTCTTGTCCGTATCCCGTGCTAGATCCTTCAATCCACTGTACAGCCACAGTGGGTTGGTTCTCTCCTTGCACGGTTGAACGCGACGGACTAGCCACATTCCGGCCACAAGCGCACCATTCACCTTCTGGTTATCAATCATCGCTAGAAGCTCCTCCACCTGGACATCTCCAACAGGCGGTCCTTCCCCCCACCTGGGATTGGCCTCCGAGATTTGGTGGATGTCGCACGGCACCTTCCTCCCAATGGCAACATCCTGGCTCATATAGAACCAGCTCCTGTTCCATTTCTTGGGAGCAGATGCGAACTTGCTCCCCAGCCAGGATGCGGCCATCCCATCCCAGAGCTGGATGTAACATCCCCCGGCCACTTGGGACCCCCCGGTCTCCACCCCCTTCTTCCGGAGCACGAAGAAGTGGCGGAATAGATTGAAGTGGGGGGGATGCCCAAAAACATCTCGCAGTACGCGATGAAGATGGACACGGTTAAAATGGAGTTGGGGTCCAGATTGCATATGGAGATAGACCACCATATGCAAAGGTCCCGGAGGAACCAGTTCACCGGTTGCCCCAACCCGCGAGGAAAGAAGTCCTCAAAGACGATGAACTCACCCGGCCTCGGCGTTGGCTCGTCCTCGCCGCGCGGCTCCCTCCACACCCCCATCTCCCGCAGCGGCAGGAACCCATTGTCCGCCAGTGCCTGGAGCGACTCCCGGGACGAGGTGGATTGGACCCACTCCGGCCCGCGCTTCGCTGGCTCTGCCCCCTTCGCGCCCTTCTTGGTTGCCCGCTTCGTCATCCTCTCCGGCGGCGGCGGGTCGATGCGGTGGTGATGAAACCCTAGCGGGGTGAGCGGCGGCGGTGGCTCGATCTACGTGGCGCAGCGGCTCCGGCGCAAGAGCAGGCACCGGATCTCATCGGTTGCCCCTGCTGGTGGTTGCTGCGCGGTGGATCTGGCGGCGCAATGGACGGTGGCGGCGGCGGTTTTCTCTAGAGCACTGTAGACGAAGAGCTCGAGAAGGTGCGCGCAGCAAGTGGAAATGAGTGCGGAACCGTCTCCCCTCGACGGCGCCCGCTATTTATACGGATCGGGTGACATCCGGTTGACTTCTAGGGTTGGACCCCCTCTGACTCATGTGGACCGCCCCATTTTTTACCCTAGTGGGCCGCGGTCACATGGGCCGTACACTCCACGTGCGGCCGACTAAATTTTACTGTTCCAGTAAATTTTTAAACGGGCCCGGGTCCCTTGGCGCTGCGCGTGGGCCTCATTTTTTATCCTGGGGACTGCCCAGTCAGCTCCCTGGAAGTCCTTTTTTATTCACGCCTATATCTTTGGTCCTTGGGATTTTTTCCTGCTCTGTTTCCTAAGCGAGGGCCGTAGGTATTATTTTGGACTTTTTTTCTTAAAAAGTTCAATAGAACATATACTATCTTCCATCGAACTTGGGGACTACGTGGGCCCACGTCACCTCACGGTGACTTAGGGCCTACTGTTTCTAACAGTTCTGGTTGATTTTTTCTTTGGCGGCTTACGTTGTGCACTGCTTGGACATTTCTGTCACGTGTCAACGTGGGCCCACGTCTCAGGACAATAAAAAGAAAAAATTCTTTTTTCTTTTTGAGCACCATGCATCTTTCGACAAGATCAACAGCTACCTGACATAACAGTGGTCGGACACAGACTGCTTGGGAAACCTGCTCGGCTGAACGTGGTCGGCACTACATGTGGTCAGCACTGTACGTGGTTGGCACTATGTGTGGTCAGCACTATGCGTGGTCAGTACTACGTGCTCGGCACATCATTGCCAGCGTTCAAAGTTGTCTGCGTCTGCACTGCTCAGCACAGGTCAAGACGATGGACTTCCCTCAAGATACATGGTGCTCAGAGACTAGCTGTGGGGGGTATAAATCCGGTATACCACCATGGACAGTTCCAGGGATGCTCGGCAAGATGGCCCGGACCAGACGAGGCCCGGCCCATTGCCAACCAGGATGGTGGGCCCGACCACAAGATGATGGTGTGGTCCGCAACCGACCAGGAGGTGGATTGCGCACAAGGATGCTTGTCCCGCAAGTAGACTTAGTCGGTTAGGTCAGATAGAGTCCTCCTAGGGCATTCTCTGGCTGCTCACATGTACCCTTGGCTGCTCGGCTATATAAAGCGGCCAAGGACCCCCGTAGAACGCAGGCTATTCTCTGGTATTCTAGATCTAGAGAGCTTAGCGCTTCATTGTACTCCGATACTTGAACATACAGCATAACACGAGAAGCAGGACGTAGGGTATTACGCTTCCGAGCGGCCTGAACCTGGGTAAACCTGGTTGTCCTTGGTTTGTCTTGTTTCTCAACGTCCAGATCGTAGATCGTAACGTGCCCTTGCCGAAACTCACCACCGTGGGATACCCTGTGGTGGACTGCCGGTTATCCGTAATCGACACCCACCCCTGCTGGTCGACGGCTCCACCTCAAGCTCCTCGTCGTCCTCCTCCTCGTAGTGGCCGGCCACCACATGCTCCTCGTGGTGGCCGGCCGCCACGTGGTCCCGCGGGGCTCGGTCACCATGTACCTCGACTCCGACGCTTTGTCGGGCGCGACCGTCCTCCGCCCGGCATTTTGTCAAGTGTCTGCAAGGACAAAGATTAAAACAGTTAGTATTAGTAGATTGCAAGTACTTGTAAAGAAACATAAATGTAAGGTAATATAAATAACAGTATCAATATTACATGGATTAGGAACTATCTCCGCAAACGGCAATATTGCGGCGAGCGCTCGTCCTCGTCATCGCATCTTGTCATCATCACTATCAATATTGTCGAGCTCTCTTAAGTCCTCATCATTACACTCTACATGTTCCCCAACTTCTACATCGCGTCGTACTGCCCAGCATCTAGGATTCGTATGTCCTCGCATCGTGCACCTCATCACCCTCGTCCTCATCGATGTCATTGTTTACTTCCATACTCATCAACGAATCAATGTCTATCTCCAACCTACCTTCTAGCCCCTCAAAGTTGATAGAACTCATCTCGTCCTGGGTCAAAGTTGTAATCATCATCGTTCGGGACCGCCGCTTACCGCGTGGTGATACGAACTCGCACAAGGCTCCAACCCGCAAGGCGCTTGTCATTCGGGTTTGCCCATGGGAGGTAATAAACTTGCTTGGCGTCTCGGTTAGCCACAATATAGACATCGTCTCCTTCCCATCCATGCCGGGAGTATGAACTCTGGTGCACGTGGTTTTTAGGTTGCCCCGTTTCTCTTCGTAGCTTCTCGTGTGAAAGCGATAGCCATTCACGTCATAAATGTCGAATGACTTGACATGTCGATCGAAGGTTTGGCCCACACATCTCAATGCAGAACTCATTTCCGCATCACAATTAGCCTGCACGGTTAGGACAGGTGGATAGTTACGTTACTCGCTCATAGGAGCAAAGTGGAATCTCAAAGTCGAAACGAGGTTAGGTAGATAGTTACCTTTTTGCTGAACCAATTGATGAAATCGGGCGTATTATGTCTGAGAAGATGGTCTTTTTATCCTCCGTAGGATCCCTACTGCACCTCCAGTGTTCATTAATAAAGTCCCTGGAGAAACAATAGACAAGGGGGGTCGGATCGATAGGTGGAGGATAGTGGCGACGTATGGAACAAGCTCATCGAGAACTTACTCTTGATAATCAATCGTTTCCTCAAGGTTCAACAACATGTACATCATGATAGTGTGCCACTCATCATGCCGCAAGTAACGAGGGGTCCCTGGTCCTGCTCTTCCAAGATCCCCTCTAAAAAGGCTGAGAGTGCATGAATTCTCGTCGATGTTGTAACGAGGGGTTGGATCTCGTGGTCTCTGAAGTGCCTCGGTATAGTACGCCTGTGTGCATGTGGATACCTCCTCCGCACGAATGCCTCCGCCACGAAGCCTCAATTTTGGCTTTATTTTTACACTTTTTCCGAAGAAACTTTAGACACCTCTCGATTGGATAGCACCAACGGTCTTTGCACGGGTCCCCCCAACCGTGCCTCCCTTGGTAGGTGCAAAATCATATGCCGCATGGACAGAAGAAGCCCGGTGGAAATATCATCTCCAACTTGCGAGCAAGGTGCAGCCTCCTCCAAGTTCAAGACAAACGTCCGAGACAACTCCTTGGAACAAAGCGGTGGAAGAAAAACTCAACTCGGGACGTGTGTTGACACAAAATGTGGCGCACCGTGTCTCACACACAAAGAAGCCGGAAAGCCTAGCTTCAATCGGGTGCCCGGCGTCGAATCCGTGTGGCGTGCCGTCGATTTGACTGAAAATCGACAAGGGATAAAACGGTAAGATCAAAAACGGAACGTCGGGTGAGACCAGACAGTTCCATCTTTACGGCCCGAAGCCACTTACGACGACACATAGCTATAGAAGCTATCCGCTAGCAGTTGCGCGTTCATTCGGCTAAAGTAACATAAGCGATGTAAATAGAACGAATTTGCCGAATATGGTAGATGAAGACATGTTTGAACAAGATTAAATTATTAAAGCTTATCAAACTATATCTCAGTTTAAAGCATCATCAAGCACTAATAACTAAGGATAAGTAACTTATAAATGTAAATCTACTAAATAACACATGCATAGGCTACTCCAACTAGTCTGCCGCACGTCTAGCCTTCATAAACCCGTCGAGCATAAACCCAAGCAAGCTAATCCACCGCATGATACCACTCGCTATGAATTTACACCACTCCTTACTACTAGATCAATCCACCGCATGATACAATCTAACAATAAAGAGCTAAAAGCACGTAATTACCTAACAGATCTATAAATACTCGCTACATGTATAAGCATAACCGTATCGGCAAGATTGCCGAATCGGGGTCCATGAAGAAGGAACAAACGAGTAACATGTAAAAAAGACCTATCGATTAAACCGATCTCTAGTCCACCGGATGACTAGCTCTAGAGTAACCCAAAGACCCGCATCCGCCGCACGATACCCAAATTCTGTCAAGGCTTATTTACATCTAACGCGAATGAACCCTCAAGAACACGTAACAACCTAGATTGATCTAATTCGGCTATATGAACTTGATCTACCCGATATTGAATAAACATGAAAGGAACGATCAACAAGCCGAAAGAGTATCAATCTAGATTGGGCAAAAGAGTGTTGCAAATAATTAAACATTAAATAAAGCAAGCAACACGTGATAACTTAATGAATCTATTAGATCATGCCAAATCTAAAAGAGCCGATAACTATCTTTACTCATGTCTTAATCCGCCGCATGATACAAGGCACAAGCAAAAACTTCCCATCATTAAGCTTAAATCCGCCGCACGATACTAAGCAAAACGGATGAGACTACTTGCATCATAATCTAAATCCGCCGCACGATACTAGACATGATAGCAAGGTTGCCGGGACTTACGGAGGTCGACGGATCGATTGGCCCTCTCGAAGAACTCGACGACACGACTAAAAGGACTCAAAGGGTGGCACGTAGCCGGTTGTATTGATTTGGTTGTGAACCCTTATTACAATGGTCGAGGGTTTATATTTATACCCGGACGTAACATGAGTCCTAAGCATTTACGAACTATTTAAACAAAATTGGAAAGACCAGACACGCTAACTCTATCCATAATCGGAGTCCTTGATTATCACGACTCCTTCCCTTTTCTGGCTAGCTTCATCTTTCCTTCTTTCGCCTTCAAACAAAGTCGTTACCGACCGCTTGATCATTTGCCGAACACATGGAAATTAGCCGACCGCATACGCACTTGCCGAATTGCTCTCTCTGCTCCTTGCGGGTCCACCTGTCATATTCCTGACCAAATTCTGGTGTTAACACATGCCCCCTCAATTTCGAGATAAAAGGATTTTATTTCGAAATTGACGCCGTCGTGCCTCTCATCTAGGTCAAGACCGCCAACGCCCGCAGCCGCCACTTGAGATCTCGCGCTTGTTGTTGTCTTCGATGGCGACGGAGACTTCAACCAACTCCATTATGGCAACGGGAACTCAAGAAGAGCTTCTAGAGGTAACCCTACTTGCTTTACCTATTCGGCAATTCTTTCGAATCAATTTCCGATGCACCTTTTGATCCATTCGCTTCAATTTCTTCTTAAAGGAAATGAAGAATGAGATCTTGATCTCCAATCTTGCGTGTCCTCGGATCATTTTTTCTTGGTCCGCGGGAGACCCCAATCCAAGGGAATTTATTGAAAAGGAAACCCTGAGGATCCCCTTTAAGTCTAGGATTTCTCCCCCAAACAGATGGCCGAATATTTTCAAAACATGGCCCCTTCCTTCAATCACAGGATGGCGTGATTGGTACCGTAGGATGCAATCCAGGAGCAGTGATTTTTGGGAATCTCAAGATATTCAGCACTGTTTGGAGCTTTCTTTAGCCGAAATGCCTAGGAATGACTCCCTCCCCGATAGCCGCTTCCCACTGGTCCGACGCCATCAATGCGTTCATCTTCGGTCATGGCCCAATGTCGATCATTCTCTCGACATCTTTATGATGACCGGTTTAAACATTACCAAGCCAACATACCCATTCAAATACAAAAGCACCAGCTCACGAAGTATGGCAGTCAAATCAGAGGAGGCCGGGCCAAGTATGTCCAGACTTATGCTTCAACCGGCCCCGTGTCTCGATAAAGAGTATAGGGCATTCATGAACATGTGGTTATGCAGATTCATTTTCTCGTGGCAAGTCCAATGAGCCCACTCGAATCACATAGTGATGGTCGAAGAATTGGCTACGTGCAAGCCGATTCCTTTAGGCAAATATCTTTGGGAGCTTTCTACCACATGATGCACCAGACATCGTCCGCATGAGGAATCGTGGCGAAATCTCCGTGTCAATGGACCATGGTGGCTTCTCCATGTGGTTGCAACTATATATGCATCGATTGTCTCGTAGATCTCCACAATCTGAACTTTCCTTCAATCAATTATGCCGAAGGTGAAGACCCCGAGATACAAATCTTGTCGACATATGGAGAGGCTGCATCTTCAATCATTATTGACTTAGACCCGGGCCATCTTTTCAAGATCTTCTACAAGGGATTCAACCACGTGATCTGGTTTCCCCACGGGGAGAATGAAAATTTAACTCTCCCCGCAGATTCGGCTATGAGTTGGGCTGCATAGATGATGATTCCAGGGACATTTTCAATTCTTTCATCAAGCCCCGTGCTCGTGGCAGAATTTCACCATGGTCGGTTGATAAGCTCAACTTATGAATTTTATAATCCAAACATGGTTGCCGTGCAGTTTGGACTCGGTCAATTGCCTCCAAGGCCATATTTTTCAAGCATCATCGACCCAGGAGTCTTTGCTGAATATTACCGAGGCCCATAAAGTTTTCAATCTTGGATGCAAGCTTCCAATATATGAACCCAACCCTCTCGGTGATAATTGAAGCCGCTCATCCTTCATTCAACCTCTCGTGGCGTGAATGGCATTCTCACATATTCGAGCACAAGTCCACCCTTTATGCCAAGTCTTAATGCCCTCATTCTCCTCCGATGATGAGGTACATGCTTATGGCTACCTTTTACCTTATGTCTCGTCCCGTTTCTAAACATCTCTTTTGAACAGGACATTGCTCCTCCAAGTCCTCCGAGGTTCAATACCGCGGCCCGGCCCCGTTGTCGCCTCCGGGGCATGATGCTCCAAATATGAAAGCATTCAACAAGACACTGGCCGATGATACGGTTCTCGAAGGACCTCAAAAGAAAACTCCTTCCTCCCCTATCAAGGACACTGCAATTCCCAAGAAAACAAGATCAAAGAAAGCTAAGCCGCTCCCTCGTGTATGAATGTTTTTGACTCTTTATCTTCCACTCGCAAATATATTTTGCACTTATCACTTTCTTTCAACAAAGTGCCAACCCTCAAAGTCCCGATAGGGTAGTGATCTTGGACAATTCTCCTGGAACCTCCACTGGTCAAGCAAACATCAATGAGTTCACTAGTGATCTTGGTATGCATCAGGCAGATGACCAAGCAGATGAACAAGGAGAAGCAGCAAAAGAAGTTCCCTTTCATCAGGCTGATGAACAAGCAGGTGAACAATCAGTAGAAGAAATTTCCTCTCATCAGGCTGATGAACAAACAGTCACGGCAGGCATCTCTCTTCATCAGTCAGGAGAAGACATACCGGATTTAACTCCTTCGGCAATTCAAGCTATATCAACAAGTCAAAGTCTTGATGCTGCTCCGGAGGCAATCGATCAAGTAATTGCCGAAGAGGTATTATTCTTACTCCACTCGGCTATTTTTTCACTTCAAACCGAATCATTCGGCTAAACTATCTTCCTTGTTCATCAACGGGATACCGCTCACCCTCAAGCCGTTTTCCCTTATCGTTGAAGAGTATGCCGGGGAAAAAGATGATGAAGTTTCTTCCAACCAGCAGTTATCATCGTGAGAGTCAAGCCAAGCTAAAGGATATAATCTCATTTATGAAAAATGATATCGTTGCTTTGGCCCAAGATTCGACAAAATAAGGGAAATAGCAGAGCTTATTGATCAAGAACTTCCTTCTAATCTTAAGGCCGCCATAGACGCTTTATCACATCTTGATGATCACTTTTTGCTATCAAGAGAGCACACAAGAATATGTCCACCAAAGTTGATCTGGAAAAAGAAAGGTGGCCAAGGAACAAAGCAGCCAAGGAGCTCTACTCGGCATCAAGTCGATCGAGCACCTCTTGAGCACCTTAGAACCAGAGTCAGCAGTGAGAGAAGAAAAACCAAACTTGAAGCTCAATTGGCTCAACCGAATGCCAACATTCAGTCTCATGAAACTAAGCTCGCAAATTTGCCATCTCTTGATTCGGCTAAATCCAAAATACAATCGGTCATCAAGGAGACGCGGCAAATCAAAAGCAAACTATCCAACATCCAAGATTCTCAAGAAGAGGACCAAAAAGCTCTTGATGAAGCCAACCGAATCAAGATTGATGCTCTTGCGTTATCAATTCTTTCCTAAATGTATAGATGCTTGGCTTGTATTTGAAGATGTAGATACTTAGGCTTGACCCGTCATACTTGAAAACAATTTCTTTTCTCTTGAAAAGTAGATAATCTTTATTTTTTTCTCTTTCTTCTCGCTTCGTTGCTATTCGGCTCTTCTAATTACGACTGCACTCATAGATGTGTACATCAGCCGAACGTAACTGTTGCTGCCTCAAGTGCCAATTTTAGCCGAATAGCTCTATCAGCTATTTAGCCGACCGAGCGTATGGTAACTGAATCGCCAGTGGTGATGGGCTCGGCCCAACTCAACATCGGCCCATGAGTGTGGAAACCCTATCCTGTCGCTTGGCTTTCCCGCAGTCATCGCCACGGCTCCCACGTTCATAAATAGGACCAGTCGGCTCCCACCATCATCACATCAAGCACAAGCAGTTGCCATCTTCCTCCATCTCTTTCACTTCCTCTTGCCTTCAAGCCCCAAAAGCCCCAACCACCACCAATGGCGAGCGGCGGCTATCGCAACAAGCGTCCCGCTCGGGACGAGGCGGGAGGGAAGCAAGAACCGCGCCGGCGGGAGATCTTCAATCTCTTGAGTTGCGCTAGTTGATAATCTTCACCCGATTTGGGTCTTTGCCCCTTGCGGTTGTTCATCTTCTCGATCATTTCGGGGCCGTCGGGAACACCGGCGACTACATCGCCAACGTCCGGAGGCGGGTCGCCGGGCCGGCACCCACACTCCTTCTTCCGCTCCGCTCTGCCCCCGGCGGCGGACGCGGCGAGGGAAGCAGCCGTGGTGGTCGCCGTCGCAAAGAAGAGATAACCTCCCTATCTTATTTGCAGTTTTTTTTTGTTTAGCCGATCTTGATTGCACCTTGTTTGTAGGACGGCGAGGATCAGCACTGGCCAATGGCGCTTCCTGGCGCCGGCCGCAGCGTTTGACGCTCCTTCCCCCGTGCCGGTTCCGGCTCCGCCCCGCTCTCCCTTCCCCGCTCCGCACCGGGCCTCCGCTTCGGCCTCGTCGGGTCCTCCTCCTCGTACCGTCCTATTCGGGACGGGAACGACGAGGAGATCCCGCGCGTACGGCCGCTATGACGCCGCCACATACCGCCGCGAGCGGGACGAGGCGATGGAGCTTCTTGGTGAAGAGACCAAGAAGTTTGGGATCGCCGCCCGGAGTTGGAGGACAACCGCCGGCAGCTCGAGCGAGGCCGTCACCGCATTTGCTCTTCAACAAATGTTTTCGATTTTCCGTTCTTCCCGATTCATCCGCTCACCGATCGATCTTATGTTCCTTTGCGAGACCTCACCGCGGAGCCGGGATCGCCCGAAGGTGGCGCGACGGCGGCGGCCAATCACGTGAATGCCTGTGGTGTGACCCGCGGATCGCCTTGAGGCGATCCGGTCGAGTCGACCAAGTTGCCCTTCATGGCGTGCGTCTCGGCACCTCCCTAGGCCTGGCGGGGATGTCGTCCTGGACCGGGGACGACTACGCTCCGATGCCGACCGGCTTCCGTGGCGGGCTTCCCCACGAGGTCGACGACATCGAGGGCCTCCTGGCGGGGTACAACGCCCACGCCGACGCCATGGCCAACGCCACCAACCCGGAGTCCGTCCTCAACAAGCTCTTCAATGAAGAAGAGGAGTAGCTTGTATTAGGATTGGCGCGGGTTGTAAATAAAATCTTAATGAAGAATGTTGGTCCCCTTCTTGTTCTTGCTTGTCTGTGATGATGTTCGTCTGTCACATTTGCTTCTTGCAAATTTTTCCTTAGCTAGAACTTAACCGCAACACTCTTCCGAATGAAATCTTCTCGAACGCATGACGTCACTTCAACCGATTAGATCTTGGCACTATTCCACGACTTGACGGTTTGTAGCGTAGCACTTCAATTCTCTTTATCTTCTCCCGATAAACCTATCGGTTGAGAGATAAGATCAAACTATTCACTTTAAATTTTTTTTAAAAATCGGCTAAAGGCGATACAACTGTATCGGCTATTTTTGTTCTGAAGACGATACACACGATATCGGCTATTTTTGTACTAGAGGCGATACAATAATATCGGCTATTTCTCTCCAACTTCTTTTCTTTGCTCTGAAGGTTTATTCAATCGGCTATGCCACATCCATATCGAGCCATAGTTAAGATCCAACTTCGATACTTGGATAAAACTTCTTAAGGTATCTCGCCATTGATGGCTCTAGTAAGCTCTTCTCCAAACAAACAGCGTCTTCAATATATACGCATTGCCGAGCGCACAACTGACAACCCGAAAAGGTCCTTCCCAATTCGGAGACCACTTGCCGAATGTTCTATCTTTGGTACCAATCGGCAATATTGTTTTCCAAACCAATTCTCCTTCTACAAATTGCTTAATTTTAACTCTCTTGTTGTAATACTTGGCAACACGTATTTTATTCTTCTCAATGTTCTCCAAGGCTTTAAGACGAATCAAATGCAAATCTTCTAATTCATCCATCATCGATCCTTATAATCTTTTTCTCGTCAGTCCTTTTGTAACTCAACTCTCCTTGATCCCGATTGCAACTCCCAAGGCATTATAGCATTATGTCCATAAACCAACTCATATGGAGATGCTTGTGTGGATCCATGGCAAGCCATTCGGTAAGCCCACAATGCTTCATTAAGGACCAAGTGCCATCTCCTTGGCTTCTCATCGATTTTCTTGAATAATCTTGATCATGATCTTATTTGACGCCTCCGCTTGGCCATTGGCTTGCGCATAATAAGGAGAAGAATTATAAAGCCTTATCCCCATGCTTTCAAGAAAGTCACAAAACTCGAGGAAGTGAACCGAGTCCCCGATCGCTTGTAATGGTCTCGTGGGATCCCAAACCTATGAATTATATGTTCTTTGACAAAACCGATCATATTTTCTCGATGTGACCTTCTTCAAAGGGATAGCTTCAACCCATTTGGTGAAATAATCTGTTGCCAATAACACAAATTTGTGTCCTTTGCTAGATGGAGGATTGATCTCGTCCAATTAAATCTATACCCCATCCTCTAAACGGCCAAGGTTTAATTATTGGATTCAAAGCGATGTGTGCTCTTTGAACATTACCAAATATCGACAATCTCGACATCCTTTGTAATATTCAAAGCAATCCTCCAACATAGTCGGCCAAAAGTACCCCGTCCTTCTTATTATCCACTTCATTCGGTAAGCCGACCGATGTGCACCACAAGCTCCTTCATGGACTTCAAACATAATCTTCTTAGCCTCTTCTTGACTCAAGCACTTGAGCAACACTCCATCTATAGACTTGTGGTACAACCGATCATCAAGAAGTACGAATTTAAGGGCCTTATACCCGAGCCTTCGGGAAACTTTTTGAGATGGGTCTTTCGATAACCGATAATATCACTTCTCCAAGTCATCTTTTATCCGATCACCATTGAAAGCACCTTCTTCTATTTGTATAGACTTCATGATTTTCCCGATATCCGAGGCCGCTTGAGCTAATTTATTTGCTTTTCCATTGTGCTCTCGGGTATATGATGCAAAGTAAACTGCGAAAAGCTTTTCGAAGTTCCCTACATTGTTCATGGTACCCTTGCAGTACATTATTTTTGCATTCATATTGTCCTGTCAACTGATTGATCACCAATTCAGAGTCACCAAACACTTCAATAGCAACAGCCTTCACTTCTATTAACAGCCGAAGCCCTCTAAGCAAAGCCTCATACTCTGCTTGATTGTTAGTGACAGGATATTCAATTGAAAAAGCAAATTCAAATGTATTTCCACGTGGGGATATCAAAAGGATACCAGCACCACCACCTTTGTCACATGATGATCCATCAAAAAATAATGCCCATGGGGCAATGTTAATCATATCAACAGATAAATCACGATGTTGAGTAATAAAATCGGCAATCGCCTGTCCTTTCACTGCTTTTGCCGACTCATACTTTAAATTAAACTCGAAAGTGCTAATACCCATTTGCCGATTCTCCCACTTAAAATCGGCATTGACAACATGTGTTTAATTACATCAAAACTAGATATCACCACACATTCGGCATTTAACAAATAGTGCCGAAATTTGGTGCATGAGTAATAAACACACAAACGAGCTTTTCTATAGCCGAATACCTTGTTTCAGGATCTAACAATTTTCGGCTAAGGTAAGCTATTACTCTCTCTTTTCCATCAAACTCTTGCATAAGGGCCGATCCTATTGTTAGGCTATCGACCGCCACATACGGCTTGAAAGGCTTCTCAAGTTGTGGAGGTACCAACACTTGGTGGTGCCTTCATATATTGTTTGATCTCATCAAAAGCCTTTTGCCGTATGTCACCCGCATAAATTTTTGATCTTTCTTGAGCTTCAACAATGGAGAGAAAGGCAATACTCTTTCGATAAATTGGATATGAATCTCCTCACAAAATTGATCTTGCCCAAAGCAATGATTGCAACTCGTCGGGTTAGTTGGGGGCACAACTTTGTCTATTGCTTCCATGCTCTTTTTCCCAACTTCTATCCCTCCTTTGTGGATCAAGAACCCCAAGAACTCACCACCGAGACTCCAAAAGCACACTTATTTGGATTCATCTTTAAGCCATGTCTCCTCGTGCATTCCGAGTCTTCTTCAAATCGGCTAAATGTCCTTCATGGTCTCTCGGATTTGACTACCACATCATCAATATAAATTTCTACAATTTTGCCGATCAACTCGTGAAAGATATAGTTCATGGCTCTCGATAAGTTGCACCAAGCATTCTTCAATCCAAATGTCATCACTATCCACTCAAACAATCCAATGTGGCCAGGACATCCGAATGCGTTTTTGCAATATCTTCAACCGCCATGAAAATCTGATTATAGCCGCATTGCCATCCATAAAGCCGATGACTTCATACCCGCGCTGCTGCATCCACTAATAAATCGCCACCGGCATTGGGTAACCATCCATGGGAGTAGCTTTGTTGAGATCTCGAAATCTATGCATACTCTCATCTTTCCATTCTTTTGTTAGACAGGTACTATATTTGAAATCCACTCGCATACCCGCATGGCCGAATAAAGTTTGCTTCAATCGGTCTTTCAACTTCTTTCTTTACATCGGCCAATACCTCCTCCTTATAAATCTTACGTGGAGGTTGTTTAAAAGGACGAAATCCAGGTTTTATAGGCGGTTTATGCTCAACAATTGATCGATCCAATCCAGGCATCTCTGTGTAATCCCAAGCAAAGCAATCCTTGAACTCCTTCAAAGAACTCTATTAACTTCAATTTATATTCGGGTCTAAGTTTGCACCGATATACATCGGCCTTGACTTTGTGCTATCACCAACATTGATTTCTTCTAACTTGTCGGCCGACATGAAACCACGACCAGTTTGCCTTTGTTGCCATCGATTGGATTGCCCATCAAAAGTTACCGTCGAGCCCATCGCTTGGATCGGTCGTTGATCCTTGTCGAATACATTGACGGGACCTTCTTTCCATACCTTACCCGAAAGGCAATCTAGTCCATCATACTCCCAATAAGCGAGGCTCGAAGTGGCAACACTCACCGAATCATCACTGAACAACTTCTACATCATCTCCTACCCACTTGAATAAGGATTTGATGCATAGTTGAGGGTATACAGCAATTAGCATGGATCCAATCCCTTCCCGTAAGCATGCTATATGCCCCCTTGCCATCAATGACAAAGAAGGTAGTGATCAAGGTCTTGGATCCAATCATCGGTTCCACATGTACTTGCTCCACGAGTATCGAAGCATTGCCAGCCAAAATCTCTAAGGATCATGTCGGTCTGCTGAGCAAATCTTCATTTGTCATACCAAGTTTCCGAAAGTAGCATAGGGCATAATATTGATAGCAGCCCCTCCATCAACAAGCATCTTGGTTAAAGGCTTGCCATTGACATATCCCTTCAAGTACAATGGTTTGAGATGACGATTTTTAAGCGGCTTGTCAAAGATTGCTTGCCGAGTCAACACAAGTTGAGCCATCGGTCTCGGCATTCGGTTTCATCAAAATCGAATATACCTCATCTTGCACTTCTTGGTCTTCGGGAGCTTTAAACTCTAATGGAATGAAGAACACCATGTTAGTATCACCGATGGGCCCCGTCCACCATCCTTTTTCTTAGGACGCCATACCGGCTTCTTTTCGGCTATTTCTGCTTCAGACTCTTGATTTCTCAAACGCCGAACTCTTCTCTTCTCGGCTTTTCCGAGACCGGAGGGCACCATTGACCTTTTTGCCACCGTAGGAGCTCTCTTCCGTAGTATGGACACTCTTGTGAGCCCAAGTTTGGTCTCGCAAATCTTTTCCTCGATATCCATCAAACTGTTTATTTTTAGGCGCCGATCGTTCTCCGGAACTTTCATCCCAAGTCTATCATGAACGGGACGGCGGTTGACTCGAGATTGCCCGTACTCGAATATTGATCACCGCATTCGGGGCAATTGTTTCGCGAGGCAATTTCAAGCCTTCATTCCAACGGTGTCGAAGAAGGAACAATTCCAATGAGATTGCTCTTGCTCTCTCCCCGTACTCTTCTTGTTCCCTTTGGCGCACTTCGCTTCATATCTCCGACGTTCGCCATGAACCTGTGCTCCTCCTCAATGTACTTCTGTTCCTCATCATACTCCATCTTCTTTTCCCATTGCCACTTATTCAACAAATGTCGTCTTTGTAACCCTGCGCTTCGGATCGGCGTGTATTCGGCAATTTCCCTTAGCTGCATCCGAAGTCCGACCCTTCTCGTTCGGCTATTCTTGAAGCCGCGCTTGTTGCACTTCCTCCTTGGTAACTTGCCGATTAGGGTCAACAGAACCATTCTCCTTGGCTCTTTCGGATGTCGAACCTTCATCTTTCCCTTTTCTTTGGACTCACTTTGGCATCAACCATGCCTATGGAGAAAGAGACCATGTTCCGAGGGAACGGGTTCTTGTCTACTTTCATCTTGCCATCAAATCTTAAGTGTCCATCTTGAATAGCCTTCGAATCTTTACTCGAACACTCGGCAATCATTGATATGATGAGAGTTTGTATCATGAAATCCACAAGACTTCTTATCTTTTACTCCTTCGTAGGCAAAGATAGGATGTCCTTCGCGCAGCTTAACGCGTCCTTCTTGGACCAATACAAAAAGAGCTTATCGCTTTATGACATCAAAATCATAAGATCCCTTCGTCGCTTCACCCATCGATGATGACCAAAGTAGGCTCTTTTGTCCAGGTCAACTCTGCAGCGGCAACTTCATCTTCATCTTCATATTCGATGCTTCTTCCGAAATCCCCGATACATATCAACGGTTGCACTATTCTTCGAAAACGAGCATCTCTTCGAACCCTTGGGCTTGATTGCTCATTGCTGTCAGCTTTTGTGCAAGCTGTCCAAGGTCTTCAAACTCCATGCCGAATAGCTTGTCTCGATATGTGGCGCATGCCCGCAATGACCAATTGTGCGAGCGATCATCGGGAATAGTCGAGAGAATAGCACATGTTCTTTGCTTCTCGAATGCGGAGATACTCCATTGGTGTCTCGTAGTCTTCATCCTCATAGACCACAGATCAACCATCTTCTTCTCATTGGTTCCCGTATAAAAGTATGAATGGAACTTTTGCTCCAATTCGCCCATGTACCAATGGAATTGGCCGGCTGCGATGCAAACCATGTGAAAGCCGGCCCGTCGAGACATAGGAAAATATCCGATCCTCCAAGCTTCATCGGCCAGGCTTCTCCAAGTTGCATCGGATATCTACCGACATGCTCAATGGTACTGGTGTCATCGACCGAGAATTTGGTCAAATCCATTGGTGGCTTAACTCTTGGTGGAAGAGCTACCCTATTGTACCACTCTGGGAAAGGAGATTTGTATGCATATGTCTGATGCTTTGGTTTCAGGCCGAATTGATTCCGCATCATGTCGGCCATTCCCGTTTAGGAGCTCATCATTTGCATCTTTTGCTCCCTGTCTTCTAGAAGGCATTCCCGATGCACTCCCGTACCCTGGATTCGGCAAAGCACTCGAAAGCACCGTAATCAGTAAATTCATTGTACCCATCCCCATAGACACTCTTCGCAATCTATTTGCCACCGGAGCAATCTTGTAAGCGGATGCGGGTATATCCGTTGTTGCACCAAAAGTTACTTGACCATAAGTTTTTGTTCGGCAACTTGAGGAGGCTTTTCTTTTCATCGTGAATAGTTCCATCCTTGCTTGTACCGATTATCTCTTCTCCTCCAGTTGACTTCCCTGAAGATTGCTGAGTGTTGAAGTACACTGGTCCAGCAAGCTCTCCAAATCTTTCTTCAAAGCGCTTGTCAACTGCTGGACCAAAAGTGTCAGCCATGATTTTGCGGAAGGTGCCCAGAAAAGCTGTGTTGTGATTCAACATAGTGTCTCCCACAGCTTTGTATATGGCTGCAACTACCCTCGCATCTCCTCCTCGTCGTAATGTCGATTGACCAGCGAGAAGAACTCGTGGAAGTGATTGCTTGACGATCACTCGCCACTCTTGTTCTTGGAAAAAGACATCGACATTTCGCTGAAACCTGTTCCATTGCCTGTTCCACGATCCGGCGTTGCTCGTCGCAGCTCATCCATGGTCACGTTCGTAACGTGATCTGTTGTCAATTTCCGATCCCATCTTAGATTGAGAAGTCGTCCCCACCGGGCGTGCCAAAAAGTGTGTTGACACAAAATGTGGCGCACCGTGTCTCACACACAGCAAGCCGGAAAGCCTAGCTTCAATCGGGTGCCCGGCGTCGAATCCGGTGGCGTGCCGATCGATTTGACTGAAAATCGACAAGGGATAAAACGGTAAGATCAAAAAACCGGAACGTCTTTGGGTGAGACCAGACAGTTCCATCTTTACGGCCCTGAAGCCACTTACGACGACACATAGCTATAGAAGCTATCTGCCAACAGATTGCAGTTCATTCGGCTAAAGTAACATAACTGATGTAAATAGAACGAATTTGCCGAATATGGTAGATGAAGACATGTTTGAACAAGATTAAATTATTAAAGCTTATCAAACTATATCTCAGGTTTAAAGCATCATCAAGCACTAATAACTAAGGATAAGTAACTTATAAATGTAAATCTACTAAATAACACATGCATAGGCTACTCCAACTAGTCTGCCGCACGTCTAGCCTTCATAAACCCGTCGAGCATAAACCCAAGCAAGCTAATCCACCGCATGATACCACTCGCTATGAACTTACACCACTCCTTACTACTAGATCAATCCACCGCATGATACAATCTAACAATAAAGAGCTAAAAGCACGTAATTACCTAACAGATCTATAAATACTCGCTACATGTATAAGCATAACCGTATCGGCAAGATTGCCGAATCGGGGTCCATGAAGAAGGAACAAACGAGTAACATGTAAAAAAGACCTATCGATTAAACCGATCTCTAGTCCACCGGATGACTAGCTCTAGAGTAACCCAAAGACGCATCCGCCGCACGATACCCGGTCTGTCAAGGCTTATTTACATCTAACGCGAATGAACCCGCAACACGTAACAACCTAGATTGATCTAATTCGGCTATATGAACTTGATCTACCCGATATTGAATAAACATGAAAGGAACGATCAACAAGCCGAAAGAGTATCAATCTAGATTGGGCAAAAGAGTGTTGCAAATAATTAAACATTAAATAAAGCAAGCAACACGTGATAACTTAATGAATCTATTAGATCATGCCAAATCTAAAAGAGCCGATAACTATCTTTACTCATGTCTTAATCCGCCGCACGATACAAGGCACAAGCAAAAACTTCCCATCATTAAGCTTAAATCCGCCGCACGATACTAAGCAAAACGGATGAGACTACTTGCATCATAATCTAAATCCGCCGCACGATACTAGACATGATAGCAAGGTTGCCGGGACTTACGAAGGTCGACGGATCGATTGGCCCTCTCGAAGAACTCGACGACACGACTAAAAGGACTCGAAGGGTGGCACGTAGCCGGTTGTATTGATTTGGTTGTGAACCCTTATTACAATGGTCGAGGGTTTATATTTATACCCTGGACAGAACATGAGTCCTAAGCATTTACGAACTATTTAAACAAAATTGGAAAGACCAGACACGCTAACTCTATCCATAATCGGAGTCCTTGATTATCACGACTCCTTCCCTTTTCTGGCCAGCTTCATCTTTCCTTCTTTCGCCTTCAAACAAAGTCGTTACCGACCGCTTGATCATTTGCCGAACACATGGAAATTAGCCGACCGCATACGCACTTGCCGAATTGCTCTCTCTGCTCCTTGCGGGTCCACCTGTCATATTCCTGACCAAATTCTGGTGTTAACAACGTGCCACACCGGCTCGGGGAGGTATCCCCGGGTCATCGCAGGAAGGAGCCGCTCAATCCAGATGTGGAAGTCATGACTCTTCATCCCTAAGACTCGCCGTCGGCAAGTTCACTCCCCTGCTCAGATTCGCCGCATACCCATCAGGGAACCTTAGCCGCTTCAACCACTCCAAAGTGCTTCCTTCCTATGCGGCCTTTTCGGGATGTAATCGGTAGGGCCCTTCTTCCATCTCTTGCCCGGCGGAGGGTCTTCATCACTAGATTTGGTCTATCGCAAATTGTTTCAATGTCAAGTCTAGCCTTAACATTGTCCTTTGACTTCTTGCCAATGTCCAGGAGTGTTGCCCAAAGTGCCTCGGCGATATTCTTTTCTGTGTGCATTACATCGATGTTGTGTGGAAGAAGAAGGTGCTTGTAGTAGGGGAGACTAGTCAAGCCCGATATATGAGTCCACATGTGGTCGGTACCATATCCTTTGAAACCACCATTCACGTCATCAATTTCGAGAGCCTCTATCTATGCAAGGATGTCAGCTGGGCTCTTTTCCTTAGGGATGGGGCCGGTGACTTGAACACCTTTCGTGAAGTGCTTTTTATCTCATCTCAGTGGATCATCCTCCTTTAGGAATTGACGATGTTTGTCGAAAGAAGAATACTTGCCACCCTTGGCCAGCCAGGTGAACATCACATCTGCCTTGCATGTTGGACAAGGGAACTTCCCATGAACACACCACGCGCTGAACAAGCCATACGCCAGGAAGTCATGCATTGAGTACTGGTACCACACATGCATCGTGAAGTTCGTCTTCGTAGCTCGGTCATACGTCAGCACCCCCTCATCCCAAGCTTTCTGCAATTCATCCCACACTAGCTGCATGAACACACCCATTTTGTTGCCCGGGTTTCGGGTATTATCGGCGTCAAGAACACGATCTTAGGGTCGAACATGACGGGGAAGATTGCGGGGATCACAAACACGGGCCAACAAGTGTACGGGGCCGCCATCATTCCAAACGGGTTGAACCCATTGTTGCGGCGCTACGCGTACATTTCGAGCCTCCTCGGCCTTGCCAGGATTCATGGCATCGAAGTGCTTCCATGCATCACCATCCACCGGGTGCTGTATCCTGTCACTATATCTTTTGCCATTCTTGTGCCACGTCATTTGTTTCACGGACTCCAGAGTCATGTACTGCCGTTGCAGCCTCGGTAGTACAGGAAGGTGTTCTCGGGGATCTTAGACTGTTTCTTAATGCCATCACTGCCTTCTACCTCCACGTACCTAGAGGCTTTGCACTCCGGACAGTGTGTTGCTGCCTCGTGGTCTCCCCGGAACAGGACACACCCGTTCTTACAAGCTTGGATCGGGTGATAAGGCATCTTGAGTGCACGAAGGAGCTTCTGTGACTCGGTCGTGTTTTTCGGCGGCGGTGCTCCTCCGGAAGCAACCCGCCAACGAGTTGCCAACACGAGATCAAAACCTTCTCAAGCGATGCCCAAGTGACGACTTCAACCCTATTAGGCGTGAAATGCCATCCGGTTTAGAAATGCGGGTCTTCTCGTGAAGGGGCTCCTTTGCCGCCTCCATCATGTCATAGTACGCCTTTGCGGTCGCCTCTGGATCTTCTTCCTCCACCTCCATTCCTTGAATGGCTTCAATATCTTCCAGCAAATCTGCCATCCCGGCATCTTGATCAAACCCCTCGAGGTCCGGTCTCACCACCGCCTCCGTAACCCGTTGGGGTTCCCCATGAAGGATCCAGCGGATATAGTTTGGAACATATCCGTTCGCCCAAATATCATTCCTCATCTGCCGTTGCTCTTTCCTTGTCTGGTTCTTGCACTTGCTACAGGGACAAAACACCCAAATCGCCCCTTTAGAAGCTGGGCCAAATGCCTTCTCCAGGAAGTCCCCGGTCCCCTTAACCCATTCATTGGTCTTGTCTTTGAATCCAGTGTACATCCACTCACGGTCAGCCATCCTCTGTCATGCGCCAACGTAAGTGAGTAATAGGACCAATATCTGCATCTACAAGGCGTTCCTACCAACTACTAGGTGAAGGATAGGTCCTAATCCCACCCGAGGATGCGTAGATGAGGTTAGCTTCCATGCTCCGCTCCCGTCCGAGACGGAATTTGGCAAGCACACCTCCACGCCTGTTCTCCCGATACATGTCCCGATAGGGAGAGTGCGTATCCGGAGAACAACGGGGAGGGGCTGATGAAACTCCGACTCGGACGGGGGCGGAACATGGAAGCTAACCCATCTACGCATCCTCGGGCTGTCCAAAAAACGTGGACAATCCGAAAGAGAAACCGTCGCAGATATGCACTGATCCGCATACCAACGACCGCGAATCCCTTTCGGACGGGAGACGCCTAACTCGGTTACGCAATGTACTTACAACAACTATAAGGAATAGATGTGATTTATACCTAGGGTGGCGGCGCAGAGGCGGGTAGGTGCACGAACACGGTCAAGGTCCCCTCCGACAAGTCCTGCTCTGCAAAGCAATAAAGACTTCACTATTAGTGGAAAATTTTGGCAGAACCTCCCCGTACGGGAGGTTCCCAAAACCTGCAAGAAAACCGTCGGCTCGAAGGCCGGCATCCACATTTGGGGCACGATGGCCCACACATCAACAAACCCGGCACGAAGGCCGTCAACACAGATACGGCACGATGGCCGACAACCCTAGAGCTTTACCTTCTCCTCCGGTGACGCGCGTGGACGGACGACGTGGACGAATGGCGTCGGCGACATGGACGAATGGTGGACGAACGAAGCGGACCTTCTCCGGCTCCTCCTCTCCTCTCCTTCTTCTTCCTCCTCCTTTCTCCTTCTTCTCCTCCTCCTCCTCCTCCTCTCTTCTCCTTCCTCTCCTCCTCCTTCCTCTTCCCTTCTCCTTCCTCTCCTCCTCCTTTCTCCTTCTTCTCCTCCTCCTCCTCCTCCTCCTCTCTTCTCCTTCCTCTCCTCCTCCTTCCTCCTCCTCCCTTCTCTTTCCTCTCCTCCTCCTTCTTCCTCCTCCCCTTCTCTTCTTCTTCCCCGCCCCCTTCCCTTCCCTTACCCCTTCTTCCTACCGGCGGCGGCGGGAGTGGTGCGCCGCGGCGGGTGGGGTGGCGGCGGCGGAGGCGGGGGTGACGGCGGCGGGGGCGGAGAATGGCGGGGCCGTGGTAGGGGTGGCGGCGGCGGCGGCGGTCGGGAGCCCCCGCAGCGGTGGAAATGGCGGCGGCGGGGGGTGTCGAGATCCGGGGGCGCCGGGGAGTGGGGGGCGGAGGGGGTCGGGATCCGGGGGCGGCGGGGTGGGGGGGCGGCGGGGGCGGGGAGTGGCGGTGGAGGAGGCGGGGAAGTGCGGCGGCGGCGAGGAAGTCTTGCGGTGGCGAAAATGGCGGCGGCGGCGAAAATGGCGGCGGCGGCCGGTCGGCTTCGGGTGTCGGGGACGATAGGGTTTGGGGGCGGGGCGGGGGCCGGCTCTTTTTTATTTTTTTTTTTGAAACTCGGTTGCCGATGGCCATAGCCATCGGCAAACGCGTCGCCACGTGGCGCTCGCGGCTCCTCGGCTCGCCTTGTTTGCCGATGGCCGGCCATCGGCAAAGAGGCATTGCCGATGGCTTTCCAAGGCCATCGGCAAACAAAATGTTTTTTTGGTTTTTTGCTTCCCATTTTTTTATGGTGTCTTGCTACACCAAATACAACCCTTGCTTCAAAAGTTGGGACAATTTTGAGTTTTATGGCCATATTTCGTTAATTTTTTTGGTTTCTTTGAATTTTTCCCGCAACTCTAAATTTGAACTGCAGGTACATGAAATAATGCAAACTTTTGATTTGAAAAATGATATTCATGATTCTCGGAGTATGTTGAGGCCGTATCCAGGACCTCCCATGAAATTACGACCCTGTTGGCCTCGTAACATGGGTAGTGACGTGCCGGAAAAGTGTTTTTAAATTGTATAAAATCCAAACGAAGTCCGAAATTGACGAAACTTGACGAGTTGTCTCGCCATCGCATGTGTAGTGTGTGGTAAAAATTTTAAAAAGTTTCCAGCAAGTTGTGATGTCGGATGGTCAAAACCCAGACATCTCCACATGTGATCACTCTACCACCACCGCCCGAGCCCGCCGTTGAGCGCCGCGGGCGCCTCCGCGTTGGTGGCCGGGCCGCCGCTGAACTCAAGCCTCGAGCACTGCTTCTCCTCTGTACGCACCGCTTCGGTCCACGCGCCATGCCTCGTGCTTCGCTGATGGATGGCCGAGCCCTGCTCCTCCTCGTCGTTGTTCCGGAGGAGCTTCCCCTGATGCCCCGCGCCACGGAGTTGTGCAACATGTCGGCGGGAATGGTGCCACTCATGTGGAGATGTTCCATGTGCGTTGTCTGCGGAAGTCGATTTGGAAGCGGTGGTATTCTACTATCTCCTAAAATAGCAGTCGCCGACGTGGGTACGACATGCGGCATGGTGGCGGTGTCCTCTCCAGTGAGTGGTTTTGCTCGCGCCCAAAATAGGAGTCGCCGGCGTGGATGGGGCATGCGGCATGGTGGTGACCGTGACTTGTTTGATGGAATGCCTCAATGAGGTAAGCATACCTGAAGGGGGATAAGGTGACTGAATTCGAGCTATCTAGATAACCAAATATGATCTGAGGGAAGCCAGGCATAGGTAAGACAAGTAAACCAAACAACAGCTCTTGTACCGGGGGAGCCTGGCTAAACTTGCCCAGGCTTAGTTTAGCTAGACAGGCTCGGCGAGGCCACGAACCAAACAGGCCCATATATACTTTCTGGTGGCGCTGGTGAGTAGTGAAAAAATACAGTCACAAATATATGTGTAGATCATACGTCATTTTGATGCCATTGTGGACTACACGTCTGTAGACCTTATCCTCTATATTATGTGTTAGGTTCTGTTGGGTAGGGCTCTTGCTCCGGTTTCTCACTTCTTGCAAGGGGGCCTTGCTAAACGGGTATCTACAAAACGGCTCGTTACGAGGAATCTGATGTAGCTAGCGCCATTATTTATAGAAGAGCTGAAGTTAGTAGAAATATGACTTCTCCTTATTTCTCCTCACAGTCATAATACAAATTATCAAAAATTTATCATCAGGGTTCTTTTTGCCAAATGTTTTTTTAAAGTATCACTGAAAAAGCTACTCAACGTGTGCAGTTTAGGATGGTAATGGTATTACGCTGCATCTCGCCCAAGCTCCACAAAAAATCCTTGCTTCGCCACTGTCCTAAATCATGTCAGATTTATCTCGATATCTCCTTGGTTAGCTATCCAATCTCTGAGTCTTCCATGCCCTTTGAGATCGAAATATTGTACTCGAAACACAATTTTTAGTTTGGAATTTTTTTAGATTGTTAGGTTTAGATAGGCACAGAAGACGTGTGTTGAATAGCTTTATTTGTATAACTGTAAAACCAATGTATGTTTACCTAGCTGAATAGCCTTGGTGCTGCTCAAAGCTTTGTTTGTTGCTCATGTAATATTTTTGAAACTATTGGAAGAGATGGCCGATTTTAGTGCCGAGCCTATACTTGAGTAACACGAAATTGTTTGCTAGCGAAGACGAAGGCTTGAGTTTTATAAAAAAAAATATGCATTTGATAAAGAGTTTAATGTGAGGAAAAGCTATGTGGAGAGGGAAATGATGCCAAAACTGAGATAATTCTGAGGAAGTTTATGTGCAGTCAACAAAGTTTCCATGGAGACAAGTACATAAACATGGAAACTATGAAGAGGAGGCTACGGAACATCAGTTGGGTTGGATGTGAAGCCGAATTGGTCGTTACACGTGACCAGAAAACATGGTGGTGATTTGTGAAGGACTTTATGGATGGGCACAGCCATGCGCTAGCCTTGTCTGTTTACTACGCTCGCACAAATGGAAATTTCTAGAGTCGGCAAGCACCAGATTTTTCTGGATACTCTGGAAATGCACTATGGTGGTTATGACAATATCTGCCATAAAATTACAATTTCCACTAAAGCTATAAGCAGGAGATAAATGCCGTCGGCGATGCAAAAACTGAGATCCTTCACCTCAAGGTGACATTACGTAAAAAATCCACAAAGAGAACGCCTCTCCTTTTACAGTAGGGGCGGCTGGCTTTGAAGCCGCCCTTACAGTGGTCAGGGTCACTATAAGGGCGGCTCAATCACCAGCCGCCCTTACAGTGGTCCACTGTTGGGGCGGCTGGTGATGGTCTGTAGGTATAAGCGATTTTAAAAAATTTAAATTTCATAAACTATCTCGGATAAAAAACTTTTTATACAAAGTTTGTAGATCTCAAAAAGTTATGAAACATTGCAGTTGATAACTTTTTTACACTACTACAGAAATGCACTTCTGTAACGGCACCCGTTTTTAACAGAGACGGCTCACCTAGGACGCCGCTGCCAAACTCGCGAGGCTGGACTGTAGCTTCGCAACCGCCCCTGAATATTCGAACTCTCGATCATCAGAGTCGGATCAATCAAGAAGGAAGCTCTTCACTAATCCCGATGGCTGAGAAGACCCTGTTGGAGTTCTCTGCCCCAACAGTAGAGAACATCCGCACTGATTCAACATTAGACACAAATAATCTTGAGTTTGAGCTCAAGCCAAGTCTCATCAACATGGTGCAAGCTATCCAATTCAGTGCAAAGGTACGTGAAGATGCAAGTACACATTTACAGGACTTCATGGAGATTGGAAACACCATCGCTATAAAAGGAGTTAAAGAAGACATCATACTTCTTCGCCTCTTTCCATTCTCACTAGTGGGAAGAGCGAAACAGTGGTTCTATGCAAATAAAAAAGACATCAATACATGGGCGAAGTGTTCCAAGGCCTTTCTAGCAAAGTTCTTCCCAGTAGGCAAGACTAATGCCTTAAGAGGAAAGATCACCAACTTCCAACAGCAGAAGACAGAGACCATTTCAGAAGCATGGGAACGTTTGCAAGGATACATCCAAGATTGCCCTCATCATGGAATGGAAGTGTAACATCCTAGATGTTAATTACAACTAATATTCAATCAAGTACCAGGTTATAACATAATAATTGAGCATCATGGCATAAAATGCATTCATGTTTTAATAATCACTTTGTGTGATGATTTGTTTTACACAAAAAATCATGATTGTTTAAGACTTTATTTGAGTTACTTACCTTTCTATGTGATTTTGCTTAGTATTTAAAATCAAGCTAAAATTTATCTTGTTATGTTATGCTTTGCAAATTGTGTGAGTTAGGTCAACCTTGACATGCTTCAACTAAAACAAGTTTATTTTCCCAGGTTGTTTGTGCTGTTTTCTTTGAAGTGTGCTTTGAACCCAAAAAACCTTATTTTTGACGGCACCTTAAATACTTGATTTGTATCCTCTTTTGACTTTTGTCAATTGTAGGAATGAACTCGAGTCAACACTTAAGAATGAACTCCAACTCGAACTTGGATTTGAACTCCAGGACTTGTCCCTCTAAGTCTGGTAATTCAAGTTGAGTTTAAATTTGAGATTATTAAAATGATTTTTACAAGTTAACCTGGTCAACCAAGGGTGCCTTTGGGTCTTTGACCTAAACATGTCCTTGGATGATGTATGTGATCATTAATAATCAACCAATTAATATACAAATTAAATCAAGCTCAAAATTCCTTTTTAAACCTTATTTCCAGAAAACCTTGTTTCATCCCCTTTTGCATACTTCAAAAACTATCCGAGTTTGGGGTTGGTTCAAAAAAAGAAAATTGTGGATCTTGATGAGAGCTACAATGTTGGTGTTTAAAGTTTTTAAGTTTCAAAAGAAAAGTTCAAATGATTTTGAAAAGACTGTTTTTCGAGAAACTGTCCCCTTTTTATTTTAAAATCATATTTTAAAAATTATGCATATTTTGGGAAAATTTTCTTTGGTGGAAGTGTTTGGTTTGAAAATATGCTCATTCCATTGTTTGGAAGATTTTCAACTTCTTTGTAAAATTTTGGAGATATTCAAAATGTTTTGTTTTAGGATTTTTGTCCCCTTTTCAAAATTTTCCCAAATTTCATATTTCCACTTAGATTCTAAGCAAGCTCCAATTGAAGAAGTTGTAGATCTTTGAAAAATAAGTGGAGTTGTTTTTTGGAGATTTTCAAGTTTTGTAAAAAAATCAAAAGTTATTTAATATATTTGTTCTAGGGTTTTATTCCTCTTTTGCTCACTTTTTCGAATTTGAATTCAAAATCTTATTTCTTGGCGGAATTTGAAGTTCTTCATGTTGGAGACAATGAAGAGCATGAAATTATGAATATTTCATATATTGGGATATTTTCAAGTTTTATTCAAAATTTGGGAGAAAAATGAACTTTTTGACCAGTGGCAGTTCTATAAATACGTCAAGTCGTGGGTTCCGTGTCCTGCTTCGCAATCGACGGTTCCGGCCGCTTCCAGGCACGCCCATCGCGCCAGCGAGCTGCTTGAGGTGTCAAGCGCCGCTCGTGCGTGTTGCCACCTCATCCCTCGCGCCCTGTCCATAAATTGGAAACCCGCCGTGGCCGGCTTTTCCTTCCTCTGCTTCGCCGTTCAACCGCCAGCGCCGTGCCTCGCTCTGGCACCCTCGCTGCCGCTCTAATCTCTCCAGCAGCGTCGCCTTGATCTTCGGCCCCGGAAGGATAGAACCTGGTGGTCCAATTCGGCGGGAACCGCAAGAACAGCGTCATCTTCTCCGACTCCGGCAACCTCTTCGCCAAAGTCCGTCAGCGTCGTGCACGTTGTATCGTCGTCCTTTTCCGGTTATGTTTCATGGGTCCGTGGTCATGTGATAATCACCGTCGGCTCGACGGATTTTGCAGTGCACGGCCGGACGCTCGGGAACGCTGTGGCTACCGCCGGAGCACCGAGCCGGCATGTCTGCCGCCGCCGTCAACCATGCTCCAGCCGGTCTCCGTGTCATCTAGCGTGCGCAGCAGCATTAGGGTGAGCTCCTGCCCGCAATCGTGCAATTGTTTGGCCATATTTTACGTCATGGTCGTTGGTCCCCATCGCCGTTGACATGTCCGTCCTGTCCTTCGCCGTCGTGCATAACCGAGCTAGCTCAGGGTTGCGTTTTGTTCGAGCTATGGTCCTAGTGCGTTCGCGTGAGTCTATAGGAGCTTGTGCTCACGTTGGTTTCGACGGAGAGGCTCCAGCGAGTCCTGCCGCCTTGCTGCAACGCCACCGTGCCGCCATCACCGTCAGCAAGGTACCAGCTGCCACTCCGCCGCCACAATAGCCACCTTGTTGAGTTAGCCTCATCACCATGGTGCTTCCCCATCACTCCCTAGCCGCCGGAAAGCACCCCATCGCCGGAAACCGCGAGTCCAGGCGAGCTCCACTGTCCAAATCACGTCAAGGACTTTAGCTTGAATTTGACAAAAGACAGGGACCTAACTGCAGCAGGCATGACAGGTGAATAGTGTACCGAGGACCTGTTTGTTGCCGTTTGTCTAAAACTTTAAAAACTCATATCTAGGGTTTGACAACTCCAATTTCGGTGCACCAAATTTTTTTGCGATCCTTGTGATGCCTAGTTTTGATTAAAAATATGAAACATGCCATGTTTAATAGTAAAATAAATAGTTAAGATTTATGCCTTTTACTTAAGTTTAGAAAGGGAAAATTCATATCTCATGATGTGTATTAAGTTTAGAAAGGGAAAATTCATATCTCATGATGTGTAGCTCCTTTTGACCTGAAATTTTTATGGTGTGCTTCTGATTCTATGAGTGTACTGCAGTAAGAATTTCATGTTCATTTGATACAATATGACAGAGTAATTAATTTATCTTGTTTAGAGCTTAACAAATTCTTTATAGTTAAAATAAAATTTTATAAATGGAAACATGCTTGCAGAACCTTTGTATGATGATGTTGAGTCATGGTGATCATAATATGGCTTTATGTATATAGAAAATATTGATTTTTCTATTTATTTTGCTCTCATATGTTTAATTATAATTAAGATTTGTCTTTTTCGTAGTATTTATTTTATACAACCTGAGTGTGCAAAATTTATACAGCAATCACATATTGACGTTAGCAGTCTCTCATAAAAATTTGGGATTAATTTGATGTTGTTTAAATATATCCTTAATTATAATCTTTACTTATTAGTTAATAATTACCAAAATGATTAAACATGATCCCTCAACGTTTGAGTATATTTTGGATGCCCCAAGAGACGATGGTGCCGGCAGGGCTCATCAGAGCATCTCCGACGAGGCTTAAGCGCGCAACAGCAGCAGCGCGACTAGGCAGACTCAGCACGCACCAAGGGATGCCCCAAGAGATGACGGTGCCGCGGCAACAATCCTATTCCTACCCGAAGGGTAGGAATAGGATTGTTGCCGCCGGCACCATCATCTCTTGGGGCATCCTTTGGTGCAAGCTGATGTCGGGTAAGTCTTGCGAGTACCTTGAATATACTCGGGGTTTGTTCTACCCCCGTTGCGAGTCCGACAGTTGCTCCTAACCACGGTTGTGTCGCATTGGGCTCGACATGATTTGGTTGTCCTCGATACTTAGGTGTCCTACCTAAGTTGTCTTCGTAGTTCTACTCTACTTCCACAATTTAAGTTAAATTGTAAAAAATTAACTTATTCATTATTTGTAAAAGTAATGTTATAGTACTTTCGCACTCTGATAAATATTTTGTGACAAATGTTGTAATGTTGTAGTTACTCCTTTGTTGATTCTGGGTATGAGTATAAAATGTGGTTCAATCGGTGTCCGTTCAGGACATCGACAGGGCTTCATAAGTATTATGAAACACATACATGGCTGTCAGAAGTCTTTTGAGACAATGACAGGTGTATGTGGGCCATATTACTTACGAGGTTCTGCCACAGGAAGAATGGTTACTCATGCAAGGCTTCTATCATGCATTAACTCAGAAGACACGTGAGCGCCTAGATGCAACTACTGAAGGATCATACTACAGAATCAATTTTCCAAGACGAGGTCTTTTTTTCGAGGCGGGCGTTTTTTTTGCCCGTTGCGGTAAATCCCACAATTTACCACAGCGGGCACATTTTATTTACCGCAACACGGATTTTTGCCCGTTGCGGTAAATTGATTTACCGCAACGGGCGTCAATTTACCGCAGTAGGCATTTTATTAGGCCCGCTGTAGAAAATGGCCGAGGCCCAATAGCTGAAGCTAAGGCCCAGAATCTGCTCTGAGTATAAAAGCGAACACTTCGGGTTTTCACTCACATCCTTCCACACTCCATACCTGTAGCTGCTTCTCTTCTCTTCTCTTCTCCTCGGCGGTATCTCCTCTCGTCTCTTCTCCCCGGCGGTCTCTCCCCTCCTCTCTCCCAAGCGGCGGGCCCCCTCTCCTGGCGGCGCTACCCCTCCGCACCCACACCGGCGCGAAGCGCACGAGGCATGGCACGAGGCTCGGCGGCGCTCCGCTTCCCAAGCCGCTCGGAGCGAGGCGGAGCGCCCGACACCCGCAAGTCGGCGGCTGCACGGATCCACCGCCGGTGACCCTAGGAAGGTTGGATCTGGCCTCGGCGACCCCTTCCCTCTCTCCGAGCGCAGGTGCCCTCTCTCTCTTCTCTCACTCTCTTCCCATCTTCATCTCCCTAACTCTTCTCTCTTCTCTCGATTTTCCGGTGAAGATGACTGCAGATTGATGGCGGATCCGGCGGCGCCCGGCCTTAGGGATCCCGGATCCGATGGATCCGGCCTTGATCCGGTGCTCAGGTGGTGGAGGGTGTGGATCCGGCGAGGTGGAGCGTGGATCCGGTGCTCAGGTGGTGGAGTTCATGGATCCGGCCTTGTTGACGGTCGTTAACTCATAAGATTAACCGTCAACTTAGCATGCAAATGGACCTATTCATAAATACTTGAAAGATATAGGGTTACTACCGATTTAATTCCACGAGTTTTGGTGAATATCTATTTCGCGGGGTGACGTGAAAGCTACCCAAGATGGCCCACATGTCGGGTTTACATAGAGAGAAAGACCGAACGGGTGAAAAAGTATAATCTAGAAGACTCCGGAAGGCGACACCGAAACGGGGCCCACCTCGGCATTGGCCGAGTCGGCCGAGCCCTGGGAGGGAGTCGGCCGACTCCCCAGCTCCACCAATCGGGTGGAGTCTCGCGGATCCCGCTCCACCGACTTTGAAGATCAATAATTATCGTCCATTTAGGTCGGTTTGATCCGAGGGCTGTGGTTAATCCTAGGGGATATAAGCGAGCCCCGGCCCCCGGGTGAAACCCGAATTCATTCTCCTATTCATTCAAGACTTCAATCCGAGAGAGAGAGTTAGATAGAGAAGGGTCCCTCGAATGGATCTATCTCTATAGGGTATTAGTATCAAGAGAGATTGAGAGAGTATAGAGTGGAGGTAGATTTGGAGGAAGCCCGGCCTGTCGGTGTCTCCTCTCCCAGATCTCGCGGGATCAAGTCTCCTAACCCGAGGCTTGGTTTCGTAATCATTCGGCAATTCAACTTCTAATACTAGTAAGTTCGTTGTTATTATTGTTCTTTGGTTTACAAGTTTACTTTATTCGCCGCGTTGGGAATAGAGTAATTGTTCTTTAGCATAAGCGTGGTGCTTAGGCTAGGTTCACTTGTAGATGCTCCCTATTCGGCCGGAATCTGTGGTAGTAGTGAGGGAAGTGACAATCCCTTTATTACCTTTGTAATCCACTTCCCGTTGGTAGGTAAGGTAGGTCCTTTGTGCCCGGTTTAGCATCCTCTCGTGGTGTCTATTCCTCGTGTACCCCCCTTAGAACAAAGTAGTCTCAAAGCTTGCCATAGGTTAGAAGAAGACGACGAAGGAGTTCTCTCTATATCGCTTAATTCTCGCTTGACTAGCAGCCCAGGGGTAGTAGTAAAGATCGGGTTAGTCTATTTCACGTTTTCTCTTAGCGGATAAAAACAAATACGATACTCGGGACTTATCTCCGGGTGAAGTGCTCACCGATATCCGTGCGCTTGCGGATTATTTCTCTTTGATTCTTTCGTGTGCGTATCTAGTGTCAACAAGCATTTCGGCGCCGTTGCGGGAGAAAGACAGATCGTTTAGATAACCTAAATCTTGCTCTACCTTGTACCTATACTTTTATCTTTTTCTTGCACTTTACTTTTCCGTACATTTTATCTTTTTCTATCCTTATGGATAATCCAAATTCCATTCCTATCTTTCAATTTTCGCACCCACGGAGACCTAGTGCCACATGAGTCATCACAACCTATCCAAACACCTAGCTATAGGCCGAGTCCGCGGTTGATTGCATTGGTCCAAAGCCTATCCTTTTCGGGAGAAGGAGACGAAAACCCTTACTTTCACATTAGAGACTTTGAGCAAACATGTGACCTGTCTTCGCATAGAGGGCATGTCCGACAAAACCCTCCGTTGGAAGCTATTTCCTTTTTCATTAAAGAGAAAAGCTAGACAATGGTATGATAAACCGTAGGTAAGCAACAAGGAGATTGGGGGTCCTTACGCTCCAACTTTTGCCTAGATTTCTATCCCATCTCCCAAATCGTTGACCTTAGAGTCAAGGTTCGACTATTAAGCAAGAACCCGAAGAATCTTTGGCCTCATCCTGGAATCGTTTTACTACACTTTTAGCATCGGCCGGACCTTAGTCTACCAGATCCCATTCTTTTACAACACTTTTATAAAGGTCTCGAGTAGAGACAGTAGAAAATTGCTCGACACAACTTCGGGAGGATCATTCTTACATATCTCTCTGAGAAAGCAAGATCAATCCTAGACCAAATCCTATCCAAAGTGAATTAGACTACCTCCTAGAAGTAGAACCTCAAGTAGCTGAAGACAAACAATTGCCGATACACCATCCACCTCGCCTAACCCATGTCTTGAGCAAGAAAAGGAAGACATTCCACTTCCCGATTTTATGCTAGATATTGAACCCGATCTGTTTTCCGATTTTGGAAACATCTTCAACTATCACAAGGTGAAGAAGCCACAAGGCAAATATCACTCAATAAAGCCATGCAATATTGATGAGGATATTCCAAGGAAAAACCTCGGGAGAGTTAGTGTCTGTCATGAGCAATGAGTGGTTAGAAGAGTCGAGCTTTCCTACGAAATAATTCGGTTGGATTCATCTTCTCTTCCCATTCATTGCATGATTAACAATGATCGCATAGACGCTCTCTACAATCCGGTTGTGGGTATAAATATCATGTCTACCACACTAGCAAAATATTTGCAAAGAAACATGACATTGACCCCAACAAAGTGAAGTTCATAAGAAATCTTTCAAGACAAATTCTTCCTTGTTTAGGAATCCTACATGTCCTACCACTCCGGGTAGAAGGAACCCCTGTTCACTTAAGTTTTTATGTCTTTGACATAGGGGATTTCCACTGTTGATAGGACAACCATTTAGAAGACTTCTTTATGAAGGACAAACTGGGAAACTAAACATTTGTTTAGGCAAGAAACTCCAGTTTGCAATGTCCATTTCACACTCTTTAAATGCTATGACCGAGCCCCATCCACATCATGATCCATTGGAGGAATTTAGAGCGGCTTCTCTAGAATTCCTAGTGAAGCCGAATTAGAAGACGAAGCTAGATTCTTCATAGAAGAAGAAGTCGACCCTTCCGAGAATGAACCATTAGACGAGTTTACCCTACCACCTAGGCCTCCTATTGAGTTCAAACCTTTACCGGCCGGTCTTAGATATGCCTTTCTAGGAAATGATCCAGACACTCCCGTCATCATAAGTGATACTCTCACTCGGGAGCGAGACTTTTCGCTTAATGGCTGTCCTAGAAAAACATAAAAAAGCTTTTGGCTACTCACTCCGGGACCTCAAAGGAATTAGTCCCGCCCTTTGTACCCATCGCATTCCCACAGATCCCGATATTCCACCATCTAGAGAACCCCAACGTAGGCTCAATAATGCGATGAGGGAAGTTGTTAAGAAAGAAGTTTTAAAACCGTTGCACGCCGGGATTATTTACCCCGTGCACACACGGTGAGTGGGTCAGCCCCGTCCAAGTTGTGCCTAAAAGGGAGGCATGACCGTTGTCCAAAATGAGAAGAATGAGTTAATCCCATAAAGAACCGTCACAGATGGCGAATGTGCATAGATTATAGAAAGCTTAATAAGGCAACAAGAAAAGATCACTTTCCTTTGCCTTTCATTGATGAGATGCTTGAGCGATTAGCCAACCATTCTTACTTTTGCTTCCTTGATGGATATTCGGATATCATCAAATCCCTATCCATCCTAATGATCAAAACAAAACGACCTTTACATGCCCTTATGGAACCTTTGCTTATCGTAGGATGTCTTTTGGGTTATGTAATGCACCAGCTTCTTTTCAAAGATGTATGATATCTATATTTTTCGATATGATTGAAAAGATTATGGAAGTTTTCATGGATGATTTTTCTCGTTTATGGAAAAACTTTTGATGAGTGCCTTGAAAACATAGATCGAGTTTTACAAAGATGTGAGGAAAAACACTTAGTCCTTAATTGGGAAAAGTGTCATTTCATGGTTAGAGAAGGAATAGTGTTAGGACACTTAGTGTCCGAAAGAGGCATCGAGGTAGATAGAGCCAAAATAGAAGTTATTGAACAACCGCCTCCTCCTATCAATGTGAAAGGAATTAGAAGTTTCCTTGGTCATGCTTGGTTTTTATCGTAGATTTATAAAAGATTTCTCTTACATCGCTAGACCTCTTACCCGCTTATTGGCTAAGGATGTTCCTTTTGACTTTGATGATGCCCGCTTACAATCATTTGAGATCCTTAAGAAAGCGCTCATCTCTCGCTCCAATCATTCAACCCCCGATTGGACTTTACCTTTTGAAATTATGTGTGATGCAAGTGACTACGCCGTAGGAGCGGTGTTAGGACAGACTAAGGATAAGAAGCATCATGCAATAGCTTACGCTAGCAAAACTTTGACGGACCTCGGCTTAATTATGCTACCACCGAAAAAGAGCTCCTATTTGTTGTCTTTGCTATTGATAAGTTTAGATCCTACTTAGTGGGTGCCAAAGTGATTGTTTACACCGATCATGCCGCTTTAAAATATTTGCTCACTAAGAAAGATGCTAAACCTCGTTTGATAAGATGGATTTTATTACTCCAAGAATTTGATTTAGAAATAAAAGATAAAAAAGGAGTAGAAAACTCGTTGCCGATCACTTGTCTAGAATGCGGTTTGAGAAACCACGAGAACCGCCCATCGACGACGCACTCCGGACGACATGCTCTACGGAATCAACAGATCCGACCCCCGGTATGCGAGATATTGTTAATTTTATGGTTACAAAGTTACGTACCACCAGGAGGCAACAAAAGGAAACTTATCCAGGAGAGTCGTACTCACATATGGGATGAACCCTACCTCTTCCGAGTGTGCTCTGATGGCCTGCTCAGAAGATGTGTGCCAACTGAAGAAGGAATCAAAATCATTGAAAGATGCCACTCATCACCGTATGGAGGACATTATGGGGTGTTCCGTACACATGCGAAGATTTGGCAATGCGGATTTTTCTGGCCAACAATGTATGAAGACACAAAAGATTTCATCAGGAGATGTGGTCCTTGTCAAAGACATGGCAACATAAACTCAAGAGATGCCATGCCACTTATCAACAACCTTCAGATCGAGCTCTTTGATGTCTGGGGAATTGACTTCATGGGACCATTTCCAGCATCGAAGAAATGTGAATACATCCTTGTGGCAGTGGACTATGTGTCCAAATGGGTCGAAGCTCTGCCATGTAAAAAGGCAGATAGCTCAAGCTCCAAAAAGATGTTCGAAGAAATAATATTTCCAAGATTTGGTGTCCCAAGGATAGTCATAAGTGATGGAGGATCACATTTCATCGACAAACGCTTTGAGCAATACTTATTGAAGCATGGAGTACGCCATAATTTTGCTACTCCGTATCATCCTCGACAAGTGGCCAAGCGAGAGACATCAAATAAGCAAATCAAGAATATTCTTCGGAAGAAGTGAATGAAATGGGAAGCGCATGGAAGGACAAGCTTCCTGATGCACTATGGGCATATCGAACAGCATACAAGACACCTATTGGGATGTCACCATATCAACTAGTCTATGGAAAGACATGCCACTTACCAGTAGAGCTGGAATTCAAAGCTCACTGGGCTATCAAGAAGTGGAATATGGATCTAGAAGGAGCAGGAGAGAAGAGGAAGATGCAAATCTCCGAATTAGAAGAATGGAGAGAGAAAGCTTATCACAATGCCAAGATATACAAAGAAAGAGTGAAAAGATGGCACGACAAGAGAATCAAGATCAAGGAGTTCACACCCGGAGACAAGGTATTACTTTTTAATTCCAGGTCAAACTCTTCGGGCAAGGAAAGCTTCGAAGCAAATGGGAAGGACCGTTCGAAGTAGTAAGCTCATCATCGCATGGAGCCGTTACGCTTCGCAACAACGAAGGTACGATATTCAAGGTAAATGGTCAACGCCTTAAAATATTTTAAGAGCCCATTGAGGAAATAGGTGAAATAGATGAATTAAACTTCTTTCTCAATTAGGTAGTTGGGCCCGACCTTTTTACTTTTCGTTTTTCGGGGTCCAGGGTATTTTTCCGAATGACAAAAATACGCTAATTAGGTTGCGAAAAACCCTGGCAGGGGAGCCCACCTGCCAGAGTCGGCCGACCCAAAGGGGGAGTCGGCCGACTCATGGACTCCCCCATTCACCGCCAGCTTTTGCACTCGTGATCCTTCCATACTCTTCCTTCAGGAATTTTTGCCGATTAGGGTTTTTGAGATCACGTTGACGCGTTATTCCTTTGGAGATTCCCTTTAGATGCCCTTTAGATGCCTTTCCATCCCCCTATATAAAGAAGCCCAGCCCTCAAGCCAACCTCATTCCATCTAAAGCCTCCTCCTCCTAGCATCAAGCTTGCTACGCAAAGCAATGGCAAAGTCGAGCCGGAGAATTTAGATAGGAGATTGATCCGCTTCGGGATTGATCTCAACACCATCCCAAGAGAGGAGCCCGAGAGCAAGGCCATCGTTCTTGCTAAGCCCAAACCCCTAGCCTCTATTCCTCCAAAGCCTCAAGCTTACGGCCATAGCTACTTCGCCCAACCATTCATCGCCGCACCCAAGCCTTTGCTCCTAGATGGACCTCCACCAAAGGGTCCTATTGTGAAGCTCCCGAGAAGGCACCAAGATCCTCCCTCCTAAGCACAATGAGATGCTTATGGGAGTGAAGACCAACAAGCAAGGGGAGATCGTCTGTGCTAAGTATAGCACTGGAGAGCGCTCATATTTCGAGGGAGTCCGTGCTCACCCGAGCAAAGTGAAGTTCGTCCCTCCGAAGGAAGCCCCAAAAGCAGCTCTCGCCGCCTCAGAAGCTCCAAGGAAGCGTCGCAAGACCGTTGCAGACTTAGAGAAGGAGTTAGAAACTCAGCGCGACGTTATTACATCTCTGCGAAACGCTCAACATATCCCGGAAAGGAGAAAGTAGCATTGTCACTCTCATAGATAGACTTCGTGCGCAAGAGAAGAGGACGGATAAGTTAGAAAAGAGGTTAGATGCTCTAGAGAAGCGAGTTGATTAGACGAGATTTATCTTAGCATCGAAAGGCCTAGTGTGTTTAGATTAAAAGTTTTAGTTTGCAAGAGTGCTTAGTTAAAGTTTAGTTCGATCTTAGTTCTTTTCAATACTTGTAATCCAGGCCTTAATGAAGATGAAATAAAGTTTTCTAGTTATATTTATTATTGCATATGTGTTGCCTCTTTTGTCTCCACCTTGTTGTGAATGAAGATAACAGGAATCTAGTGTGGGGGAGGCAACCGACGACGAAACTAACAGAGATCAGCGAACCAGTAAAAATATTTGAGAACATACGATGTAAAGATCACGCACGATGAAGCGGACCCCGAGGGGCCACCTGCCAGAGTCGGCCGCCCCACATTCAAAGTCGGCCGCCCATGGGCTGGGCCCAGTTGGCTCCAGCTTTCGTCCACGATCAAGTTTGCTTCCCTACGTTCCAAATTTTATACCGATCATGTTTTTTCCGATTCGTTTGGGGAACTCTTTGAATTAAATCACCCGATATATATACCGAGAAGGTAGATTATTTTAATCATGACCCCAAGATAGACTCACACCATGATAATTCACGGGAATCCTGTTCTTTGTTGGGAACGTATTTTATAGGGACCCCATTTTACTTAAGTTGTTGAGGACAAGTGATATAGCATGGACCATGAGAACCTGATTTCTTGATGTCTAGTTGCTTGGAGAATTTCTTTTCGGAAAATCTTAAAATGTTAGCTATACTTCTCCTCTGTGGTTATAAATGCCTATAGAGCCTCGTCAACAAAATTCTATAAGACCAAAGACATAAGCTTTTTATTTGTGTTGAGAATAGTCTTGGCGGTATTAGAGCCTTAGAGAAGGGTCTCTTACTCATATGATCAAGTGCACTTACACCCACATATATATCTGCTGCTCCTACACTGGGAGTACGCAAAAACATACTTTCCGCCATTCATCCATCTCCTACACTGGGAGAAGGATACATACACTTTCTAGGATTTCTATATGCTCCAAGACTTGTTATCATCATCCAGTTGTTGAAAGAAGATTATTATCGTCATCATCATATTCAAGAAAGTTATTGTGTCCAAGATTGAGACATGGGCTATGCAAAAATAATGTTTAAAAAAAAGAAAGAAGAAGAAAGAAAAGGAAAGAGATAGCCCATGAGCTCTCCAGTTATTCTGATCCCAAGAGAAGGAAAGTTCAAAGAAGCTCAAAGAGCTATTCAGAAAAAGATCAATTCAAGAGAAGATCAAGCAAAGCAATGTTCAAGAGAAGAGTGTGCAAGAGAGGGAAGGAGCATTATTATCATCAATTTAGCCACCAAATATTCGACACACTTGCACACACTTGATCTAGAGTAAGGTCCCCCTCTCCTTGGTTCCCGTTTTTGACTAATCAATATACACAGGTAAAAATGCTATTCCTTGAAATACCTTAAACCCCACATAAGCTTTAGTAGAATAGGAGGCATACCCTACGCATGCCTCAAGTGAGTTCCATAAATACTACATACATTGAGAGATTTGAGTGCTCTATACTTAATGGTGAGATCCACAAATACCACATATAATGAGTGATTCGAGTGTGCTACATGATGGAGAAGGGTAAGCTAAGTTTTTCTTTACAAAAATATTATAAAAACTCTGAGTGACAGGATTGATAGAAGAAGGATCTCTACTTCGCGCTGTTCCATCTTTCAACTCCCCAAAGTTCAATGGTAGACACTTTGAATCCCGCAGTGCAGGTATGATCGAGGGGATAATCTAATGTTGATGTCTTAGTTTGAGGCTATGCTTAAAGTAATCCATCCTTTTCCTCGAGATGAGTAAAAGACAAGTGTGGGGAGTTTGTTGACGGTCATTAACTCATAAAATTAACCGTCAACTTAGCATGCAAATGGACCTATTCATAAATACTTGAAAGATATAGGGTTACTACTTGTGATGAATTCCACGAGTTTTGGTGAATATCTATTTCGGGGTGACAGCTGAAAGCTACCCAAGATGGCCCACATGTCGGGTTTACATAGAGAGAAAGACCGAACGGGTGAAAAAGTATAATCTAGAAGACTCCGAGAAGGCGACACACTGAAACACGGGGCCCACCCGGCATTGGCCGAGTCGGCCGACCCGGGGAGGAGTCGGCCGACTCTCCGCTCCACCAATCGAGGTGGAGTCTCGCGGATCCCGCCTCCACCGACTTTGAAGATCAATAATTATCGTCCATTTAGGTCGGTTTGATCCGAGGGCTGTGGTTAATCCTAGGGGGCTATATAAGCAGAGCCCCTGGCCCCTGGGTGAAACCCGAATTCATTCTCCTATTCATTCAAGACTTCAATCCAGAGAGAGAGAGAGAGTTAGATAGAGAAGGGTCCCTCGAATGGATCTATCTCTATAGGGTATTAGTATCAAGAGAGATTGAGAGAGTATAGAGTGGAGGTAGATTTGGAGGAAGCCGGCTACTGTCGGTGTCTCCTCTCCGAGTGTATCTGCGGGATCAAGTCTCCTAACCCGAGGCTTGGTTTGAGAATCATTCAAGCAATTCAACTTCTAATACTAGTAAGTTCGTTGTTATTATTGTTCTTTGGTTTACAAGTTTACTTTATTCGCTTCGCGTTGGGAATAGAGTAATCGTTCTTTAGCATAAGCGTGGTGCTTAGGCTAGGTTCACTTGTAGATGCTCCCTATTCGGCCGGAGCTGTGGTAGTAGTGAGGGAAGTGACAATCCCTTTATTACCTTTGTAATCCACTTCCCGTTGGTAGGTAAGGTAGGTCCTTTGTGCCCGGTTTAGCATCCCTCGTGGTGTCTATTCCTCGGGTACCCCCTTAGAACAGAGTAGTCTCAAAGCTTGCCATAGGTTAGAAGAAGCGACGAAGGAGTTCTCTCTATATCGCTTAATTCTCGCTTGAGTAGCGGCCCAGGGGTAGTAGTAAAGATCGGGTTAGTCTATTGCACGTTTTCTCTTAGCGGATAAAAACAAATACGATACTCAGGACTTATCTCCCGGGTGAAGTGCTCACCGATATCCGTGCGCTTGCGGATTATTTCTCTTTGATTCTTTCGTGTGCGTATCTAGTGTCAACAGGCCTCGACCCATTGCTCAAGTGGCAGCTCGTGTGGTTCAGTGGCGTGACGGAGCGGGGACGGGCTCGATCCGATGGAGGCGCGTGTCGGCGAGTGTTGGCGGATCTTAGCGCAATCACTAGAAATGGGTAAAGCTACTAGTTCCCCGGCAATGGCGTCAGAAATGCCTAGCGACACTTCTTAGCACACACCGACTAGCGTAAAGGTAAACACGACTAGCGTCTGGTAGCTAAGCCTACTACAAACCCGAACTACCAGCAAAGAGGGTGTCACAATTCCTCTTCTGTCAACAGCCTAAGAATGCTAAGCTAAGCTAGATTCTAGTGACAACGTAAGACTGACCAAGGGTAACTCTACAAGCGCACAGGTACCACTGTAGCACTTCAACCGGGTGAGTATTCCGGTGTCGAATTTGTAGTTCGCTCACGGGAAGCGGATTAAGACTCTCTAGCAATTGGTTGATGGAAACCCGTGGTGGTTCTACTCAATCTAAGCTATCGATCTTGATAAAGGGGTAAGTGTTGATATGAGTGATAAACTAAAGGTAACTAGTAGGTAGCTAACTTGGTGGGAGGACAACGAGTGAGTAAGGACTCCTATGTATCTAACTATACTCCTGTGTTCTAATCTAACTAGTGTAACGACTTAACTAAACTAATGCCTAGACAATCGGTGTGATAGGGGAAGTTGGCTGACAAATAGGAGAGTAGCGTTCCGTGAACTAACTCCTATTCCAGCGGACCTTTGACTTTAATGGGCGCCTTACAGCCTATCCCTGACGCAAATAGAGCCAACTGGGGAACTGCGTTCTATCACAACCGCCCCTGCTAATATACGTCGGAAAGTGAATGGATATACCAATCAACGATAGGGTGCATCCACTATTAAGCACTAGCCTAAGCACCTCGCCTAATCTAGTCTTAAGACTCCGGCTACCACATAAGTAACCTCGGCCCCAGTTGGTAGTGAAACACACACAAAGGATCTAGAGATATAGACACTAAACTAGTTCAGACTCTACACTAATGAGACTAAGACACAACACTACTACACTAGTATAGCAGCGCACTAAGTAAATACTGAAAGTAAAGTACTTAAAGTAAAGACTTAATAAAGTAAAGCAAGACTATATTAATATAAGAAAAGTACTTCGAAAGTAAAGGCACAAGAGCTATACCAGATTCTCCAGAAGACGACTCCGGAGACCCGAGCTTCGCTCGACTCGACTCTAACTCCCACTCCAGACTAGACTACACTACTCTTGATCTCCCAAGAGAGCTTGAGCTTGAGAACACTATTGTGAACTACTTGAGGACACTTTACAATGAGGGACTAGGGGGGTATTTATAGTGGAGGTGGAGTAGGGGTTACTCCAGCGCCACGTCAGCGATCCGTGTGCTCTCCGCCATGCGCCGTTGGATCAAACCGACCTTCCACCGACTTGAACGGACGTCTCTCGGTGCAGGACACGTGGGAGTCATGCAGGAAGGCGGTGGAAGCAAACCGACCATGAGTGGGGCCCACTTGCAGGTCGGCCGACCTGGGTATGGCTGACTGTGGGTCCCACTCCCCTTCTAGAAGGTCCGGGTGGCGGTGGGAGCGGTGCCAAGGTGTCGAGCCACCAAAGCTTGGTCGGCCGACTCGGCACCGGCCCCCGGCCTACGTGGCGGCTTCTGGTGCTGTCCCGGCTTGTCACGTGTAGTCTTGTCCGAAGTTGGGTTCACTTGATATCTTGCTTGCTTCTATGTGGATCCTTGGTCCAATATACCAATCGGGTGGAATGTTGATGTGTGGTATATTTGAATCTAGGATCAGGTTCTCCTGTAGCATATCAGGGACCCTGCTTGGTGGTCAGATCCTGGTGAGACCAGAATTAGATCGGTAGACCTGGGTTTTGATCTCACATGGCCTGTTTCCAGCTTTTCTGCATTTCACAAGCTAAGAATACAAGTGGAACTTTATTAATGATAAATATGCTCATGTGATGCTTATCTTCCTTCGATCGAGGACTGTTGACGGGTTTCTGAGTGTACCAAAACTGGTCTTTATTCCCGTCAACAGCGAGCTCAATCCGCTTGTCGGCGGGGCTCTGATGCCTCACTCCCTCTTCGGCAGTGGCTGCGGGGACTGACGGCGGCAGCTTGTGGATGGCGCCAGCTTGTGGATCCGACGCCGCGGATCGACGACGGCAGCGGCGGCGGCGGGATCCAATGGCGGCCCAGATCCAAGCCCATTTGGGTTTTTTTCTTTTTTTTTTTTTTTTTTCAAAATATTTACCGCAGCGGGCTTCCTAATGTGCCCGCTGCGGTAAATGGGGTTTATGGCAGCGGTCACCACGCCCGCTGCGGTGGTGCTGCTATTAACCATGGCGTTGTCGCCGAGGCGGGCACGTTTGCCCGCTGCCGAAAATGTTTTTGGCCCGCTATGATTAATCTTTGTGTAGTAGTGATGACCTACGAGTTGAAAATAGTTCGACTTATCATTGCAATTGTTATTCCGGTATGACAGAGTATCATTCTATTTTCCTTTTGTTTGGTGAGCATAGGACTAAGTTTTCCTCAATTTGTTCACGGACACAGTTCGGCACCGTGCCGTGATTAACGGACTTAGACACCGGCGCCGTCGGCTGCTACTTCACCCTGCTTCACCGCTACACACCAGCGAACATCACCACCACCCTCCAAGGCTCCAACCCCATCTTGTAGCTCTACAGCCCCACCACCCCTCCATTGCTGCACCAACAAGAGATGCTGAATGCGGCCATGCATCCATCTAGTGACAAATCCAACTATTGAGTGAACTCCTACAACAAAAGCAATGCAATAATAAAATTAATAAACTAATTATACTTATTTGTTAGCATAAAAAGAATGTAAAAATATTTCATACAATTGCTGGATTAGGGAATCTCGGAGCAGCCACATCGGGAGCGAATGGCGCGTCTCCTTGGTGGAAACCAGGCTGCTGTGGTGGCGGAAGGGGAAGTCCGTTGTTCATGAAGCCTGATAGATAAAATTCAACCATAAAATATAGGCACAAAAATACCACCTCAGTAAGTAAAGTGATCTTAAATAATCGAATGCATATGAGGTATATATATAGAATATTAGAGACGTATGAATACCAAAGAAATATCCGGGAGCCATTGCAATAAATCGGTGGCCGCAAGCGAAATTGTTTCCGCTCGACTTCACCAACTACACTGAGTGTGATGACATAATGTGTCAGAGGAAAAATAATTCACCATCTACCTTGTTGTTCTCAATCTAAATATGTAACCGTAGAATATACCATAGAATATAGCCTAACTATATGTAATGCTCTAGCATATACCACATATATATATACATAATAACAATAACAATGTGTCAAGATATGCAAATGCAAGCCATACTCACCATCTATTTAAAAACAACACATTACTAAGCTTATATTGCCTAACTATGGAATGATCTACACTATTTACCATTGAAATATTACAAGAGACAAAAAGTTGCTAACCTTTTCAACAAGATGTAGCCGCCGATGGTGAAGAAGTGGAAGAACTCGCTCCCCCAAGCAAGAACAGGATGGAGCAAATGAATTTTTGATGCCCCCGGCCGGGGAACAGTGGTACTTCTATGTATACTAGTTAAGTGCCCGTGCGTTGCTATGGGTACAATATTAATATTTCATGACATCCAACGAAAAAGAGAATATATGTATATATGCCGTCCGATGCGGTGGAACCATGATGATGGTTGTCAGCTGATTAGGAGTAATCTTCTGTGCGTCTGCGGACTGCGTGTCCTGCGCGCCTGCCGCGACTGCGACCACTTTTTTCTACCCTGTCTTGTCCCCGTCTGCAACACGAGAGAGAAAGTGAGGGCCAGCTGTGCCCGTCCTTATCTTCGTGTCATCGTGTGGCACGGGAGAGACGGAAGGCGCAGCTCGTCACCTACCCCGGCGCCCCCTCCTCTTCCATGGCGGCCACGGGGACGGACCGGCCATGTGGCCCTCCCCTACCCCCGCGGCGTGGCTTCCTCGCCCCAGCTCCCTCCCCAGCTCCGGCGGCGGCACATCCCGGCACCCAGCTCCCTTCCCGTGTAGCAACGGCCGGTGTGGGTGAGGAGCGCCCCTCCCCCCTTACCACCAATCCGCCCCAGCGACGCTGCTTCCCCTGGCGGCGCCTCTCCACCTCGAAGGCGCGGCCGACCAGGCACAGGGCAGCGGCAAGTCTCGGCGGGGGCGCGCCTCCACCTCGACGGCGCCCTCCCCAGTCCCCAAGCCTGAGGCCGTGGCATCCCCATCCGCTTCGACGGCAGGAGCTCAAGGGCGGCGCTCTCTTCCCCTCGCCCTGCGGTCCGGCCGTGGTGGCCCTCCTCCACCGCCGCGCCCCGTCTCCGTTCAGTTCGCCTCGGCCGGCCCCGTCTTCGAGCGCCTGAGCGCCTCGGCCGGCCGCGCTGGGCGCTGAGAGATGGTGCGCTCGCCCGGTGTCCTTCCCCAACCCGGTGGCTTCGGTGGCGAGCGCCATGGCCGGCGTCGGGGATAGGGCAGGGCGTGCCCCTCACCCACGTGAACAAATCCACCCGACGGCCCCGTGACATCCATGGAGGTTTCCTCCCCCAAGTCCGGCGGCTTCCACCACGCGCACAGCTCCCGTATCGCGGTGGCGCCCTCGCGGGCCGCGCTCGCGCGCCGCGCCATGCGCACACCTCGGGGTGCGCCTGCGTACGCCGTCCGGATGGAGAGGGAGGAGGCACCCCCATGGCAGGGCCCTGGCGCGCGAAGACAGGGCGCGGCCCCGTGCGGCGTGCTCCTCCAATGAATCGACGGCGCGCCCTGCGGCGTGCTCCTCCAACGCATCGGCGGGGAGGGTGGCTCCACGAAGCGGCGGCCCCCATCCCCCACAGCCAGGCACGCGGTTCCTCCACCCCACCACGAAGCGGCAGCAGCATATCCACGATGCCCACGAGCTCGGTGGCCAAGCCTCTGCTCCGCGCCCAACCCCATCGATGGCGGCTGGAGCTCACGGGCGGCCTCAGCTGCAAGATGTGGCGAGCGACTCGTCGATGAGGCGTCCGCGGGGGGGGGGGGGTCGCTGCTCCGCCGAGCGAGCAGAGCGCGTCCGCCCCAAGGCAGGCAGCGAGGACGGCGAGGGCGAGGTCGAGGAGGAGCGCCTCCACCGCTGGGTTGTTGCTCTGCCTTCGAGCGAGCTGCGGAGCTGGGGCGTCGGGACGGTGGTGGTTCCCCGGAGGCGGGCGGCGTGCGAGGTGAGAGGCAGGGAGCTATTCGCTGACGGGGAGCTGCGGAGGTGAAGGTCGTGCGCGGCAGTTTGGCAAGGAGAGGGTGGGAGGGTGGGAGCTGAGAGGGCTATTACGGGAGGGGGAGCGGTTTTTCTTTTTTACGAGAGGCGGGGGACGGGGTTACGGGGCAGCGCTGCGGGGAGATTAGCGCGGGGGGGGGGGGAGCGTGGGGATTACGATACTTTTGGGTTCTTTTAGTAGTAAGATATAGTAGGCCACTTAGTCCCGGTTTGTTGCTCCAACCGGGACTTTAGGCTAACTCTCTAGTCCCGGTTGGGCTTACCAACCGGGATAAATAGAAACAGCCGGGACTAAATGTGTCCCGGCTGTACCCTGCCTGCGCAACGCCTGCAAAGGCTGGCGCCGGAGCCGTTGGCCACGGGATTTAATCCCGGTTGGAGACATCGACCGGGAATAAATCACCCTTTAGTCCCAGGCCAAAAAATGGCCGGGACTAATTGCGAGATTGAAAAGTCCGTTCTCTACTAGTGATCAGAAATTCTACTTTTTCTGCACACATGAAAGTATTGGCTCATGCTTTCCCAGAATGCAATACACTCCAAAATCATATGAGATAAAGCAAAATGTACGGAACTATGTCTTGGGTATGAGTCAATACATGTGAGCTACAATAATTGTGTGCTGTTCAGAAAGGAATGTGCCAAGCATTGCTTGGTTTATGGTCTCTTGAGATGCAAAGATGTAGAAAGAAAGAAGACTCAAAAAAAGTGTTGCAGACAAGATAAGTCATGTAGTAATGGTTTAATCCAACTCCTATCAACTTTATACACAATATACAAAAATATTATACTTGGATTCGTTCTTAAAATAAAGAAAGGAGGCTTAGAATTCTCCGAGTCTTATTTGGGGGGTCGATAATGTCAATTCAGTTAGCTTTCACCAGCTCCGCAAGCATCTATACATTCCTAGATACTCTGGCTAGTCCGTCCATCTTTAGACTACCCGCACTCATGAACCTCTATATTCACAGTAAAAGGAATATTCTATCCTAGTCATTACAAAAAATACAGTTTCTCCGCACTCATCCATCCCCTATATCCCACACTCCATATCATGGGTCCCATATATCATTCACTATTCCCACTCTCTCTCTCTCTCTCTCCTTTTCTTCTCCCCCTCCCCACTGCTCTCTCTCTCTCTCTCCTTATCTTTTCCCCACCCATCGTGGTGGGCAGCGGGGACGCTCGGCCATGGAGCTCGCGCGGGGACGACGCCTCTCCGTCCGGCCCTCTTCCCTTGGCGTGCGGCAGGCGGCACCTCCTCTCCGGTGACCGCCCAGCCACTCCCCTCCGGCGGAGATAGAGAACGTGCGGCGGCCTCGGCGGGAGGGTGGCGGCGCTCCATGGCGGCCGCGCGGCGGTTCTTCGACGGCGAACTAGGCGAGGTCGGCGGCGGTGGAGGTGGCGGTGACGGTGGGCGCCCTGTTCCTCGTGCTCGTGGGCGAGCTCGGCGCGGCGGCGAAAGCCGGGCGGACAAGCACCATGGACGCCGCCGAGCTCGCCGTCGCCATGGCAGACATGCCCGCGCCCTCGAAGCGGCGCGCCACTAGCGGCCTCACCTGCGCCGTCCCCACGAGCAGAGGGGCCATGCCCGCGCCCTCCCCGGCTCCCTTCGTCGCCGCCTCGCCGCGCCTCTCTCTCTCTCTCTCTCTCTCTCCTACTCCAGGCCGGGATCTGGCGCGGCGGCGGTCCTCCGTCCCGGGTGAGCGGCGGGCCTCCCTGGTGCCTCCTCGCGGCCGGACGAGCAGCGGCCTCGCCGGCATCCTCGTGGCCGAGCGGGTTCGTCCTCGCCGCGAGCGGGCGGTGGAGGCAGGCCGGCGTCTCTCTTCTTCTCGGCAGTTGAGGTGGGGCCAAATCTGGCTTTTGCGTTACAGACCCAAAGTTGCCGGAAAACTGGCGGTTGAGGGAGCTTTGCTGTCCCCCGCTGCAGCCGTTTTTACGGTAAAATACGGGTTGCTGGAGCTTTACTGTCTCCCAATGCAGACGGTCTTAGGATCCGTCCACCAATACACCATCTTCTGGCTTGACTCCAATGTCACGTCTGCTTGCTCATCATCTGGCGCACCGAAATGAGATGCAATGATATAAATATGAACTCACACAAGAGCAACACCTAATACATCACAGAAAGGCACTCAAGATAAGCTTAAGGTCACACCATATTGACTTAGGCATTAGAGAGCAAGTTGTTAACTAAGAATCACAACAAAGCACTTCATACAACCAGCATCTCCATTCTTGGGTACTAACTTGGCTAGTTCCATCTTTAAGATCCATACACCAATACACCATCTTCTTGCTCAACTAATGTCACGTCCATGTGCTCATCATTGCGCTCCTAAATGAGATGCAATAATCCAAATATGATCATAAAGAAGAGCAACGCCTAATGCATCACATAAAGGCACTCAAGATAAGCTAAGGTCATACCATATTGACCTACGCACTAGAGAGTAAGTTGTTAACTAAACATCACACAAAGAACTTCATACAACCAGCAGGTTAGAGGTAATTAAAGAGTTCCAAAAATCTGTAAGACATCTCATGGAAGCTGCTCTAACTGTTGGGTATGTTCCAAATTCATCATCCAAGATAAAGGCCAACTTCTGACGGAGCGAAGCGGAGGCCCGTCGCCGGAGGCTTGGGCCGGGGCGCAGCGATACGGTACATACCCTTGTTAGGGTTTCACTAGAGTTATAATCTTGTAAGCCGCCGCACGGCGTTATAACTGCTACTCTTGATTATAGTGAGGAGTGTTTGTTGGCTGGCGTCCGTAGTTTTTCCCCTTCGAATTAGAGGGGTTTTCCACGTTAAATCTTGTGTCCCCTGTGATTTGATTGTTGTTCCTTCATCGTTTGTTCGTCCTAATCACAACACTAACAAGCCAATCAAGATCCTATTGCCATACGCTGAAACAACTGGAAAGATCATGTATATACAAATATACATCTTACATCTATGACTACTCATTTAATTAATTGGTTAACCAAGACATCTATGTTATAAGACACCTCTTATAAATTAATTAAACACCACTGAAATTCTAATATAACACTTCAGACACACAAGGCAATACAAAGTGGAAGCAATCAACTTTAGGTACATACAAAGATTCTGAACAGCAGCACAGGCAGTTGTTTTAACCATAACGGGAGTTCTAAACATCCAACAAAGGTGTCCGTAGACTTTTTGGAAACCTTATGAAATTTCCTACACCCAGATATGATTAAACACTTGACAAAGTCAAACATTACAGTGTTTCAGATCTGTATATAGATGGGCAGAATTCTGACAGGAATTTCAGAAATTTCTATCAAGGTTCTAGCCCACCAAAAGTTGTGTTCTTCAACATTTTAGAAAGCCTATAAGAAAACTACTAAAACTCTCTTGTTTTGACCAAGATATGATCAAAGTTTAGCTAAGTCAAACAACGCAATCTTTCAGATCTAAAACCACAAGCAGTACTTGACAGGGAGTTTGTAAATTCTACTTCTAAACCTGCTGGCCTAGAATCTTGAAATTTTAGGAAACCCACATGCAACACTTGACACGCGAGCGCTCTTCCCCTGCGTGCGATTGACCCTCTGCCGGTGTGTGACCGCCATGCAGTCTGACGGCCCAACTTCGACGCTCTACAGTCGTGAAAACATGCCGCAACAAACCAAACTCTTCCTACGAATTGGAAAGAGCTATCAGAGACGAACAACTCTGCTTTAAACACCTAGGTGTTATCTGCATTGTATCGGTAGATGCAAGCCTCAAAAGGAAGGGTCGACGAAACTGAATTCTGATTCAGCCATGTCAGGGATTTTCAGAAACTTATACTGTTTTCAAAACTAATTTTGAAAGACAAAAAGTATTCAAACAAAGTTGTTAAACACCTTCAAGAGTACCACCACTCTTACTATGGGTTTGAGAGCAGTTGCTACACAACTTTTCAGACAACAAACGCTCAAACATTGATTATTTGCAAATCTCCTATTATTACCAACCAGGGGAAGAATATAGCATATTTAATTCATCTCAAGAACGATACTTGCCTACTAATGAATTGACCCTTATAGGCTCGTTCGGTTCCTAATTCACTAATTATTATAGCTTGGAAAAGCTGGAATGGTTCCTAGTTCAAATCAGGGTGACAGAACGCAGCCTTAATAGGACAAGTTCTAGACCCTGCTAAACATAATGTGCTTCTCAAGCACATCTAACACAACCAAAGGATATTCCATGCGGAGTTGCTCGTAGCCCTGGCTCGCCAACACCTCCTTCATCACGACCGAATCAGTAATCAACTCGACGCATGCGTCCTTCAGCGTGCTGCAGTGGTGATCCTCTGCGATAGCCAGTATCTTTGCCACGTTATTGACGTTGACCTTCCGGGAGAGGATTTCTTGGCACAGGAGCTTCAGCCCCCGCACATCGTACCGATCCGCGGCAACAAGCAACTGGTATAGCATGTCGTTGTCATCAGGCTGAGGGCCAACTTTTGGCTGGTCTGGGCTAGGCGGCAAATCGTTAGTGTAGATGTAGCAAAGAAGAGCCTGGAAAACGTCAGGTCGCATGTCCTCCACCACGATGACGGGCGGTGCCTTGTCGTCGCCGATCTCCAGCGTCCCTCCGAACAGCTCCGCCTTGAAAACTGGCGAACGCAGGGCAAGTATGAACATATGGGCGTCGAAAAGCTCTCCCCCAACCGAGAAAGTGACGTCTGTCGCTGCTGGAACCTTGTGTGTCGTCGGCGCCGGTGCTGGTGCTGGTGGTGCCGGTTCTGGTTCTAGTTCTGGTTCTGATACCGGCACCAGCGCTGGTTCTGGTGCTGGCGCTGGAGTTTCGTCTGAACTGAGGATGGTGATGGTCCATTCAAACGTGAGGCTGCCTTGCTTGACGTATCTCCAGGCCTGCACCTGATCCAGCAACCTCATGGGCACCCAGTGGATGACCGTTCTTGTCATCGCGTCGTCATATTCCAGCGCGACCGCCGGCGATTCCGGCACCAGGTTCACCGGCGGCAGGGTGCCCGTGGTGTCGAGGAGGCCGACGCTGGAGGAAATCGTCGCCCTGCCGCCCTTGGTCTCCAGATCCAGGCAAAGGTCAATGCTGTCCGTGGCGGTAATGCTTGTGGGATGGTAGCTGATGGACCAGTCGTAGCTGCCGGCGGCGAAGGTTGAGAATCGATAGAAGTTGGGACTCATCAAGACGGGTCCTCCAAAGAAGGCGCTGGCAACAGCGACCTCGAAAGTTTCCTTGTAAACCGGCAAGGGCGCCATGGACGATGTTGTTGCTTCCGTGGTGGCGGACGCGTAACTGGCCGGCGGATCGCGGCGCATCGACGGCCAGGCAAGCGCGCTAGATTTCTTCAAGGTGCAGTCCAATACTCGAATCTCAAGCAGCGTCCACGTATATACGGTATATATATCAATCTATCAACCAATGATTTCCACCGCACCGCCGTCATATATGTATCCTACTCAGACTCAGACTAGAGATCTATCTCTATCTATACTTCTATATATCTACACCGACAGAACAAAATTTCTGGGATCCAAACTCCGGAACAAAAAACGTATAAAACCATGCAATTACTTCCAAATAAGGCTCCATCATCTTACGTCCCTGGTCCATACGATTGGGCCCAAACGCCGAATCTACCGGGTCCAAATAGCCCCGAATCCAAATTGAGCAGCACTCGAGCTATAGCTTTTTTTTTAGTTTATCATCACACAACAACGTACCAGTTTGTAATTTTTTTATTTGTTAGGGTCCTTGTAGAATATATGTTGGGCAGCTGTCGTACGTATTCTTTTTCGGTGTACTGAGCATCTCCAAGGGTTTTGCATTTGAGGTTTGCATTTGAATAATTTGTCAAAAAAAGCTCCAAAAGAGGTATCCAATGAATTTGCATTTCGAGTTTACAATTTGGGCAACTTGGTGAATGAGAGAGCAAACTTGGCATAACTGCCAAGCCACACACCGCTTGGCATATCCAGATCGCGCGCAAGTCCCGAGCGCAAGGAAAGCGCGCGCGTCTCTAGACCGCGTGAAGAAAGCAAGTGCGATGGAAAGATGGCCTATTTTTATCCTGGGTCCATAAATTGGGTAATTGCCAAGTCCAAATTTTAATTCCCTTCGAGATGGCCTATTTTTATCCTTTATATTTTGTTTTGAGAGTTTGCAAATAACAACAAATGCCAAGTCAATTTGCCAAAGCCCTTGGAGATGCTCTTATATTTGGACATGTTTATTTCCATTAACTAATACAAGTATACATTATCAAAAAAATATTCGCTCCATCAACAAATTGACATTTTATGAGACGTTTGCTGCTTGTTGTTTCCTCTCTGAATCGGAAAAAAAAAACCAAAAACTCTGAAAAAAACACAACGATCAACATAAAAGTTCATTTCCAATCGAAACTTAAAAGAAACTCCAAACAGAATTTAAGAAACAACCATCGAGACTTAACTTCTGATTCTTGATGTTTTATTCGAAAGGTTTATACTCGAGCTCATATATGAAGAAAGTAATTCAATTTTGATTATTGTGTTTGTTATATGAAAGAAAAATGGGGAAATCGTATTTCTCTTTATTGCAACATGCTTGTTGGTTGTTCCTACCACTTATTGTACCGTAACGGAGTTCCATCCCTAGAAATTCTGTTTTAATTATTACTCTATATATATATTACTTTTGTATGCTTTTATATTCCTTATATAAGTCCTTATTTTAAATTGTATAAATCAACTGGACTCTACATGCACCGGTAGAACAATTAAAATCTCTGGGCAAAAACATTATCACTGCAATCAGACTCGAAGGAATATATATGGACTCTAATTGGACACATCAGTTCATTTCTGGTCGCCATGACGACCATTACACAAAGCACAGGGACAAACTATCACTAACATCGGTGTGAACTTGCATGAGCCAATGTTCTCACATAGCCAGTTGTATGTGGCGCTATCAAGATTGAACTTTAAAATCTTGGTCCTGCTATCTGTTGACAAAGACATAAACAAGAAAAAGAGGGAGAAGAAACTATCCAATGGTACCTTTACAAAAACAAATTAAGACTATACAAGGCGCGTCAGCTCCTCGAATGGGAGTTGCGGCCACGTCACCAAGAATAGGAGAACCGTCGGATCCTCGATCGGACGGCTAGAATTGAGAAGCTGTTTTCAGAGGTAAGAATTAGAAGCGGCTTCTACCTCTTTTTACCCAGCTTCTACCTCCCGGCTTCGAGAATCTACCCAAGCGAATAAATACGGGACAGTTCAGATTCTAGGGTTTCATTCACCACCCTTGCTCCCTTCCCCGAAAAAAAAAAGACTGAGGGCGGCGGCGGGCGACGCGCGGCCGGCCGCGGGCGGCGCCGCCGGTCCGGTGCGGCGGCGCGGGAGGCCCGGCGCGTTGGGGTGGCGCGAGCAGCGCGCGCGCCTCGGCCCGGCGCGGCGACGGCGGTGGCAGCGCATATGGTGGCGCGCGCGCGGCCGGCCCAGCCACGCGCTGCGGCGGGCGGCGGCGCGGTCCCCACCAAATGCCCGTCCGTCCCGAGGTCGCTTCGGTGGCGGCCGACCCACGGCGGCGGCGGGCGCATGGCTGCAGCGAGGTGGCGGCGGTGGGCGCTTGCCCACGACGCTGCCTTCTGCCGGCGCACCGTCGTGGATGCTGGTGTCCCCGGAAGGTCCTCCCTCTCCTTCATAGGATTTCGAGTTTTACTATGGTTTAGTGTTCAAGTACACGCTAAGTGTAGAATTTTACTGTGCTTTGGTAATATGGAAATATTGTCAAATTTTACTATGGTTTGGTCAACTGGAAATATTGTCTACTGTGCTTTGGTAATATGGAAATATTGTCAAATTTTACTATGGTTTGGTCAACTGGAAATATTGTCAAATTTTATTATCGTTTGGCCATGGAAATATTGCTATGGTTTGGTCATGGAAGTCTAGGATTTTACTATAGTTTCTTTGTCAAATTTTACAGTTCATCCCCAATTTTTGCTTTAGAGTGCACTTGCTCGTCAAATTTGTTATGGTTTCTTTGTAATTGTGTAAATGGCTGTACCAAAATTAAAAAGCTAAGTATATGTCTTCCCTATTTTGTTTGTGCTGATCATCTTGTGTCCTTACTATGTATTTTGAAGATGATGTGCATCCACAACTTGCTTCGGTGATGCTTTCTGATTATGCTAAAAGGGTAAGGTTTCTGCTGCCGATTCTGATTATCCATTGATAAAATATATGCGCTGTTGTGCAATATGAATTTCTGCTACTGTTCCCCAAGTCGTTGATGTTATATTTATATATGACATTGGCTACCTGGTCATATTTGAGTTATAAAGATGCAAGAGCTATATGCAAAGTTGTTGGCTCTTTCTTTTCTGCTGTTCTAATTTGGCTGTTGAAAATGCTGCATGTGATCTTGGCTGCTTGGTCATATTTCAGTGATGAGGATGCAACAGTTGTTTGCAAATTTGTAAAATCCTTGTTGATTGCTGATGAGAGATTTCTGGCTAGCTAACCTGAATTGGCTGTTCATTTTAGGAGGATGCTGATACAGGGGCGGAACGCTCTAGAATGACGGTGAGAAGACTCCTGAAAAGGTATGTGGTGTTATTTTTTTTCTGCAAACAAAATAGTGCTGGAAGCTTGCTCCGTTACTTTCTAAGTTTCTGATATGATGTACAGTTTACCAATATCTTCTTATATAGTATCCATGCAGCATAATTTGAACAATAATACAATACGATTTTAAGGATAAGGCTACACTGTTCCATGCTGGAAAACATATAAGAAATATGAGCACAGAATTGCAAGCATATTTTCAAATAATTAAGTGTGTTGTAATGAAATGGTCCAGTTGGCAAGTGTTGATATTTTGCTTTTCATTCCCATATTCGGCTACTTTGCTCCTTGTGCAATGGTGCCTCAGCAATGCTTGTTGACAAAACTGATTTCAGTTTTTTGGTTAACAATCCAATCAATATACAATAGTTTTGTTCTCTCACCTAAGTAACTCCCTAACTGCCTTGATAAGAAGTATATTTTTTAATAACTCTTTCCAATATATTATCTGCAAATATGATTGGTTTCAAGAACCTTTTACATTCTGATATATGCTGTGCAGGAAGCTGCTATTGCAAGAAAACGGGATATGAACAAACCTTTGTGTTTCGTTGATAATGATAATGATGCTTCAATCAGATATACTAGGTGTAAAGGCATGGTGGGGAATGTGCAAACCAAATATCTTAAAATAATACAACTCTGCACCTTAGTTCCTGAAGGGCAGATTACACACGGGCAAATGTTAGTATCCTAAATCTAAAACTTGTGGTGATTCATGAGTTCAAAATTTGGTGATGGTTGGGGCAGAGAGGAGATGACCATTGTAACTCTAAGACATTTTTATTTGGTTTGTGCAGTACAATGTACTGATTTATGATTTTCCCTCGTTTGGATTTGATCACAGGTTTTTTGCCCAAATATTATGGTGCTAATGAGTGATGACCGCAATGCAGGATGTATGCTGCTTCAAGGTTTGCCAGCCGCTGCAAGGGAGTGTCATGTGACAACTTGCAAGGCCAAATCAAGGTAACTGTTTCTTGAAGTACTATTTAGCAGCCAGTAATGTTCTATTCCAAATTCAAATAGGTTAATTTCTGTTTGCCTTATTCAAGATGAAAAATGATTGCAGGTTTGGATTTAAAAGAGCCTGAATCTTTTTTGTTTTGATGAATCTGATCATTGACAAACCAATGAATCTTCAAGCCACTAAATACCTACGTCTTGAACTTGCATAACATTTTGAACTAATTATAAGAACGAATCAGTAATCCAACCATTTAGCTATTCTCGACATTTTTGCTTTTCAGTTATGAGAAGTGGTTGCAACTTTTTGTATTTCTATTAATGTACTATTTATCTCCATTTATGGTTTGATTGATCTATGGTTGCATCCCACTGTTCCAGCAAGGTACTACTTACATACTATAGTTGTATGGCATGGTGATCAGGGGTTTTATAAAAAAATGGAACTGCTGCTACAAAACTGTTGTTGGTTACTGTTGGAAACAATGCTGAATCTTTATAGTTTCAGCGCTTCTGTTGTTGGTCACAGTTGGGAAAAAATGATGACTAATTTATTTTTCCATTCATTTCCTCTAGATTCGAGTAACGAGCTCACAACACGACTCCTGTTCCCTTCAGGTTCTGGTTGATGACAGTTTAAAGATGTTGATTCTCAAGAGATAGTTGTGGGCTAACTTATAACATACTTTCTTCGACGACAGTGGAGGCTCAACTCAGCGGCTGTACCTTTTTAGTAAGGTATGGGATGATTTTTATGATCTTAGTACCTGCACTGGCCTATGGGGTTTATACAAGTTGACAACTTAATATCCCAGCTGTGTTTTTTTAAAAAAATGAAACCTATCGCAACAGTTATCAAATCTGTGCTATGTCTCCTTATTTTACTGAGATGATCGCATTACAATTATTTTCCATTCAGTTTGATGGCTACTATTGCTACATTTTTACCTGCCAGGAAAATGATATGGTGCTCTTTGGTATTAGGATCTTCAGGCCAACAATTGTAGATCTAGGACTAAAGAAATGGCTGCAGCATGGTGTACCTATTTTCAGTACTTAATAGTCTCGTATATATAACTTTCAAAATATTGGGATAACACAAATTGAAACCTGTGGATGCTTCCTTGTAGCAGGCTATGAGGTACCAAACACGCTGGGTAAGGATTACCAAACTTCATGTTAATCTTAATCCACGTCCTGAAGTTCCTGTTTACAATTGGATTACTCCATGTATTATTTAAGCTGAATTGTTTGGGTATTAAAAAATAGGAGTTCCATAAATATCTTGCGTCATAAATTTTCTGCCATTTTACCATGTCTAAACTTTCCAGCTCATGTTTCTAATATCCCTCATGTAGGGCAGCAAATTGGCAAGGGAAACTACATCTATGCCCCAGGCATTCCCATGAATGCGACCAACTGAACCCAGGTCTCCTTGTCATGCCCCTAGGTACCTTCCTCTGCGTCTTCCTTTCCTGTGTTTCTAAGGTTACAAAAAAAATAGGATTTGAAAGTCATGGCATTTTGTATCGACATAGCAAAACTTATATATAAAAAGGGTTACTCATCACACGAACTGATGGCTCCCTTTCCAAAATTCAATCCATTAGCTTTTGAATTGAAACCAATTTATTTATTCAGATTTGGGAGACACATGACTATTCAGAGTTAAAGTGGCTTTGCTATACAATGTTTTAGAGAAGCTAGAACATTTGGATTTAGCTTCTCATGTGAAAATAATACTGATGTTAATGAACTCACAACCTGCAAGATATTGAATTAGGAATGTCCAACTGAACTGAACTAAAAAGCACTTGCTGCTGTTTATTATTAGTTAAATATGCACGACTCCATGTATGTGCTTGTTTGCGGTGTGTCAAACATAAAAAAAAAAAAAAAAAAAAAAAAAAACTTTATAATACAATTTTATTGGTCCACTTGCTCCAACAATGAACTTCCATGGTACCGTTGTGCCTTTTCCCTTTGATCAGTTATAAACATTCATCTCCTTGGTTGTAGATGCATTTTATCAAATTTACCAGCAGGTTCATGCATGCTCAAAGCTCTTTAATTGGCTGTTTGGACTTGATATATGCAATCTAATTCTTTGCCTACTGATTGTCTTACAAAGCCACCCGAGTACTGTAATGGAGATACATTGATGGTTGTTCATATTTCATTGTGCCATGGACCTCAGCGATTTCTTACTTCTTGTTGAATCTGAACTACCTCATGGATGATGAATCCAAGACGATGATCATTCAAGACAGTTCCCCATCAGGATCTGATGACTAAGCGCCTCTCATACAAGTTTAGATCTCTGAAACATAGTCCATATTTTCCTGCCCCTTTGCATATATTCTACCAGGCCATATTGCAGCTCCATTTTACTGTATCTAAGTCCTTATTACTCATATAGTCATATTGCAATCTATATATCCTGCACATTTTATCCATAATCTGCCGGCATATGCACAAGATGGTTAGCTTTATGCCATAATCTATAGCTTTATGCCGGCATATGCCACATTGTTACTAATTTTGATACATAAATATCCCTGCTCAGTATTAATTGTATATATAATCTGACCAGTATTGTATACATATAACTCAAGTTCTTCTATGTTTTAGCTTTTGTAATATCTAATGCAAATGTATGGCATGTAAAATTTTATTGAAATTGTTTTCATGTACGTTTGCACGGGCGCGCGAAAGCGCGCGCCCTGATACTAGTATCATTTATAAAGAGTTCCCAACTCCATAAAAGAGAGGTAATCTCTCTATCGGACTACGTATTTTTCCCATATACTATAGCTTCATATATTAACAAACAACTTATACGCAGCATTACCATTGAATTAGGAGAACTACAAGGACTAATTGATTGAGGGTGTTTGATGAGTCAATACACTTAGGATGTGTTAAGAATATGTGCAATTACGATTGTTAATTAAATGATATATTTAGGACATAATAGCTCCACTTAGTTTAAATCATGTATAAAAATCAATTTGAAATATTGTTGTGCTGAATATGACGTGGCGAGCGGCTATGCTAGGGCTCAATGGGCAGTGCGGCACGGGCACACAGCTTATATAAAGCCTAGAGGTGACAGTCGACACAGCATAGGCAGTAGGGCCAGTCGATCGGTCACACCAAGAGAAAGGGAAGGCAATGTGCGGTCTCAGTCTCTAGCTGGGCCAGCCTAAGAGCATCTCCAAGAGAATTGGTAAAAATAGATTGCTAAACATATGATTTAGCCAACCTCTAAAATAGAAAACTCTGTAAAAAAGTAGCAAATTCCAACAGCCTTTTCTACTATGGCAAAACTAGATCGCTAGCCGCACATACAAGCTATATTTACCATATAAGATTCTAGAAATAGCATACTTGCTATTTTACAAAACAAGATAGCATAGCTGTTGGAGTTCACTTTTTGTTCTAAAAGTCTAAATATAGCATAGCAAACAACAATAGCATGTCTCTTGGAGATGCTTTAAAGGAGTAGAGGTAGTTGGCTAGACTACCTATAGGCGGAGAAGGGAGAGAGGGATCAGCAGGCCGTCTAGCCAAAACATGGGAGGGGTCGGTTTTCATTTTCTATTTTCTTTTCTTTTGTTTCAAAATCCTAATATATTTTAGAACATTTTCAAAAGGGAATTTAAATCATTTTGAAAACCACACTCAATACAATATATGCACAAGCATGTATGCACAACAATGTTGCTACAACCATTAAATATTTATTTTGTGAAAAAAAATTGCTTTCCTTTTTTCATGGCAAAAGATAAATCAGTTTATACCTATTTCAAAAGGAGCAATGCGCAGACGACCACGGTTTAGTTTTTTTCTTTTCTTTGCAGCCATTGGCAGCGAGAAAATTTTAGCAGCGTTAGTGTTGTTTTATTACTTGAAATCACGGTGACGGCATAGAATGGAAACAAAAATAGTTGAATGGCATTTATTCAAATAGCATTGTTGGTGAATCCACTGCCATCATCGTAGTGCTAAGACTTTTTAAGTGGTTAACTTAATATAAATTCAGTCGATTTCTCGAAGCATGAGATATGTATGTATTTATTTTCGCAATGCAACAAGCCAGTAAAATCCAGGGGCTTGGATGCATGATGCATGCGTTGCAGACCGTACGTGCGTGTGACCAGACGCGCACATTTGCCACGGCACCACGCGCTCCATGCATGCACACAAACGAGAATATGAAACGCATGGCACAAGGAAACGATCGACCCATTCAACGATCGACATACGCCATCAGGTGGCGGTATGATCCGATCGATGCGCGCGTGAATAAGGCTGCGGCGCGCGTGTACGTTAGTCGTCGGCGTCCTCGCGTGCACCTCGCTTGCCCAGTTGCCCTGCTCCCTCTCGTACTGTGCCGGTGGCCTGGTGCAGTGGTGCTGAGCAGGACCAGGATGGCATGCATGGCGGCACAGGTGACCGGTGCACTGCACTGCACGCATGCCTGCATGCATGCATGTATGTTAGGAGTACCATCCATCACGGGTCCTCCGACGTCATGTCCTTGCTGTTAGGTTCCACCGTGGACACCGATCCAGACCATAATTAAGTGGCACGAGGTGGTCCAGATATACGTGTACTATGCATACAAGCAAGCATGCATTATATGGATATATAGATATGGCTGTGATACGCGACCTCTCATGTGTGTGTCACTACACACCAGGATGCATCTGTATCATGTGCTATATATATGTGCACCACCTCAATTACTCTACCGCATACACTACTAGAAAACCCCCCCTATAGGTACGTTATTTTTGTAACGCCATCAGAAGCGTCTCTACGCTGGAATGTAAAGACGTTATTTGGCATGATTTCAAGAATGTGTCTTAGTGTCACGATATTTAACACGCTTTCAACGTAAAGAGATATCTAGACATATTTTTTAACACGCTTTTGAAATCGTATTTGAAAGATACGAAATTAGCCACGCTTTCAACCGTCAATAACATCTACACACGTTATAAAGCGTATCTGAAAATCGTTAATAGGCACCTAGAAATGATTTTTGACATGCAACTAAAAACGTCTAAAGTTGACACATAATTAAACATGCTTTTGACCGTGATTAGCATGAAGACACGTTGTGAGTGTCTCAAATAATCGTCTTTATGTGCATAAAAAATTTTTATATGCAAAATTGAAATATCTCTAATTGACAGAAAATTAGATACGCTTTTAGCATCACTAGATGGTAGAGACATTTTGATGTGTATTAGAAATTTGTCCTTAATCATGTAGATACATTTTTATCTGAAATTGAAAAGGTGTGACCTACCAAGAAGGAGTTTGAGTTGACGTGGCGTATTTCTTTAATTAAAAGTACTAGTAGGAATCTCTACCTAATATTTGTTCTTGGTTTACAAGAACATGCAATCTTTTGTGTCATTTAGAGATTATTTGGTTTATTAATATTTGTTCTTGGTTTACGAAAAAAACAAAATAGCAATAAATTGGTATCAAAACCGGCACCTTTGGTAGAAAACCGAGCAAGCAAACCACTACGCTGATCTGTCGTTATTTGATTTCTTTAACTTTTTTTCTTGGTTACCGGAAAGAAAAAAATAGCAAAAAAAAAAAACAACTGTAACAGGTAGGGATCGAACCCAAACCTGCCGTACCAATAAACGAAGTTACATAACAATGCACCAATTCTATCTTTGGCCTACAGGTGGTACTTCTATTTTTTAAGTAGTAGAGACACGTTGATGTTCCTAGTAGAAAGAACGTAGGGTTATGTATAAAATAAAACTTTTAATACTGAAAAATCAACATGAGGTTTTCCCTTGTTAATCTGTAGTATTGTTGTGCTTGGCCTAGGGGTGGTACATGTATATAGGGAGTAAAACTCTCCACATGTACATCAACAAGCAATATGGTACTATTGATGTTGCATCCTCCACCTTTACTAATAGACTTAATTAATTATTAAAGCCCATTAATAAATAAAGACATGGGCCATTGGGTGCCACAAAATTCAAGAGAATTTATTATTTCGGAATTAATTATTTTCGTAGATAAAATAATTATAGAAAAATTCAGAATTGATTTTTAAGCTGCAAAAAATACTCTGAAGGCTCCAAAAATTTTAGGAAAACTTCTTAGAGGCATTTTGGAACATTAGGAACCAAATAAATTATTTAGAGCTCATAGAATGATATTTTGAAGCAACTAAAAATTAGAATATACTCATAGATAAGTGGGGGAATAAGTTTTAGAAAAAGCTAGAAAATTTTCAAGAAATTTATAGAAATTGATCGACGGACGATGGACTGAGCGGAGTGATTTGGATTACAAAGAAAAAACTTTGATAAGCTCCCCAAAGAAAACTTGAGCTGAGAAACATGAAATTTAGTTATAGAAAAAAATAAAGGTGTGTCGTAGAAGGAGGAACGATGATCTATCAAAAAGATTTTAAAAGTTTTTTTTTCACTTTTGGTCAAACCGCACAATACAAAAATCTTTTGGTCAAACCGCACAATACAAAAATATAAATACACCGACATGTGTGCTCAATCATGTTTCTAAATCCTATGGCAAGTTTTAGTTTAATAGAAAATATTATTTTTCCTATGTTTCATGAGCACACTTATTCTTAAAAATCATTTTAACTCTATTCTCAAAAGTGCAAAATTTAGGGTGTTACATATAAAAATCGGTAATGCTTCACATTATACGTTCTATGATAGAACGACGCGTCGGGCCTCAAGTGGGCCGCGGGGGCGGTGGCCCGCGTGTCCCCCTCCAAACCCCGACCCGGGTGCCCCGGCATCGGCATTTCCGCCGCGCTCCCCACTTCCTCCCCGCGCTCTCTCGCTCCCGCTCCAGTGGCTGCTGCCGCTTCGCGCCGCCGCCGCGCGCGGACCCGGCCATGGCTCGTCGACGGCGAGCTCCTCCCCCCTCTCCCACGCCACTAGCCCTCCCGCTCCCCCATTCCGCTAGGGTTTCATCCGTTCGTCGGCCGGGCGGTGGCGACATTTGCCGGATGGCGGCGGCCGCGGATTCGCGGGATCCGGCGGCGGCGGCCCGCGGATCCGCGCGGCGGGCGGCTACGAACCCCGATGACCTAGGGTTTCGGCGGCGGCCGCGGATCCGCGCGGGCGGGGCGGCTACGAACCCCGACAACCTAGGGTTTTCGGCGACGGGGCGAGATCCTCCTCCTCCGTGCGCTCCTCCCGCTTCCTCCCCCGGGCGCGGTGGCGGCCGTGGACCGCGGGATCCGCCCGATCCGGCGTGGCGACGCGGATCCGCCGGATCCGGCGTTGGCGGGCGCGGATCCGCTCGATCCGCGCGGCGGACGCGGATCCGCCGGATCTAGCGGCGGAGCGGCCGTGGACCCGGCACCGTCATCTCCTTCTCCCTCCTCCGGCGGCCACGGCGGACGTCGAGGGGGGCTATGGCGGCCCCGGGTGGCGGATTCCGTGCCACGGCGCGCGGCTGCCCTCGCCCTGCGCGTCCTCGCGCCTTGCCGACGCGAGCCCACCTCTCTTCTCGTCCCCGCCGTCGTTCTCTCCCCATCCCGGCGGCGTTGGCGGCTCCGGCGAGGTAGGTGGGGGTGATGCGGATCCGAGTCCTCCCTCCCTGTACTCCCTTCCTCTCGATCCACGGTCGCCCCTCCTCCTCGCCCTCCTCCCACCTTCTCTCCTCAACTCCGGACCCAAAATGTGTCTCTGATGGTTTTCGCGATGTTTCGTTGGTTTGGTTGCCAGTGTTTCATGCTCATATGATGAGATGTTTCTCTGATCCCCCTCTCCTTCCCCTGTGTGGATCCAATGTTTCTGTTGATGGTGCCGCTGTGTTTCAGTGTATCATTGGCAATGTTTCGAGCACATATGATGAGATGTTTCTCTGATGTGTTGTCCTCCTCCCCTCTCGGATCAAATGTTTCGGTTGATGGCGCCGCGGTGTTTCAGTGCATCATTTGCCAATGTTTCGAGCACATATGATGAGATGTTTCTCTGATGTGTTTGTCCTCCTCCCCCCTCTGGATCAAATGTTTCGGTTGATGATGCCGCGGTGTTTCATTGTATCATTGTCAATGTTTCGCGCACATATGATGAGATGTTTCTCGATGTGCCCCTCCTCTATCTCCCCCTCTAGGATCAAATGTTTCTCGACGATGTCTCGGTGTTTTCGGTGTTTTGTTTGCCGATGTTTCGAGCACATATGATGAGATGTTTCTCGATGTGGCGCCCTCCTCCCCAGCCGGGTCCAATGTTTCTCGGCGATGTCTCGGTGTTTCGGTGGCTTCATTGGCAATGTTTCTCGCTCGCGCTCCCCATGTTTCATTTTTTTTTGTTTTTTGGGTGTTTCATTTTTTTCATAGAGCACGGCGAGAGTCGGCGAAACTCCGCGGGTCCGGCGAAACTCCGGTGAGGGGTCCGACGAGGTAGGGCGGGGTGCTTGGTCGGCGAGCTGGTGGCGGAGGCCGAGCGGGAGGCGTGCGCATGCGCGTTCGCGTGAAGTGCGGTAGGGCGCCGGGGATTGATGGGCCGGGCCCAGTAGCGTCGAGCGTTCTACGATAGAACGTTCTATCGCTAGTAGCTCCCTATAAAAATTGGAAACAATGTTAGTATCACTTTTTCGGATGAACAAACAACCAAAATAAAGGATGTACATCTTGATGATTTATACACTTTTGTTCTTGCCTTTTTTCCCATTTTACTTCCCTGAAAAATCTATTGAAGTACTCATATTTTGAATTCTAAATAGTTCAAATCAACTCATATGACCCAAACAAAAGTTATAGATCTCGATGAGTTCTAAAACTTTCTGGTTGTCAATTTTTCATTTGAAATCGTTTATAGTTTTATATGGCACAATAAAGCAGATACTCTCTCTCCGTCCCAAAAAGAATGCAACTTTGAGACTTATACGATCAAATTTGCTAAACTTTGACCAAATTTATAGTTATTAGTATTAATATTTATACTCAAACATGATTTATTATGAAATATATCTCATCATAAATCTTTTGCTATTATTTCGTATTAGAAATGTTAGTACTTTTTTATATAATTTTGATCAAAGTTGAACTCATTGGACTCCTTGAGAAACTAAGAAACAAGAATTGCATTCTTTTTTTTTGGCACGGATGGAGTAATACAACTCCACACCATCTGCTTGTGAAACTCAAAAACAATGTAGTAGTTTTTCAATTTTAATGCATGAATAAATTGTATGATTCCTTTTCCATTGTTCATGTAAAATCCATGAAAACATTATGCATTGTTCATGCACTAAATTGATACATCTCTCACACTATTATATGGCTAAAAATTATGTAGTGCTTATGGACCCAAAACATGTTGTGCCAATTTGAAGAATTTTTTGACCAAATTAATTTATTTTCATAATTATTTGTTTAATTATCACAAAATAAATGTAACAATATATAAACTTGGTCAGAAAATCTACAAAATTGTATGATAATATGATTTTGGTGTATAATCATTGCATAAAAGTTTCAAATGATTTTAGCAATGTGGTACTTTTGTTGTTCACAAATCTATACATTTATCACATAGTTATATGAGGAGAGATGTATCTATTTAGTGCGTAGTCAAACTTTTGTATTGTTAAAGCAGACTAAAAGTGAGAGTTGTAGATCTCGATGAGTTTTCCAACTTTGCTATATATGAATTTTTCATTCAAAGTATTTACTATCCCAAAAAATTGGTTCAAATTTCTCATATTTGGAAAGTCAAACTCTGAATTATTCAGAAAGAGTTGAATAGAGAAAAAAACAAAAACAAAAAACTATAGTTGATTTTGATTAGCTCTATAACATTATTATCGATGAAATTTTTATTTAAAATCATATATAGTCAAAATAGTTTCTTCAAAAATCTTAAATTTTGAAATTTTTAATTTTAATTTGTAGGTGGTTTCATGTTTTTTAGCTATGTACCTTATAGGTTATAGCCTTTTAATATTTTTAATATTTATGTGATTTTTATTATGCATTTTTACAAGTTTAAGATGAGTTGATCATTTACAAAAAAAAATTAAGAAAACAATTTCGGCTATGCTTGCGTAAAGAATAAGCAGTGAAAGATAATTTGCCGCCCACAGCCACACTAGCATGCTTGTAGAGATTTCACCTGGGGAGCTACTAGCGATAGAACGTTCTATCGTAGAACGCTCGACGCTACTGGGCCCGGCCCATCAATCCCCGGGCGCCCCAGCCGCACCCCCCGCACGAACGCGCATGCGTACGCCCCTCCCGCTCGGCCTCCGCCACCAGCTCGCCGACCAAGCACCCCGCCCTACCTCGTCGGACCCCTCACCGGAGTTTCGCCGGACCCTCGCCGGAGTTTCGCCGGACTCTCGCCGTGCTCTATGAAAAAAATGAAACACCCAAAAAACAAAAAAAAAATGAAACATGGGGAGCGCGAGCGAGAAACATTGCCAATGAAGCCACTGAAACACCGAGACATCGCCGGAGAAACATTGGACCCGAAGGGGGGAGGAGGGCGCCACATCAGAGAAACATCTCATCATATGTGCTCGAAACATCGGCAAACAAAACACTGAAAACACCGAGACATCGTCAGAGAAACATTTGATCCTAGAGGGGGAGATAGAGGAGGGGGCACATCAGAGAAACATCTCATCATATGTGCGCGAAACATTGACAATGATACAATGAAACACCGCGGCATCATCAACCGAAACATTTGATCCAGAGGGGGGAGGAGGACAAACACATCAGAGAAACATCTCATCATATGTGCTCGAAACATTGGCAAATGATGCACTGAAACACCGCGGCGCCATCAACCGAAACATTTGATCCAGAGGGGGGAGGAGGACAACACATCAGAGAAACATCTCATCATATGTGCTCGAAACATTGGCAAATGATGCCTTGAAACACCGCGGCGCCGTCAACCGAAACATTTTGATCCAGAGGGGGGAGGAGGACAACACATCAGAGAAACATCTCATCATATGTGCTCGAAACATTGCCAATGATACACTGAAACACAGCGGCACCATCAACAGAAACATTGGATCCACACAGGGGGAGGAGAGGGGGATCAGAGAAACATCTCATCATATGAGCATGAAACACTGGCAACCAAACCAACAAAACATCGCGAAAACCATCAGAGACACATTTTGGGTCCGGAGTTGAGGAGAGAAGGTGGGAGGAGGGCGAGGAGGAGGGGCGACCGTGGATCGAGAGGAAGGGAGTACGGGGAGGGAGGACTCGAGATCCGAGATCACCCCCACCTACCTCGCCGGAGCCGCCAACGCCGCCGGGGATGGGGGAGAGAACGACGGCGGGGACGAGAAGAGAGGTGGGCTCGCCATCGGCAAGGCGCGAGGACGCGCGAGCGGCGAGGGCAGCCGCGCGCCGTGGCACGGAATCCGCCACCCGGGGCCGCCATAGCCCCGCCCTCGGCGTCCGCCGTGGCTGCCGGAGGGAGGGAGAAGGAGATGACGGTGCCGGGTCCCGGCCGCCTCCATTGTTAGATCCGGCGGATCCGCGTCCGCCGCCGCCGGGATCGAGCGCGGATCCGCGCCCGCCAACGCCGGATCCGGTGGATCCGCGTACGCCACGCCGGGATCGGGCGGATCCACGGTCCCACGGCCGCCACCGCGCGCCCTGGGGGGAGGAAGCGGAGGAGCGCACGGAGGAGGGAGGATCTCGCCGCCGTCGCCGAAACCCTAGGTTGTCGGGGGTTCGTAGCCGCCCCGCCCGCGCGGATCCGCGGCCGCCGCCGAAACCCTAGGTCATCGGGGGTTCGTAGCCGCCCCGCCGCGCGGATCCGCGGCCGCCGCCATCCAGAAATGTCGCCACCGCCCCTGGCCGACGAACGGATGAAACCCTAGCGGAATGGGGGGAGCGGGAGGGCTAGTGGCGTGGGAGAGGGGGAGGAGCTCGCCGTCGACGAGCCATGGCCGGGTCCGCGGCGGGCGGCGGCGCGCGCGGCGCGGAAGAAGGCAGCGGGCGGAGCGGAGCGAGCGCGAGGAGGAAGTGGGAGCGGCGGCGGAAATGCCGATGCCGGGGCACCCGGGTCGGGGTTTGGAGGGGACACGCGGGCCACCGCCCCGCGGCCCACTTGAGGCCCGACGCGTCGTTCTATCATAGAACGTATAATGTGAAGCATTACCGTTTCACCTGCCGCCAAAAATTTGCCGCGCCCACGTGCCTTGCGATTTGCGTACAAATCGCGTCACTTAACTACCCCACCCCGCATTAACCTCCTCCATTCACAACGGAGAGCGGCGGGATTCGATCCGAGAAAGTTTCGCCTTCCCGCAACCGTTCCTTGCGCCTCGCCGCCGTCACCTAGATCGAACGGAGCGCCGCCCATCGGCCGTCTCCTACTCTCATAGATCCATCGATCCCTTCGTCTCGCCATCCCCAAGCGCCCCCACTACTCCACCTCGGTCGCCATGCGACATCTTCATCCTCCCCTCCGGCTCTTTGCAGGGCGCGATGGCGGCCCCGATCTCCCACGTAGACGGTGCTCGTCTCCCACGGCGACGCGTGCATCCAGCCCCTCCCTCCAACCGGACGCGGTGGCTCGTCGACACAACCGGGTGCGGCGCGTGTTGCCCTACGAACCCCCAAACCTAGGTACGTAATCCCATATCTAAGTCCATGTCGATTCCGTTTCCAGAGAAACTCACGATTGTGAGTTCACGAGTCTCCCACGGACGACGTCACAACTGATCGTTCTCACGCTACTGCTGTTGGAGGATTCGGAGTCGGCTGTCTGCGAGGCAATAGGACCGGCGGACTACAAGTTCTCGGTCTGGACGTCTCCTGGGCGGTTCCCATCTATTCGTGCTCTGTTATGGGTGCTGAATCTTCCTTCTATGTCCTGAGATCAGTTTGATTTGTTTCACTAGTTTATTAGCTTTGCTCTATTATTTTTGGGGCAGGTGATGGAAGTGGAGTGAACTTGTACAGGGGAGTACCGATTTGACTCAGTTTCAGAGAAGGACGATCTTTCTGATCAAGAATTTGATGCTAATGTGAAGTAGACTGAGAGATTCAATGCAGGGCATGGTATAATTGAATCTAAAGACAATGCACATCAGCCCTCATAGGCACAGATTGCTATTGCTACAAAATTCAGAGCACCAATCACAAGGTACGAATATGAATAGTAGCCATAAATGTGCATGCAGTTACCTCCTAGATTGTATACAGAAAGATATAGCTGTAGAAGTTGGTAGTAATAGATTTATATGATTTCTTTATGAGCTGCAGATCCATATTGGACTAGCCACAAGCGGTTATGTATGTTATATGAAACTAGTTAGGAAACAAGCAAGTTGCTTTGTAATTGTCTGTATGCACCACTGCTTTGTTTGATGAATGGCATTGGGTTTTTATTAGCATCGTAACAATTTAGATTATAAATTTCTATTTGAAGAACAAATCAATGAAATGTAGGTTAATTCTTGGGTCTCCAAAGTTTGAAAACCAAGTAATTTGTATTGACTTTGTTTTAAATACACTATCTATGGTTGCAAGTTGTAGTAGTATCCAACATCATCATTTAACTAAGACTATGACTATTGCAGTACCATGTTTCTAATGAAACTGTGGTTTGCAGGTTGCAGGTCCTAGCGACCACACCATCATCACCATACCACTCCCAAATGACGGTGATTTGACATCGACACAATGGATCTACTACACTTTGTCTTGGCTGAATTTGTTTGGGATCTGCAAATGATTTTTTGGATGAATCTGTGGATAAATCTGATGCTACTCATCATGTCATTTTGATCGCTGCCAAGAGGAAGTGATTTTGTAATGTGATTCTGTGCAGAAGTGACGATTTTGTACCTAACTACTAAAATTATGTGATATGGTTTGTGTATTTGCAACGACAATATAGCTTGATTTTTGTTTGCATACCAATGTGTTCACTACTAATAAAGATTAAACATTACTACTGGGTTTACTATTAAATCAGTAGTAGCATGTTCTGGTAAAGCATTTCGTATGATATAACATGTCTATACTACTACATACAACATATAAATATATGTACCAAATCGTTTCAACAAGTAGTAATACACACTATGACGTTACTATACAATGTATCGATGTATGTAGACACGCAATAAAGACGTGGCTATAATATCGTTTTACTTTTGTTGACACGTGTCATATGCCATGTCACCTCTCCACGTCAGCTGCCATGTCACCTCTCTAGATTAGCTACCACATCACCTTTCCACATCACCTGCCACATCATCTTTCATGTCACCAACTACATCGTCTCTATACTGCTTAATACATAATATTGCGTCACAAAAAATGTGACTATAGTAGTAGACACGAATTGTGAATGTATCTACAATATCGTCTCTACAGTTTTTTCACACGTTATGAAACGTATCTATACGACGTAACTACACTAATAGACGCGTGTTATATGCGCATCTATAAAAGCGTTTCAATATATTTTGACATGCATCTAACGTGTCTATGGAACGTCTATTCATTTTAGAGATACGCTTATGGAGATCGTCTCTACGGAGCCAGACACGGTCCATGCGAAGACGTTTCTAACACGATTTTGTAAAGCGTGCCTACACCCATATAGAGACGGGTAAAAGCGTATCTATTGTCTAAAAAAAGCGTAGCTATAGGGGGGGTTTTCTAGTAGTGATAACGTACGTTTTCTTAAATCAAAGGTTCTCTCAGCTTTATTAGAAAGCGTAGTACCGAACACCTCAATCCGACGGTGGAAACCAGTATGCCTCAAAAAAAAAAAAAAAAAAAGATTGTGGACACCAGTTTTACAATGTAAGCAAAGCAGTTCATAACTCTAAGTTAAATCTTAGAAAGCAAACAAGAGTCTATCCGGCTCAGCTAGACCAATCGCACTTAAAAAAAGCCTTGAACACACCCGACTAGCTCTATATTACACACCACTGTAGCCGCTGAGATCAACTGACAATTTCTTCGGACATTGGCTTCATCTTCGGCTTGAGTTGAGGACGCCAAGTCTTTGATAACATCAGAGTCTTGTACACCAGCGCCAGCGGCGTCATCCCAACCTTCTTGTTGAACACCACATCGAAAGATTATGACAATCAGAAAATACTCTCCATCTAAGAATTGGAGTCATCTTAGGGTCGTGCGTAGTAATCAAGGAGCAATTAATTCGGCCAGTGAGAGGAGTTGCATGCAGACAGTTGAATTAATTGGGCTAGTGAGAGGCTCCGTATGCGTCTGGAACGACGTGAAAACTATGGTCCCTAGCTTAGACAACTCCGATTCTTGGAGAAATTTTTTTGATAAGATGACTTCGATATTTAGATGGAGGGAGTACTATTGAAAGAACTCTGTCACGTGAAATAGCATCAAAAGATTCAAGTGTTAATTTAGCAATATGTCACTTCGGGGCTAACGAGCGTCATCGCCACCCACATCGGCGGCCTGCGTTGCATCTTTTGATGGTATTTCACATTTTCATGAGATATAGCTTTTACAATGTTATTTTTCAATTTTTCGTGATCTTTTGGTGCTACACACAACCAATTCTCCCCCAAAATCTACAAAAAGTAATAGATAGAGCTTTATATGGGACCCCTCATCACATTCAGAATATATAGCAGGTTGGCATTCCATTCTTATCGATGGCATTTTTGCACACTTATGGCTAGCGGATTGCGCCCATGATCCCCATTGGTCACTGTTTAACTATATGCAAATTCCATGCCATTGCAAATCCCCATGCAATAGCGTGGAATTCTTGATGGTGTCTACTTGTTCTTCCTGTACCATAGTTCAAGGACAAAGGATTTCATCTTGTTGTCTAATAATCTTATTCATCTCTATCTATTTGGTGAGAAATAAACTGGCACCCTTCCTCTCTGATTACTAGATATTTCATGGAAACAGACTCTGTTAGAAGTTAGAACCTCACAAATGAGGAGATAGAGAAATAGGAAAAAAGAGTGGGATAGAAACGTGAAGAAGAGAGCGATAATGAAGCTAGAAGCATCGCTTAGGGTCCACATAAGGAACAAAAATAATCATTCACATTTTGAACTACGGATGGAAGTTCAGTCTATTTTAGCTCTCTGTATTACAACCAGTTAAGACGAATCAATTTTAGAATAAAAAATAGTATCTTAACAAAACAAATTAGACTAATAAATTTGGTTTTATTTCGTTGTTTGTTGTTTTGATTTTTGTCCATCCCTAATTCTGCTTCCATGGAATGAGATGGCAAAGGAAACCGAAGTTCGGGAACACGACACATTGACATTTTGCAGCAAGACCCATCCTTATATCTAGCAGATCGCCACCTATACGATGAGTAAATATAAATAGCACAATTTTGAAATTTGAATACAGTTTTTTCTTAACTACTTTCTATTGAAAAAGTTTGGAGCATTCAACAAATATGTGAGACATGCTAGCTACTGTTGGTATTTCTTAGCGAAAGCAGTAAATTCCGCAAGCGCACGGAAAGACCGTTGTAGCACTTCACCCGGTGATGAACAGGGTATCGTAAACTTCACGAAGAACGGTATGGTCAGGTTTAGGTCTTAGCTAGGTTGCCCAGAGGAGAGAGTAGGTAACTGGGAAAGTGAGGTTTTCTATAGGACGAATTCTTAGAGAAAGATAACTCTACCGCTGATTACTTGCTTCGGGCACCGGATCACACCTGGTCTGCCAGGTGATGCCGGCCTGTAGCTCTACGCCTTACCCGGACGTGGGGGATTACAAAGGACGGACAGGGCTGTCACCACCTGCCGCCTACCACCTCAACCGTGGAGTACGAGGCAAACGAAGGTAACTAATTAGCTTAGACACCACGTCTACGCCAACGTTACAGTTCTAGTGTCGGCCAGGAACATCCGTCTCTATCAGGAGTCCTCTACTAGAACTACCGCCACAAGGACGGTCGACGAACCCGCAAGCAAACGACGATAAAGATAACTTTGCAAGAAGGAACGTACGAATAGATAAACACGAACCTCTTACTTCAAGCGCAAGAAGTCGCCGAGGTACAAGTGAGGAGGGAGCCGACAAATCCGGCACTCCACCCCGTGGAAGACTAGCCTCCGGGAGTACTCGAAAAGAGTTACTCCGCTCTTGACCTCTCTCACTCTCCTACTTCTATTCTAGCTAGAAGCTAGGTATAATGGCTCTACTCTTCCTCTAGTGTAGACTTGTGGAAGTGGAGAGGGAGGAATGAAAATGAAGAATGAAAAGTGAATGTGTGAAATGAAAGAGAGAAGGGCTTTTATATGTGGAGATGGTCGGTTCCCGCACGCCCAAATGACCAAAACACCCCCGCACCGCCCTCTGGAGCATTGAATGCACCGCCTCCAGGAAGGTGGGCCCGGGCGGCAGGTTCCTTGGCGCGCCCGCGCCCCTGGCGCGCTCGCCCCAGGTGAACCGCACCGGCCACCGACCTTTGGCTGGCGGGCTCGGTCCTGGGCCTGGAGTTGGCCCACGTGGTGTTTCGTCGTGTTAGTACGTCGGTTTAGCCTTTCTCTTCTTTTCTTCTTTTCTTGCCTTTGGGCCCATTTTGGAATTCAAATATTTATTCTCTTTTCTCTAGTTTTTTGCCCAAAAGATAGGTATTCCATGAATGCTCCTGCAAAACAAGTGTTCACCAAAACTATGGAATTTCGTTAGTAAAAATCTCCTATCTAGGTGGTTTTTGGTGAACTATGAACCTAAATTGGCGGGGTTAGATATGCAATAAGGACCGCCAACAAGCTCCCCCACACTTAGCGCTTTGCTCGTCCTCGAGTGAAGCAAAAAGTCACTAAGGTGGTTTTGTCTCCCTGAGATGTTAACCTGCATACAAATTATTCCAAGCCTCACTGGTTATTTGTGAGCATTCACAGTGTCTACCAAGTAATCTTTGAGCTTATTGAGGGATGGAACAGCCTGGAATTCAAGTCAACTCGTGTCTCCCTGCTTTCAAGACTTGGGGTTTTTGAAATTTTTGTAAGAAAAGATAGCGATGAATTCCTCAAGTGATGCTCTTGAGTCACTCTTTTTGTGGGTGTTTGATCCTCACCAGAAAGCTTTGGTTGCCTTGCTACTCATCCTACCTCTAATGGCTGATATCAGGAGTTCATAGGTATGGATGAGGTGCATGCTTTCCTCGCGAGTGTTGTTGTGTCAAGAAGTGGATCAATGGAGGGAAGGACATAGCCTTAGATCGAATTGTGCAAGTGTGTGGAATAATAATGTGAGTGGAACTCCTTTTTGCCATGTTTCTCTCTCTTTTTATTTGAAGGAAAATATGGGGGAGATCTTTTTTTTTCTTTCTCCTTCTCTTTTTTTCTATTCTGATAGGGATAATAATTCTAATGAAGCCCATATTTCTGCAGGTGGATGATACTGAGAGAGAAAACTATGAGCATAGTGGATGGAGTTTTTATTTGTGGTGGAGATGATTGCGTAACTCTCAGTGTAAGAGTTAGCGTTTTTATGGTGGATGGATGAGAGGATGTTGTGCGTGACTTTCAAGGTAAAAGTTGGCACTTTATTTGGTGGGTGTGTGTGATATTCGATCTTGGGGATATGAAACTTCTCTCGCAACGATCCGAAAGAGTGGGACACAACTTTGGTGCAAGGATAAGCAGCTATGTGGCAAGATTTTATAAGTATAGCACTAATATTTGGCTCTGGTAGGAATTTAATCATCACTTGAGGATCATGCTATAAGTTTTAATATTTTTGCAAAGAAAAACCCAAGTCTACTACAAGAGATAAACAAGTCTCATATCATCCTACTATCTCTCATCCCACAATAACTTAGATATTCAAGGGGTCCCTAAAATCAATTAGTTGCTCACAGAAAGATAGAATTTTTGGCGAGGAATAAAAGGTATGCAAGTCGCAATCGATCAGCGAACACAGAAGTAGAGCAGCCAATTTTTAGTTATAAACCAAATTATTTCTAGGAAGAATAAAAGTACTTGTAGAGAGTGAGAAGATGCACAAACCGATGATTTTTAAGGCGCGAATTTTTGTGCATCTTTTTGAGAGGTTGGGGTAGCCTCCCCCACACTTGTTTTTGTACCTGTCTCTTGAATTTTTATGCAACACATAGGACAAAAACAAGTGTGTACAAGATAGTAAATATATATATTTATTCAATTATAAAACTGAAAATTTACATATAGGCGCACGATTACAAAGTAAAAATGAAAAGGGAAATGCAACAATGCTGAAATTTAAAGCGAAGTGCGCGCCTAATTATTTGGGTGGAGCGAATAGGCTCTAGAAAGGAAGCTCGAGGACGTCCGCAACTCCTAATTTAGTTGCGACTCCTTCTAACTCTTCATACATTTTTATATGAAGGGAGTCAATTCCTTGCTCTAGCATGAATTCAGCCGAGCTCCTTTCGGCGAGCCTACCTCTAAGATAGCGAATGTAACTAGAGAGCTCCTTGATCTTTTTGTGCAGGCCCTCCTTTGTTGGTCCTTTAGGTAAGGGTAAAGCCTCACCAAAGAAACCAGCGGGCTGCCCTTGGATAGGAAGATGACAAAGGAGACGAGGAGTGTAGATGCCTCCTTCCCTTCCCGCAAGACCCTTTCCACGTCCCCCATCGGGTCGATCAATTCCTTGCACGGTATAGGAAAGATCAGGGGTTTTGAAGGAAGAGGTTTGGGGAGATGAATTCCTAGGGCGCTTGCTTGGTGGGTGATCCGTCGAGGCTGCTCTTGCTGCTCTTGCTAATGGCGCCATAGGAGGACCTTCGATGGCGAGGGGTACCACCATTTGGTTGCTCTTTTCCCTCCTTTCTAGGTAATCTTTGGCGAAAGAGAGGGCTTTTTCTCTATCGAAAGGAACAAGGGCCATGGCTGCTTGGTAGGAGAAAGAACTTGCTGGAGTATGAGTATGGGTATGAGCAAGAGAGAAAGAGATGAATGGCTTGAGCTTTTGTGACGAGAGGAGAGGAGGAGATGGCTCAATTTATAGGTGGAGGTGACATCTCTGTTTCTTGCGAATGCAGCAGGATCAAACTCCATATGGTGAGCATCAGAGAAGGGCTGAGGATCAGGGGACGAAATTTGGGGAGCAACGGCTCGCTCCCTGGCGCGAGCGCGCCAGTCGCGGTACAGCTCGATCCCAAGTTTCGTCCTGGCAGCCCCCAACGGTCTATTTGTTTCCAAAATGTGGTGTTTTGATCCATTGGATATTCGAGGCTCACGATGTGCTCCAGTTTTTGAATGGATAAAAGAGGATTTTCAAGGAATATTTTGTAAAATATTTTGTTTGAAATATCTAGCACTTATAAAAAGATGGGAAACCTAAGGATAAATGCTGGAATATTTTTATGATAAAGAAAATATTTTTGAAAATTTTTTTGATAAGAAAGAATAGATTAACTAGCCTAATTAAAAGAGTGAGAGAGCACTTCAAAACCTAGGCATAATTAAATCTATTCGATCTAGCTCTTCACTAAAATTTAAATTGCGGGAAGACTCAAGGAAAGGTTTGAGACACTGACCGTTAACTTTGAAGATATTACCGTCATCATCTTGAATTGTGATTGCCCCATGAGTCGACGGGTTGATGACGGTGTATGGTCCTTTCCATTTGCTTCACAGCTTCCCTTCACCGAATAATTTCACCTTCGAGTTGAAGAGCAAGACCTTCTCGCCTTGTTTGAAGGTTTTGAGCTTGATTCGGTGATCGTGCCATCTCTTGGTTCGTTCTTTGTAGAGCTTGGCACTATGATAAGCCTTCTCCCGCCATTCTTCCAGTTCAGAAATCTGTTGTTGTCGATTTCTGCCGGCTAGTTTGAGATCCATATTCCAGCTCTTGATGGCCCAATAAGCTCGATGTTCGAGCTCTACGGGTAAGTGGCAACTTTTCCCGTACACGAGCTGCAATGGTGACATGCTGATAGGGGTTTTGTAAGCAGTCCTATATGCCCAGAGTGCATCAGGAAGCTTGCTTTTCCAGCCTTTCCCCATATCATTGACCATTTTCTGCAGGATGTTCTTGATCTGTTTATTGGAAGTCTCTGCTTGACCACTGGTTTGAGGATAATAGGGGGTAGCTATGTTGTGCTTGGCTCCAAGCTCTTTCAGGAATGCTCTGAATGTTTTGTCAATGAAGTGGGATCCTCCATCGCTTATCACCATGCGTGGTGTTCCAAAGCGAGGAAAGATCACTTCATGAAACATTTTCCGGCGTGCTTGGCGTCACCGCTGCGGGCATAGCCTCTACCCACTTGGATACGTAGTCAACGGCCACTAGGATGTACTCGCAATCTTGGGACTTCTGGAACGGTCCCATGTAATCAATGCCCCACACATCAAAGATCTCAATTTGAAGGTTGTAGTGTAGCGGCATTGCGTTGTGAGCTGTGATGCCTCCTTGGAACAGACACTTGCGACACCTCCTTATGAATTCTTTGGTGTCCTAGTACATCGTTGGCCAAAAGAATCCGCATTGCCAGATTTTTGCTTGTGTGCGGAATGCTCCATAATGGCCTCCGTATGGTGCAGAGTGATATTTCTCAATGATTTGTAGGCCTTCTATTGCTGGTACGCATCTCCTCAACAGACCATCTGAACATACCCGATACAGGTATGGGTCATCCCAAAGGTGACGTTGGCTTTCAACTTGCAGCTTTCTCCTGTTTTCCCCTGGCGGTACATATCCAGCAACCATATAGTTGACGATGTTCGCGTACCAAGGGTTGTTGTCTGTCACCTTTAGTAGCATGTCGTCGCGTAGGAAGTCATTTATAGGTAGTTCCTGCATGTTAGTAACCTGCATACGCGACAAATGATCCGCAACGGTATTTTCTACTCCCTTTTTATCTTTTATTTCAAGATCAAACTCCTAGAGTAGAAGAATCCAGCGAATCAAACGAGTTTTGCGTCTTTCTTAGTGAGCAAATATTTCAAAGCTGCATGGTCTGTGTAGACTATGACTTTTGCTCCCACTAAGTAAGACCTGAACTTATCAATAGCATAAACGACCGCCAGGAGCTCCTTCTCTGTGGTAGCATAATTGAGCTGGGCTCCTGTGAGCATTTTGCTAGCGTAAGCGATTGCATGATGCTTCTTATCTTTGGTTTGGCCAAGGACCGCACCAACAGCATAGTCACTAGCATCACACATGATTTCAAATGGTAGGGTCCAGTCAGGAGGTTGGATGATCGGAGCTGAGATGAGCGCATTCTTAAGGGTATTGAATGCGTGTAAGCACTCATCTGTGAATTCGAAAGGTACGTCCTTAGCTAGTAGGCTCGTGAGGGGTCTAGAGATTTGAGAAAAGTCTTTGATAAATCTCCTATAGAACCCTGCGTGGTCTAGAAAGCTGCGGATTCCCTTTACGTTCACAGGGGGAGGTAGTTGCTCGATAACTTCAATCTTAGCCTTATCTACCTCTATCCCTCGTTCTGATACTAGGTGGCCTAGGACAATGCCCTCACGGACCATGAAATGGCACTTTTCCCAATTAAGTACCAAATCTTTCTCCTGGCACCTTTGCAAGACTTTATCTAAATTTTCAAGACAATGATTGAAAGTTTTTCCATAGACTGAGAAATCGTCCATGAAAACTTCCATGATTTCCTCAATCATGTCTGAAAAGATAGACATCATACACCGTTGGAAGGATGCGGGTGCGTTACACAACCCAAACGACATCCTTCTATAGGCATATGTTCCATATGGACATGTAAATGTCGTCTTGCTTTGATCATCGGGGTGGATGGGTATTTGATGATAACCTGAATACCCATCTAGGAAACAAAAGAAAGAATGCTTTGCTAACCGCTCCAACATTTCGTCAATGAAGGGGAGCGGAAAGTGATCTTTCTTTGTTGCCGTGTTGAGTTTCCGGTAATCGATACACATTCTCCACCCCATGATGGTTCTTTGCGGGATAAGCTCGTTTTTATCATTTTTAACTACCGTCATACCTCCTTTCTTGGGAACCACTTGGACGGGGCTAACCCAGTCGCTATGTGGTACGGGATAGATAATCCCGGCGTGAAAAAGTTTCAAAACCTCCTTTTTCATGACTTCACGCATCGCATTATTCAGCCTTCGCTGAGGTTCTCGAGTTGGTGTACTCGAGGGGTCAATAGGAATGCGATGTGTGCATAAGGTTGGGCTTATACCCTTGAGATCATCCAAGGAATATCCGAAGACCGTTCTATGCTTTTCTAGCACAGCGATGAGTTCAGCCGTCTCCTTGTCGCTAAGCTTATCGCTTATGATGACAGGAGTTTGCGAATCGCCATGTAAGAAAGCATAGCGTAGTCCCGTCGGTAAGGGTTTAAGCTCAATGGGAGGTCGTGTCGGTTTCTCTTCTTTGGGTAATTCTATGGTTTCTCCCAGTTCGTCTTCCTCTTCTACAAAGTGAGGAGCATCGCTCTCTAAAGACATCTCTGGGGTTCCAAAAGGAATTACCGACATAACCTCTAGGGGTTTACTAGGGGGGAAGTTCAGCCACTGAGTTTTTAGCTCGCGTGACTTGAATAGAGAATCGCTCTCTCCCTAGTTTGACTCCCAATTCCCCTGTTTTTGATGGACTTGTAATAAGTTTTTCTAGGGGATGACCGATTAGAATGTCGAAATCTTGGATGTCAAAGACGTGAAAGTCCAGGGCCATTTCGACTTCTTGATGATGGAGAGTTATGTTGTGTAGAATCCCAAGTCCGTTAAGAGCAGACCGAGGTGCTACTCTAAAGGATTTGACTGTTGGCGTATGTGGTTTTTCTCCTAAACACATGAATGCGTAGGATTTTGACATGATGTTTGTTCCAACAGTGGGATTGTACAGAACATCCATCCAATCTCCCTAGATTTTGCATCGAAGGGTTGAGGAAGGAGCACGAATCTGAATTTCTTCAGGTAAGAGCTCTCCTTCTGCTACCCATTCTGAGCTCATGATAGCAGTCAACTCCTTAACGGATTCTCTGAGAAATAATTCATCAAGAGGATCGCTAGGAGTAACAGAGATTGGTGGTCTCCTATGACATTCGTATTTCGAGGCATTTCCAAAATCTTCGAAAAGCTCATCCTCGAATACAGGAAGTTCCATTTGACTGGAGATTTCCTCTATGGCCTCTGGTTCAAGAGAGGTAGTCTCTATCATGGGTTCGGCAATTGCCGAAGAGACTTCCTCTTTAACTGGCTCGGGCTCAAACCGGATGGGTTTTAGCGGGGGAGTGTTCTCTAGAATACGATTTAGGAGAGCTTCTCCCTCTGCTGTGGTCTTATGTATAAAAGATCCACCGGCAGACGCATCAAGCAACAGGGCAGATTCTCTGCCTAACCCTAGCCAAAAGTGTTGTAATAGCACATGGCTTGGAATAGACAGATCAGGACCTGACCTGGTCAGGGTTAAAAATCGGTCCCAAGCTGCTCCTGTAGTTTCATTTTCTAGTTGTCGGAAGTTGAGAATCTCAGATCGTAGAGAAGCGATTCGAGATATAGGGAAGAATGCAATGCAAAAAATATCATGAAGTTTTTCCCAATCTCCATTTACCAACCCTACGGTTTGGTCGTACCATTGTCTCGCCCTCTCAATGAGTGAGAAAGGAAACAACTTCCAACGCAAAGTTTCTTGTGACAAGCCATAAATGTTTAGGCATTCACAGAGTTGCTCAAACTCCCTTAGGTGATGATATGGGTTTTCATAATCCAAGCCTAAAAAGACTTGGTTCTGAACCATGGCTATGAGGCCAGGACCGAGCTCGTAACTAGAAGCTGTGATTGGCTTCGCTGATTGTGGCGTTTTAACGAGCTCGCCCTTAGGAGCTGATAGTTTGGCAATGGTTGGTAGCTCCATTTTGTAAGATGAAAAGAAATATAAAATAGAAGCAAAGGTAGAACAACGTACACGGGCAACTAGGTTCGGAGATAAACTTGACAACCGTTCCCCGGCAATGGCCCCAGAAATGCTTGTTGGTATTTCTTAGCGAAAGCAGTAAATTCCGCAAGCGCACGGAAAGACCGTTGTAGCACTTCACCCGGTGATGAACAGGGTATCGTAAACTTCACGAAGAACAGTATGGTCAGGTTTAGGTCTTAGCTAGGTTGCCCAGAGGAGAGAGTAGGTAACTGGGAAAGTGAGGTTTTCTATAGGACGAATCCTTAGAGAAAGATAACTCTACCGCTGATTACTTGGAAAGTGAGGTTTTCTATAGGACGAATCCTTAGAGAAAGATAACTCTACCGCTGATTACTTGCTTTGGGCACCGGATCGCACCTAGTCTGCCAGGTGATGCCGGCCTGTAGCTCTACGCCGTACCCGGACGTGGGGGATTACAAAGGACGGACGGGGCGACACCACCGCCGCCTACCACCTCAACCGTGGAGTACGAGGCAAACGAAGGTAACTAATTAGCTTAGACACCACGTCTACGCCAACGTTACAGTTCTAGCGTGGGCCAGGAACATCCGCCTCTATCAGGAGTCCTCTACTAGAACTACCGCCACAAGGACGGTCGACGAACCCGCAAGCAAACGACGATAAAGATAACTTTGCAAGAAGGAACGTACGAATAGATAAACACGAACCTCTTACTTCAAGCGCAAGAAGTCGCCGAGGTACAAGTGAGGAGGGAGCCGACAAATCCGGCACTCTACCCCGTGGAAGACTAGCCTCTGGGAGTACTCGAAAAGAGTTACTCCGCTCTTGACCTCTCTCACTCTCCTACTTCTATTCTAGCTAGAAGCTAGGTATAATGGCTCTACTCTTCCTCTAGTGTAAGCTTGTGGAAGTGGAGAGGGAGGAATGAAAATGAAGAATGAAAAGTGAATGTGTGAAATGAAAGAGAGAAGGGCTTTATATGTGGAGATGGTCGGTTCCCGCATGCCCAAATGACCAAAACACCCCCGCACCGCCCTCTGGAGCATTGAATGCACCGCCTCCAGGAAGGTGGGCCCGGGCGGCAGGTTCCTTGGCGCGCCCGCGCCCCTGGCGTGCTCGCGCCAGGTGAACCACCCCGGCCACCGACCTTTGGCTGGCGGGCTTGGTCCTGGGCCTGGAGTTGGCCCACGTGGTGTTTCGTCGTGTTGGTACGTCGGTTTGGCCTTTCTCTTCTTTTCTTCTTGTCTTGCCTTTGAGGCCATTTTGGAATTCAAATATTTATTCTCTTTTCTCTAGTTTTTGGCCCAAAAGATAGGTATTCCATGAATGCTCCTGCAAAACAAGTGTTCACCAAAACTATGGAATTTCGTTAGTATAAATCTCCTATCTAGGTGGTTTTTGGTGAACTATGAACCTAAGTTGGCGGGGTTAGATATGCAATAAGGACCGCCAACAGCTACTACAAGATAAGTGTACACATGCAACTTTTAATTGACAAACTAATAAATAGTTTGAAATTCATTGATGATCAGTGTGTTTGGGTTGTCGTATCTTATACTCCCTCCGTTCAAAAATCTCCTTCATCTAAGCAAAAACGTTTTATTCAAAAATCTCCTTCATATTAGCTTGGGACTTGTCTGCATTTATAGTCTCTTTGTTGTTCATTGGCTGCAACTTGTCTGTATTTATTGTCTCATTGCTGTTTATTGGCTGCCACTTGTCTGCATTTATTATCTTTTTCTGCTCATTGGCTTTTCTCCTTGGTCACTGCGCTAAGAGCTAATATGAAGAAGATTTTTGAATGGAGGGAGTATATTACAACATATATTCTGGATAAGAAGAAGCATTTTGAGTATGCAATGATTCTAAAGTGTGCATTTGTTAGCTATTTGGCTACATATAGTATATGTTGAGGTAGGTGTTTGGTTGGCTACATGGACATACTATATATCCATTTACCTTTTACCTGTGGCTAATGTTTGCTGAGGATGTAATGCATGTATCCACATAACTTGTTTGGGTTGTGAAGCACAATTTTGTACATATCTATCAGTCCAGGCTGATAATAATTAACACCATATCAGTTTAGCATCGGCAGATTCAAATTATGATATAAAAGTAGACAACCAATGCATGCCCAATTGCCCACGCTGTCCACTATATATACTGGCCTTGGGCTCAGATGCAACATATACTCGCAGAGGTAGCAACGTCCAAGTCCAAAACTGCTGCTATAGCCTATATCTCGTACTCGTAGAAATGAACGGCTGTATGGCAAGCGCCTGCGCCACCTCCAGGCCCCCCGTGTCGGCGCCTTCTGCATGCCCGTCGTCCAAGAAGACCGCCGCCTGGTGCCGGCGCCGCACGGTGTCGTGCAGAGCCACCGGCGGCGGTGGCCGGGACCACAACGGCGGCCTCCTATGGCTGCCCCGGCGGGACGTGATGCTCAACGGCCTATCCGGTGTCGCCGCCGGTCTCGCCTGGTACCCGGGCCTCGCGTCTGGCGAGGATTGCAACATGGCCGACGAGGTGAACGAGAAGCTCTTGCAGTGCACGAACACGGACAACGAGAAGCCTTGTCCTCTGCCGTCGCCGAAGGCCCCCGTCGACTTCACACCGGCAGGCAAGGTGACGCGCGTTCGGCAGGCGGTGCATCTCCTCAGCCGGGAGAACCAGGAGAAGTACAAGGTGGCCGTGGCGAAGCTGAAGGAGCTGCCGGTGTGGAACCCGCTGAGCTTTGCTGCGCAAGCGAACATCCACGACGCCTACTGCGACAGCTTCTACAGCTACCTGCAGCGGTCGTCGTTCGGCTCGACGAAGGACCCGCCGTTCACCGGCGTGCACTTCTCGTGGCTGTTCGCGCCGTGGCACCGCATGTACATGTACTTCTACGAGCGCGCCCTCGGGCAGGTCATCGGCGACGACACTTTCGCGCTGCCCTACTGGAACTGGGACGCGCCGGCCGGCATGGGGATACCGGCCATCTTCAAGTCGGAGAACTGGAGGGAGGGCTCCACGAACCCGCTGTACGACGTCAACCGGAACCCGTCGCACATCCAGGCACTGATCGACCTAGCTTGGAGCGGTGCGGCCCACGAAGAGGTTCTTGATTTCGACGGCCCAAAGGACGAGAAATACAAGGAAGCTGTTAACAAGAACCTGTGCACCGTATACAACCAGCAAGTAATCTGCGGCAAGGGCGCGCGGGCGTTCCTGGGCGACAAGTACTGCACCGCCCTCACCGGCACGACCAGCCAGGGTTCGCTGGAGCGGATGGCGCACAGCGCCGTGCATGTCTGGGTCGGCATGGCGGGTCCGGCGACCGGGACGACGTGCAGCGCCGCTACCGGCGGCTTCCAGACACACGAGGGCACCTACAACTGCAACAATGACATGGGCTTCCTGGGGTCAGCGGGGTGGGACCCGCTCTTCTACTCGCACCACAGCAACGTGGACCGCCTGTGGCACATTTGGTCCACCCGGCTCGGTGGCGGGCAGGGCTTCACGGAGCCGGACTGGCTCAACGCCAGTTTCGTCTTCTACGACGACGTCGAGAACCCGAGGAAGGTGCGCATCACGATCCGCGACGTCCTGGACACGAGCAACCTCGGCTATACGTACGACGCCGAGTCCGACAAGGTCCTTCCGTGGCTGCGGTGCAAGATCAAGTCGCTGGTGCCCCACGGCAAGGACAGCGCGCCGGCGGCGAGGTCCAAGGCGGCGGCGCCGGTGTTCCCGCTCGCCCTTACCAAGGGCAAGGTCGTGGAGGTACCGGCCGTGGCAGTGCCGGCCACGGAGCCGGGGAAGGAGCTGGTCCTTGTGATCGACGGCATCGAGTACGACCCACAGCAGAACAACAAGTTCGACGTCGCCATTAACGTGCCCGCGGACAAGGCGTTGCAGGTGGGGCCGCAGTACAAGGAGTACGCCGGGAGCTTCGCCATCGTGCCGGGCTCCGGCCGTGGCGGGACGCAGCAGGGGAAGGTCTCCCTCTGCGTCGACGCCGTGCTGTCCGGCATCGAGGCTGACGGCGATAGCACCGTCGACGTCGTCATCGTGCCGCGCACCGATGCAAAGGTGACGCTCAACGTTGGCCCCGTGATCCAGATTCGCGAGTAGCTACTGCAGTAGTGCTGCAAGCACTGGGTGTGTACTCTTGTGTGGGTCGTTCATCGACCGCCGTTCCATGCACAGCGCGCACCGGTAGGGTGTCCGCAAGAATAAACGTGTACTAATTGTACGATGCTGATTGCATTGGCGCCTGTCTACCTGTCATTTGCAAGTTTAATCGTCTTCCAACAACCGAATGTTTTTTTTTATCTGGGTATCTCTTCATTTACTAATTGGCTAACAAATGGTTAGCAACAAGCATAGATACACTTTCGGTTATGAAGTCGATAATATTAATCAACTCATTACCCTCGGGTATGGAGTCGGTAATCAACTCATTACCCTCGGTACAGAAATACCCAGCACGGCCATCTCATCAGCAGCCTTAATTCATTCTCTACCCACAAAAATGCACTCAAATAAATAAAAAAAAAAGGAGTCCAACAGGCACTTTTCATCAATAAGGTGACCAACCGGTGAATCTGTACGAGCTAGATATGATCGCCTTCCGAATGTTGACAGCACATAAAACAACCGAGGGCAGGCATACAGATGAATCGAGTATTTCGACAGCTTCTAACACACGAATTTTCAACCCGTGCTCCATAAGTGGTCTTTCACGATTCTTAAAGATGATTAAATTTTCCTATGAAGGAATTATATTTGCAATTATGGTTATACTAATATAGCTGTGTCAAACATTTAGTTAAAGAATATAAATATAGATAAAGTGGAGGCTCCATTAAGGACCTCTAGTTAGTATTTTTAGTATTTATCTTTTTTTAGCACGACACACATTTAGTTTAAACCTAATTATTGGATGCATAAACTCTTATTTTATCTTTTTTAGCTTCAAGAATTATAAGTTTTTCCATATGCTAAGTAGAAACTCTAGTGTTTTTAATTAGGATTTATTTTTATTAAAAAGAGTTTTGATCTTAGTAATATTGTTTTCCACATGTTAATTAAGTTAAAACTCATATTGCACCTTAGCACAAAATTATGTCTTTGTTAAAATTTATAAAGCTATTTAAAACAAATTATGAAATTCATTATTAGGTAGTGTTAATATAATTAAAAGGGAATTGTTGCTAGTTTGTTAATTAAACATTTTTCATGCTTATAAGCATTAAAATAAATATTTACTTGGTATGGTTTTGTTAAAGTGCTATTTTCCATGTTTGAGAAGCTATTAAAATAGATATCTATCCTAGTGTGTGTACATTGACTTGTACATGATAGAACATAGCGAGCGTTGAAGGGTAGAAATCTATAACTCTTATATAGATAAACCCCACTAGATAAATTCTCTCTTCATGCAAGCTATCCACATCATTTCCCACTAAGTTACCTCACTAAATATTCTATCTATCCATGCAAAGTGTCCACATCATTCTCCACTAAATCAATACAAGGTGTCAACATTATTTCTCACTAAGTCCATGTCATCTATTATTAATTACAAAAAATACCCATGTCACCTCTATCATGATTTACTATAATTTCTAAGTTTGTTCAATAAGCAACTACTTACTTATGTTCCCAAATTATATTTAACTTTAAATACTTTATGCACCACAACAATAATAGTAATAATATATGAGAGGAATCTATCACTAATTTCTATAGAAACACGTGTCAAATCTAATGTTGAATCCCGCAGCAACGCGCGGGGAATTCACCTAGTATCTGTAATATGATATACTTATACATATAATTCTAACATATTTTATTGCTATCTGAATATAGATATGAGATATGTTTTTATTTATTCTTTTTATAGAAATTGTGGTTGATAACTTTCATACAAACTAAATGGTATAATTTTATATTGACATCTATGGGTATTTTAAACACACCACGGGTTAGTTTGTATTTTTTTCTTAACGACCATTCTAGTTTTTTTTTTATAAAAAGTATTAGAAGGTTATTTTGAGTTACCTTTTCTAGTGTCTAAGGTATACCAACCAGGGATGAACAACTAGGATTGCACAACCATAGATTTAAGTCTTGCATGTGAATAAATAAATAGTGGATGTACACAGTAGATGTAAAGATCAACATGTTTATAGTATGAAGCGACACTCTTGTACAACCAACTAGTATAAGCACATTGTTACTTTTCACCTGTAATTTGTTTTTCTTTTTTTTTTTTGAGAGAGAACGGGAGGGGCAGAAGAGCCCCTACTGGAGTTTATTGAATTGAAACAAAGTAGCCAAATTACAATAGAAAGAAAAAAAATGAGAAAACCGAGCAGGTTTAATCAGGAAAAGGGGAGCTACAACCATCTTCAGGAAACAAAAAAAGAAACAAAGAAAATTAAAGCAATTACACAACTTGCTCTAACCATAATTCGATCTGAGGGAAGTATTTGGGCTTGGCTCTCCATAGGAGTTGCCTAAAGAAGAGCTTGAAGAGATCCAAGCACCTAAAACAGTCCGCAGCAATGCCTCTGAAAATGTAATCATTTCTGACTGCCCAGATGCTCCAACACATGAGGATTATGACTTCCATTGCAAAATTAACATTCAACTGTTGTTTGAGACTCTCCAGTCTTTGAAAGCAATTTGGCTCACTAATGATGGTTAGCCCAAGAAGGTTCCAACAGCTTTTGGAGAAGGGGGCATTCAAGGAAAAGGTGAATCACAGATTCTTCAATTAAGCAGTCACAAAGGACACAGTTATGGGAGGGAAGGAACATCTGTCTTCTTCTCAAAATATTCCTGGTGCTTAACCCATCTTGGATCACAAGCCAGAAGAACACCTTATGCTTCAGTTGGCAAGAGGTTTTCCAAACCCATCTGAAAATTGGATGAACCGTAGAGTAACCTTTGAGATGCTTGTACACTTTCCTCGAAGAGAAGCTAGATGAGCCCCAAATGTACATCCATTTGTCAAGGCCATTAAGCTGGGATTGCTCCACTAGACATTGCTCAATTTCTTGAAATTGTTCATAAGCCTCCACAGACAGGGGGAGATTGAAGAGCTCATATTTTTCCTGAGTGGCAAGAGCATTCTTGAGTGAAATGCCTGGCTTCTTTGCAAAAGAGAAGAGCTCGGGGAGCTTCGACTTAAAGGAGGACCAGCCCAACAATCTCCCCACGGGGAGGCAGGTATCACCGAGAACCAGCCACAACAGATGCCATGCCTTTAAATTTGTCTAGCAGTTTGAGCAGGTCTCTCCACCAAAAGGAGCCCTTCTTGGTGTGGTTGGGCAATTTCCCATTAATATAATGCTTCTCCCAAATCAAATGAACCCAGGGAATGTCTTCCTTGTTGAAAAATTTATAGAGGTGCTTGATGAGAAGGGCTTCATTCTGAGTCTTGAGCTCCAAAATTCCTAAATCTCCATCCACCTTAGACTTAGGGTGTGTTTGGTTTTTGTGGCTTTTGGAAAAGCTCTTTGTGGGCTGTGTGTTGTGGAAAAGCATTTGTGAGAAAGCATTTGTGGGAAAAGCGAAGGCCGTTTGGTTAGAGGTGATGTCAAGCTGTAGCGTCGACAAATACGTAATGCCCCTGAATGTCTGGACATGTTTATATGGAAATTGCTCGTAACAAACTAATTTGCTCGCTAATTCACATGAAAATGAATATTTATGCAAGGTAAAATAATTTTCAATAGATTTTCTTAGTTCTCCGTAGTCCATTTAATAGAACAAAATCCATCAAAAGAGGTTATACAATGATGTCATTTCTCAACATAACTAGCCTCCTCAAGCACTAAACAATTCATCGGCTATCCTAGAACGAAGGTCATTCATGGTCTCTTCGTTCTCCTCTTCGTCAACTTCATCCTCTTTTTCTTCTTCTTCGTTGTCTACGGTACCAAGTAATCCTCATTTGCATCACATCGTCAAACTCCTCATCTCTCAATTTGCTGTCACGAATGAAATTATGCAAAGCAAAACAAGCCATAATGATATGCTTTTGAGTATCAAGATCAAAACTTGCATTTATCACCGGATATTTTTGTTCGTTTATCACCGGATTTATCGCAAACTTGGAAACAACATTCTTCCAACCAGTAGCAGTGAAAATTCCCAATGGCCTATTGCCGGCTTCTATTTCTTCTTTGCAAGCATCAAACAAATTCCTCACAAACTTATCACCCCAATCTGCCTTGTCGGACATACTTCAACAAACAAAAAAATTCCAATCAATTTTCTTTACCCCGAGTCCTCACCACCAGTCAATCACTAATCATACATCTATTTCACACATCATGAATCACCACCATTCAAGAACAGAGAGGAGCAGATGTACCTTGAGGTGCCCCTGGCTGCTTCGTCGCCAGATGGAGATGATGCTGTGGAGGAGCAGGGCGACCGGAGGCGCCCCTGGCTGGTGCTCGCTGTAACATCTCTGGTTTTAGGCATAATCAATCTTGCATTACCTGGCATGATCATCTCATGAGCATCCCATTTGCATGATGAACTTTAGGCCATGATAATTGGTGCATGCTTGTTTGCATTTTAATTAGGATAATTGAGTGCTAGATTATAGTTTGATGAGTAATTGATGCTTGGATTGATTGGAGATGTGTTTAAAATATTGCTAGGAACAATTCGTGTGTTGGTCATATAGCCCAAAAATGACTCGGTTGAGAGTCGACCAAAAATGCCTCTAGGTTTCGATTCCAGCCGTTTTCAAAAGTGGTAGCTACGTTGCTCATCTCAAGTTGGACCCTTAATATGATTTGAAGAGAAAAATATAAGGAGCAAAAAGTCTTTTGGCACTGAGTCATGAAAATGCTTTTTAGCCCTTCAAAATGGCCAAAAACAGTGTCTAAATAATATTTAATAATATTTTTATAATTCAAATTTGGGCCAAATTCACATTTTCAAATCTAAGCCGAATTAGCAAAAACTTCCAACATGAAAAGTATTCTACTCATCAAATGGAGAAACTTTCATGTTTGGAGTTTTTCCAAATTCGCTATATTTTTGGAGTTATTGACGGTCAAAAGTTTCAAGTCGAGACAAAACAGTGGGACCCACCCCGGGCCCCACTGTCATCATCATCTTCTTCACTTTCCCTTTCCCCTCTGCTTCCGGCGGCAGCTCTGCAGCGCCGCAGCTGGGCAGCGTGCACGCGCGCGCCTCGCCCGTCGCTGGCCGCCTGCCGAGGACGCCTGCTCGCTGCGCCGCCCGTCTGCTCGCTGCGCCATGCCTGCCTCCCCTGCCCTCGCTGCGCCGTGCTGCCATCACCGCGTTCGCCGCACGCCGTGCCCCGCCAAAAGGGAACCGCCAAGAGCTCCACGACACCACGTCGGGCACGCGCGCGAGTCACTCGAGCACCCACGCTAGCCTGCTCTGCCTGCTTTTCCGCGTCGCCACCGAAGCCGCCATGGCCGCCATTCGGCGCGCCACCGCCTAGCCACCATATTGCCCCGCCATTTTCTCCATCGTCAACACCACCGCGTTCGCCTCGCCGTCGCGAAGCCGGGACGCCTCTCCTTTCGGCCCGGTACCGCCGGAGGAGGCAAGCCCAAGGCTGGCTCCGTCGCCGGCCGACGTGTCGCACGGGGGCAGAAAGCTTCGGGCCACCCCGGGCCAGGCCGAGGCCGTCTCCGGGTGCGCAGGGACCCTGCGGTCCTCCGCCGCCACCTGGGGGCCGCCGTCGAGCCGCCCTCCGGCCGGCACGGCGAGAGCCGGCCGCTCCCCTGCTTCTCCTCGCCTCGAGGACCAGCAGATTAGAATAAGGAGAAGGGTAAGGGTTCCCGTGCAAAAGTTCCAGGCACAGTCGGTTTTAATAATGGGCTCCGTTAATTTAGAGAGAAGTCGGGGCCTTTACGCAAAATGTTGCCCACTGTGCCCATGACGTGTGGGTCCAAGGTGACGTCATCGGACGTCATTGCCGACGTCGGCATGGCTTAGGTGCGGTGTATGACACGCGGGACCCACGATGACGTCATGCGATGTCATGGATGACGTCATCATCGGGTGCACGGGTCTGGGTACAGTACCCGGGTGTACCTAGCGAGCATGGAGCCCTGGGTACAGTTCGGGGACGCGTAGCATTTTAGGGGTCGATTTTCTGAAAAATGATTTTGGCAGATTTTAATAAAAATCTTTGGAAAATCATATCTAGAGCTAGGAGTGTCCAATTTGAGTGATCTTAGTCTTGTTGTAATCCTTGTGAAATGTAGTATCTAGGAAAAATATAATATTCCCTGTTTGAGCAACTTTTCCGTATAGCTTTATTTAAATTGTATCAATTGGATTAATTATTGTTTATCTTTAAAAATGAATAGATAATTCTAGGGAACTCGAGAAAAATGTGATGTTGGTCTTGTTTTGAGGTGCTCTGTCTATTAAAAAGATATCACTTGCATGTCTAGTGTAATTTTATATAGTTGTAGTTCAAGTGCTTATTATTGCCTTGCTCTTGAATAAATTCATAAATAGGGTCTTTACTTCAAGTTAAGAGTTAATTATTTTTGTGGGCTGTTTATATGTTAGTAGAAAGTCATTGATGTGATTAACACATGAGTTTGCCATACTCCATAATATAAAGTATTTATAGGTCCAATTAATTGTGCTGTCTTGTGAATTATGCATAGGTCAGTAGGTTTATCCAAATGGGATGAAATTTGGTTGGTAGACTAGTATTGCCATGCTATGTCTACTGTAATTTTTGTAGGATTTTAGGAGTAGCCAATCATGGTGCTCCTGTTCAACCCTTGGATGTTCAAATTAGGGGTTAAGTCCTTTGATGCTAGGCTAATCTAATTATAAGTTGGGTTTCTGGTTAACTTGTCTAAAGACGATAGTTAGTGTGTTAGCTTGACCATCTACTGTTAAAGTTTCATGGTCATTACATGGATGGTTTAGGAGTTATGGGTGTGACAAGATGGTCACCAGGGCTGTTTTAGTGGCTGTTTTGCCGGAATCAGTCCTGATGTTCTGTGTTTGAGGTGTAGTTAACCTGGGAATCAGTTTGTGATGTCTTCAGATGTTTGATGGAGAATTTCATAAGCTTTCCATAATGACTTCATTCATATCCATAGGGTCTATGGTTATTTATTTATGATTTATTTACTGATCTGTTAGTTATATGGATAGGACTAGTATTGATGCTTGAATAAGTGATGTTGTGTCTTTGGGCTTATTGTCAAGTGTTCAAGGTGATTAGTGGTATGATGGGTGGTTAAGTAGTATACTAGGATGAGTAGGTCATGATGAATTGGTTAGGATGATTATGCTTGAGTGTAGTCTCTTTGGCTTTACTGACTTGTTTGCTGGTGATAGTAGAAAGGGATGTCGTACTAGGATTACATTGTTATAGTAGAAAACGTAGTAGATGACCTGTGCTTATGGTACACGTTCTTGGATGATGTTGACTACCTTGTAGAAAGAATAAGCAAGCACGCATTCGCATTATCATACCATGTGTATTCCTAGTATTTATACATGCACCCGCATCATACAGGATCGCTAGGAGAACAGAACGTGACGTGAGACAAGGATCCAAAAAGAGGAGTCACCAAGGGGAACCTCGACACGGGAGGTGATCGAGAATCGGGAACGACGTGGAGTGATCAAGTCTTTGGGAGCTTCAACATTGATCGTATTAGGAAGGCAAGCCCGGAGCATTTCTCCTACGGTTTGCAAAATGATTTACTTTGCGTCCTTTATTGTTTATGATGCATTAAGTTTATAGGCGTTACTTGGAACCGTTCTTGCATTATGAGTACCTTGATCCACCCGAATACCTTCACCCTTTTTTAAGTTCGGGATCGTTCATATGCTTAGCACTGCTTAATTTGACCGGTAGAAGATGGGTGATTGACCCTCATCCGCGAGGTAGGTGGTTACTACCCTATGGTTGATACTATGGAGATTGGTTTAGGGAACATAACTATGTGGCCATGTTAAATCACGACTAGTCGGAGTTTGTGGTGTGTTAGACCATGGAAACCCCGGCTATGTCACTTAAAGAAATATGACTTTGTACGTCCTCGGATCATGTTGAACAATGCCTCACAGATAGCTGGAAGGATGCGATCATCCGACCGCGAAGCCTTGAGGATGTTTGGGCTGGAATTTCAACAGAGATGAGTGTATTGCCCACAGGCGTGGTATTAAACCCAATGGCCGGTCACGCCGGAGGTACCTGGTAGCCGGGCATGCCCTGGTGCAATCGTATTTGCTGAAATCCGTGACTCCACCCGAATAGACCAAGGTGACCTAATCGACTCCGACGGGAGACGTGTGGTTTGTGTGAGGAATACTCGCCAGCTGGTTTGCAATCGATTATAATCGCCATCGTTCCTGGACAGTGAACACTTGACCGACGGCGGCACTGTCGCCAATCTATGTGCAAAGTAAGATGGTTATGTTTCTAATGTTGTTGATCTTTGGTATGCTCAACTTTGAAGGATATTATAGTGTTGATTGATCATACCCTGAAGTTGGAGTAGTACAGGTGCTAATGTAGTGATGACAGGATCCAATCTAAAAGATGATAAGCTAGAGAGTCCTTTATCACTAAATGATTATTTAATAAGCTCATCTTTTATTGCAAGTTCAAATGAGTCAGCTACCCCACTTATAAAGCCTTGCATACTCCTTGGTGTCACTTTATTTTTGGTTATGATGGGTAAGTCTAGCTGAGTACCTTCTTGTACTCAGGGTTTTATTCCCACTTGTTGCAGATCATAAGACCTTTGCTGTGGCACCAAGATGGACCTGTATCCCAATATGAGAGGATTAGACCTTGGGCAAGGTCAACTCTTATATCTCATACCTCCATGCTTTGGCTGGGTTTGATGATGGACCAGACACTATGTTTAAACTAAGTGTGCGTTTGTAAAACAACACTTCATTTTGCTTCCAGTTTGGTTTTCAACTTGGCATTGTAATAACTATTTCGTACTCCGATGTATTCAATTATTTGTGAACTTATGTATTACTATGAACGGTTTATGTTGAACTTAATTGTGCAAAAATTTTTGTATTGTGGAAAGTTTGAAATCCTTCGTGGTTTCACGGACTACCGGGTTGATATAAGCGTCATGTGCTAATTAAGTTGCTTAAGCGACATCATTAGTACATTATGTTTATATTAATTGGTCGGTTCCGTTACAGCTGGCATCGGAGCAGGTTCAACGTATTACTGTTCATAAGTATATTTAAAAACAAAAAGATTTTGTTTTATAAACAGTAATTACGAACTTATAGCCACTTAATCTCATATATAGGCTTTTCAAAAGTGTGTGGTTTTCAAAACTTATATATATGTGCCTTGGACCAGTCATATCCTTTATGCCCAATTAAGGACTTTAGGTGGCTTATATAAGTACTAACTTGGGGGATTATTGCATCATATTTTTATTTGTCGCGCTCATACACGACGGTTTTGTATGAGGGCCATTCACTTGAATGATTGTGTATGGTTCAGTTTTGCCTCTACGCCAAGGTAAGATTGGTTCGCCGCTAAGGTAAGTGTGAGTTGTGAGAGCATGATCGAACGCAATGCCGATCTAGGGGAGTGCTTATTGGTGCTGGATTATATACATGTTCACACATGTTTATAAGAAGGTACCCCATGTGAGGGTGTCGTATTCTGATGACTTGTTGGGTAGTATGCACTCGGGAATGGGTGCAAGTAATCGGAGATTTCACCTTGTTCGGAAGGTGCGTGGATTTTTACGTCGCTTGCATTCACTGGGATATTGGGCTGAAATGAATTTTCTGCAGGTACACTAATTACGCAAGATCGTGTAGCCCGACTAGTTTACGCTATATGAGAGCACGTTGGTATGCCACCGTCTAAAATGCTAGAATTTATTGTTTTCCAGATTTGTGAGGACGTACGGAACGTACATGCATCATGACACATAATCATTTCATGACAACTACATTATTTCTTCCCTTATAAAAAAATGATTCTCTCTTTCGATAAAAGTCACCAACTTAATCTCCTTCTCATGAGAGTTGTGATTCGGTTGGACAGATGGCAAGAATGAAGCGCATCAAATCCAAGGCAACCAAGGGAAAGGTTTCACATCAGCAGTTTGTCACCCGTGAGCCACGTGGTGCCAAAAAGTTTCTAAAAGAATATGGAATGCCTTCCTTGCTATGGCGAATTCTGCACTCAGTAGGCTATCCCTCGGGTAAATAACCTCGCTATCAGTGGAGTAAGGAGCTGGAGAGTCAGCGTATGAGTTTGCTTCCCGTTGAAGTAGTAATTCCCGCCAAGAGTGAAGGAGCATCACTTTGGTGTGGACGTCGGTTCATTGCTCGAGGTAGGAATCCTCAGGAAGGTGCAAATGTGGTTGCATACAAGGCACTACGGGACTTGCTCAAAAGATGCCCAGAAGAGGTTGCTCGTGCCACTGCAGGTGTGTTTCCTAAGGGTGACCCATACCATGTGGTGTGGCATCAGCTTAGTGAGACTGCACTTGTCGGTGGTAAAGATGAGGCTGAGAACAGCAACGGTCCTGCTAGCAGCGCAATGTTTGCTATGATGAAGAGTTACTCCTGTCTGGAGAATGCATTGGAATCCCTTAATCGCGAGTTCGTCTATGTCACCACATTTAAGCGAGAGATGAAGAAAGAATATGAAGAGGAAGTTGAAAGAGTGACCACATTGCTTGAGCAGATGACAATCTCCAAAGATCAGGCCATTCAGAGAGAAAATGCTGCTGTCCATGAGACCTTTGTGGCACAAAGTCAGTTTCTGGAGTTGCTTGCCCTACTTGGTCAGTGGCAACAAGCTTTTGGTATAGTTGAGCAACAACGAAATGAAGTTTGGAATGAGGAATGTCGTCTGAGCGAGCAAGTGATTGCGTTGGAGGTCATCAATGGTGCTTTGCAAGGAGAACTGCAATGGGTCTACAACCAGCTTCACCACAATCCTCTTGGTGTTGATGAGGAAGGACCTCAGGTAGTGCCCAACATTGATAGTGCTAATACTGGAAATGCAGAAAGTGTTGAGGACATGGACCATGACCATGAGGAGTAGGCCTGATGAGAAGTCTTTAGTAGGGATGTTATGTTTTCCTTTGAGCAGACCTATTGTAATGACCTGTACTCCTAAGCAGATGGTACAATGGTTTGTGGGTGATTATGAATCACTTAGCGTGTTTCAGTGATGTATTCGTCCTATGTAGCCTGCAAGAACAAGTTTTATGTGTCATGTATTTTGGGCATCAAAAATTTAGTCATTGGTCAAATTTGTATTCTATCCTTGTCCATGTAAATTCACTTCTATTCCTCTCGGTCAATAATGATATGTTGACATTGGTTTCTTGTTGTCACATGCCTAGACCAATTGTTAAGTGAATATTGTTATTAATCATCACTCGGGAACGACGCGATGATAGTATGTAGCACATGCTATGTCGTTCAAAAATATTCCTTGCTATCCTCAATTTTGAAATTCTCGGTAATTCCTTCACCTTGTCTTGTGCACAGAGCTTAGTGGTACAAGATGTCGTATATAATTCGATTATCTGGCGAATTATTCTATTGGTCATAGTCATGGCGATATTGTCTCGGTTAATAAGTTACCGTGCCGCGACAAGAACCTAGACCATTTCGGTGGACGCACCTAAATGGATTACTAGGGGGTACGCAGGTATTGTAATTATTAATCGTAACCCATTGTTTTGTCTAAGCCAAGACAACATCTTTGTCATAAAACCTCCCTTGAATGTTTGTTTATGCATATCCTTGTTAATGTAATCCACCCACATTCAAATCGCGCCATGATATTATGACAGTAGGTTGCTACAAATTGGTGTAGTTGACCTTTTCTTATTACCTTGTGTCCTTGTGACTATCCTTCGTATATCTCACTTTTGTCTTGTACGTAATGCCTATTCATGCGGGAATACCTCCAATCATGTGGAATTGCATTTCAAACGCAAGATTGTAATGGAGTCCTGATTAATAACTGATGGTGCCGCGACGAAACTGAGAGCACCCTGTGGCTGCAGACACCTGGATGTGCTGCTTGGCACGTGCAGGTATCACGGTTGTTAATCTCGACCTATTATAGAGATTGCCTAGAGGTGTCGTTTTGCGTGAACCTACCTTGATTTTCTCTCGATGCTCATCATCCAATCTCTTATGACATTTTTGCCCGAAGAGCAGAATCAGGCAAATTAAAGAGAATGAGATCATTTTCAGTAAGACTCACTGGACCACAAGAGGTGGTAGACAAAGGACTATATCAGGTGTTTGTCTGATCAAGAGAATGGTTCCCTATTCCATGGTACTCCTCGGTAGAGACTTAGAACTCCTATACATCTACTAGGTATTCTAAGGCCTGATGGAGTATTCATGCTTTATGGGAGACAATGAAAGAAATTCTTCAGACAAAAACTTCTTATAACGGATTATGGCAACATTGTTGGGGTTGCATTTGGTCATGTACTCAAGTGTCATGATGTCGGATTCAACTATGCATTGGGTACGCATCGTACAAGTGCTTAGGTATAACCTTGGATTTACCAAAATACAGTTCTGCCTTGAGTATCAAACAAAAGTCGTTTGGACATGAGAATTTGGTTCAGTAGAGACAACACTCTGGAAGAAAGGTTGGCACGCTTATCATTGGGAAGGAATGTTGGTTGGATAACAAAACTCAACAATTCCCGCTTCGAGAGCATGACTTATAGAAAGGAATTGGTAATCATGAGTCCTTGCCAAAGAATGCGCTCGTGTTCTTGTTTTCGTCCAATAACGAGAGGTAATTGGTTGGTTTCTATGGAGTTAGAGAATCATTGACCCGGGAATTTTGATTTCTACATGAGATGATTTGGATATCTTTGACCTAAGAACTTTGACTTCTACATGCAAAAGAGTGGACTTCTTCAATCTAATTGGTTCATATTAGCATACATTGGTATGTGCTCTTATGAAGGAATATACCAGTGTTGACTCACTTCAAGTAATCCAATGTTGATAGCCAATTCAGCTTGTCCTTTGCACACACAGGTCCCTGGTGATATTGTAGAAAGTATTGCGAGATGCTATTCTTATTGACAAGTAAACTTGATTTGGATTTAGCTTGAGAGATGTGCAAACCTCGGCTTGACCTTCGTAGTGGTAAACTCTTTAAGGGTTGAAGCACCATTTGATGTATTTGATGATGTGAGTAGCAGATTCTCTCACATTAAACCTTTTGATGTCTCCAATAGGGTAATTGTGGGTTACGCCTTGCGATAACCTGCCCTACGGTGTAGTAATCTTGGGGTTTAATGAGAGAGTACATCGTACTATTCCTGTCATCTTCATACTTCAGATTAAGAAAAAGGATTTGACGTCGGATTAGAAGAATGGGATAAGTAGAAGAATGTCCTCTAATGGTCTTGAAAGTGGAAAAATGAATATGTGGACAACTGGAATGGTCACAGCAAGTCAACCACAAGAGAACCGTTGCAATCCTAGGGGACCCACTGATGCACTGTGTTCGCGTGATCGCCGCACTCGCAGCACCTGCACAGTGAACCCTCCTTTATCCTGTCGCCCTGTCAGCTCTCGCGCCTCGCCCTCGTTCCCATGCCGGACCCCTCCTCTCCTTTCCCGGCGTCAAAGACAGCCGCTCGCCCGCCTTCTCGCCGAGCGAATCTATTCCCTCCTTCATCTTCTCCTCGCCCGTGCGCGAGTGACTCGTCGTCCATCTTCTTCCTCTTGCCTTCGCTCTGGTGCCTTGCATCCTTCTGTCTTCCCACTCCGTCGTGAGTGCCCTCCTGTGCATCTGTTCTTCTTTTCCATCCCCTAATCTGAAACCTTGCTCTGAGAGAAGAAACTTGAGAAAGCCATCGCTTTGGAAAGAGGGAGCAATCAGGAGCAGAGTGGTAAGATTCGGTGGTTGTCCGTGGATCCAGAGTCGCCAGCGTAAGAGAGAAGAAAAATATGTATTTCATGGAGGAACTCCTGATCTGTTTTGGATTGATTTTGCTAGTTGGGTTCACGATGGTTGAGTTCACCCTTGAGGTTTTCTGGTTCTTGTGGACATTCTTGACGTTTTGGAGCGTCGTGTTCATCCTGTGTCTCCATTGTCCCTGTATCAGTCGATATCTAGATTGAGCTAACGATTCTCGTGTATTTCTCATAGCATTGCTCTCTCCAATCTTGAGAGGCTTTGTATCAGAGTCATGTAATCCTCGATGTAAATCCAGATCTGTGAAATAAAGCTCTTATTTCTCCCCTTTTCCCTCTTCTTGCTTTAAATCTCGGGGCGAGATTTCTTTAAGGGGGGTAGGCTGTAACATCTCCGGTTTTAGGCATAATCAATCTTGCATTACCTGGCATGATCATCTCATGAGCATCCCATTTGCATGATGAACTTTAGGCCATGATAATTGGTGCATGCTTGTTTGCATTTTAATTAGGATAATTGAGTGCTAGATTATAGTTTGATGAGTAAGCGATGCTTGGATTGATTGGAGATGTGTTTAAAATATTGCTAGGAACAATTCGTGTGTTGGTCATATAGCCCAAAATGACTCGGTTGAGAGTCGACCAAAAATGCCTCTAGGTTTCGATTCCGGCCGTTTTCAAAAGTGGTAGCTACGTTGCTCATCTCAAGTTGGACCCTTAATATGATTTGAAGAGAAAAATATAAGGAGCAAAAAGTCTTTTGACACCGAGTCATGAAAATGCTTTTTAGCCCTTCAAAATGGCCAAAAACGAGTGTCTAAATAATATTTAATAATATTTTTATAATTCAAATTTGGGCCAAATTCACATTTTCAAATCTAAGCCGAATTAGCAAAAACTTCCAACAAGAAAAGTATTCTACTCATCAAATGGAGAAACTTTCATGTTTGGAGTTTTCCAAATTCGCTATATTTTTGGAGTTATTGACGGTCAAAAGTTTCAAGTCGAGACAAAACAGCAGTGGGACCCACCCGGAATTTTGTCATCATCATCTTCTTCACTTTCCCTTTCCCTCTCGCTTCCGGCTCTAGCGGCCGCAGCGCAGCTGGGGCATGGCGATGCGCGCGCGCTCGCCGGCCGGTCGCCCGCTGAGGACGCCTTCTGCCGCGCATTGCGCCGCCCGTCGCTCATTGCGCCATGCTCGCTCCCCGCCCTCGGCGCCGTCCGCCATCACCGCGTTCGCCGCACGCCGTGCCCCGCCAAAAGGGAACCGCCAAGAGCTCCGCGACACCACGTCGGGCACGCGCGCGAGTCACTCGAGCACCCACGCTAGCCTGCTCTGCCTGCTTTTCCGCGTCGCCACCGAAGCCGCCATGGCCGCCGTTCGGCGCGCCACCGCCTAGCCACCATATTGCCCCGCCATTTTCTCCATCGTCAACACCACCGCGTTCGCCTCGCCGTCGCGAAGCCGGGACGCCTCTCCTTTCGGCCCGGTACCGCCGGAGGAGGCAAGCCCAAGGCTGGCTCCGTCGCCGGCCGACGTGTCGCACGGGGGCAGAAAGCTTCGGGCCACCCCGGGCCAGGCCGAGGCCGTCTTTGGGTGCGCGGGGACCCTGCGGTCCTCCGCCGCCATCTGGGGGCCGCCGTCGAGCCGCCCTCCCGGCCGGCACGGCGAGAGCCGGCCGCTCCCCTCGCTTCTCCTCGCCTCGAGGACCAGAGATTAGAATAAGGAGAAGGGTAAGGGTTCCCGTGCAAAAGTTCCAGGCACAGTCGGTTTTAATAATGGGCTCCGTTAATTTAGAGAGAAGTCGGGGGCCTTTCTGCAAAGTGTTGCCACCTGTGCCCATGACGTGTGGGTCCAAGGTGATGTCATCGCTGACGTCATTGCTGACGTCAGCATGGCTTAGGTCTGGTGTATGACACGCGGGACCCACGATGACATCATGCTGATGTCATGGATGACGTCATCTGGTACGGGTCTGGGTACAAGTACCCGGGTGTACCTAGCGAGCATGGAGCCCGGGTACAGTTCGGGGACGCGTAGCATTTTAGGGGTCGATTTTCGAAAAATGATTTTGGTGATTTTAATAAAAATCTTTGGAAAATCATATCTAGAGCTAGGAGTGTCCAATTTGAGTGATCTTAGTCTTGTTGTAATCCTTGTGAAATGTAGTATCTAGAAAAAATATAATATTCCCTGTTTGAGCAACTTTTCTGTATAGCTTTATTTAAATTGTATCAATTGGATTAATTGTTGTTTATCTTTAAAAATGAATAGATAATTCTAGGGAACTCAGAAAAATGTGATGTTGGTCTTGTTTTGAGGTGCTCTCTCTATTAAAAAGATATCATTTGCATGTCTAGTGTAATTTTATATAGTTGTAGTTCAAGTGCTTATTATTGCCTTGCTCTTGAATAAATTCATAAATAGGGTCTTTACTTCAAGTTAAGAGTTAATTATTTTTGTGGGCTGTTTATATGTTAGTAGGAAGTCATTGATGTGATTAACACATGAGTTTGCCATACTCCATAATACAAAGTATTTATAGGTCCAATTAATTGTCTTGTCTTGTGAATTATGCATAGGTCAAGTAGGTTTATCCAAATGGGATGAAATTTGGTTGGTAGTCTAGTATTGCCATGCTATGTCTACTGTAATTTTTGTAGGATTTTAGGAGTAGCCAATCATGGTGCTCCTGTTCAACCCTTGGATGTTCAAATTAGGGGTTAAGTCTTTTGATGCTAGGCTAATTGTAACACCCTAAAAATCATTTTCAGAAATAGTAATTAAATGTGCTTATTTTATTTTCGTTTATCATGAATCACATAGGCTAAGTATTATTTTTATAAATATTAAAATCAACTATAAGGCCTAGGAACACTTTTGTTGCATTCATCTTGGTGCATATTATTTTTGGTTGATTGTAGGAATAGTGTTGAGTGGTTTGAATTCAAACTTCATTTGAATTTGAGCATGTTTGCTAAAACCGAGAAAAAGAAAAGCCTTTTCTTTTCTCCTTTATCCTCTCTCTCTTTCGGCCACGACCAAAGCCGGCCCAGCCCTCCTCTCTCCCTTTTCTTTTTCTCGCGCGCAGTAGCCCAGCAAGTGGCCCGTGCCACGGCCGCTCGGCCCGCCTAAGCCGGCTCCGCGTCCGCGCCCGACTGGGCCGCTCGGCCCGGCAAGCCGCGGAGGCGGCCGCGCCGCGCCGCCTCCTCTCCCGCTGCCCGCCCGGCCCGCATGTCGGCCGGCTCGGCCCCGCCTCCCGCTCGGCCCACTCGGGCGGTGGCCCGCGGCCTTTCCCTACCTCCGGCCAAGCGGGACGCCGCCGTCGTCCTTCCCCACCCGTAACCGCCGCCATGAGTGGCATTGAAGCCACCCCGCTCCGCTGCGCCTTGATGGCGCTGGCGCCCATTCACCGCCCCTCCTCGGTCCTATAAAGCGGAGGCCAAGCCCCCGCCGAGCTCCTCCTTTCCCCGCTCGCGACCGCCGCCGGTCGCCATCGCCGGCGACCCTTCGTCATCTCCGCTGCGCCGACGACCTTCGGAAGGTGGAGCCGCGTCCGCCTAGCGCCTTCCCGTGCCCTTCCTCTCTCTCTTGCGCGAGCTAGACCTCACCGGAGCTCCCTTTCTCTCTCTACAGGATTTCGCCGGCGTCGTCCTCGCCGTGGTGAGCCCCCGCCGGAGCCGAGCCCCTTGCCGCGCTCCCCATCGCCTCCGCGTCGCCCCAGTGCCACCCGCGTCGCGAACCGAGGCCGGGAACGCCGTTCCGGCCGGTCGCCGGCGAGCTCGGGCCTCTCCCATGGCGCGCCACCGCGTCCAGCCGCCGTCGGTCCACGGTGGGCCGGTGGACCGGGCCGTGCGCGCGGTCCACGGCCGAGTCCACGGACCCGCCCAGTCGCGTCGCGCCGCGTGGCGCGATGGACGCGCCGCCGCGTCAGCCCCGCGTCATCCGCTCGCCCAACCGCGCGCGCCGCATGTCGCCGTGTCGGCCACGCGCCCGCCCGCCGCCGCTTTGCGCTTAGGCCCCTGCGCTTTAGGAAAATCCCGAATAAATTCTCCCCGGTCTGAAAGCCTTAGTTTTAGGCCCTCTTTTTAGCGGAATAGACCCCGATTTCGGATTTACGCACCCGAAGTTCGGAGAGCATGTTTAGCATATAAACCTTTCTGTTTTTGGTTTACCAATGATTATTAGGCTTCGGTATTAGATTATAAATCCTTAGAAAAATATATTTAATTTGTATAAATGTTCATGCAACTAGTTTTATTCATAACTTTATATTTATAGGTCCGTTTAGCGTGATTCAAACGTCTATGTGTTCATAGAGACGTGTAGATTAGTTTTATAATTGTTTCTCTATATGTTTCTATTTCATGGTGTAATGTTCTAATAGAATTATATCTTTCTTGCATGTATTGATTGTCTGGATATCTTGCTTGGTGATGATCTTTCGTATAGAGGGTGACGTGTTTGAGGAGCAGGTTTTCCAGGAGCAGTACCAGGACCAAGTTGGTGAGCAAGGCAAGTATAGTCTATGGTTTCCTTGTTACCCAGCAATTTATTAATCACTTTATCATTATGCATGTGTCTTAATTTGTTTAACCTTAAGGACATGCCTAGAACACCTTGTCTGTAAATATCCTTGTTACCTATGGGGGTTTTGCATAGTAGAAGGTTAAGTGTTGCTGCGCACTCAGTGTTGCTTAATGTTAAATTGATTAATGGATCTATGGAACAAGTTTAAAAGATGCTTTTGAACCAAGGGGGCTAGAGTATGGGTCTTTACTCTAGTTGCTCTCCATAAGGACTTATACTAAAAGCGGCAACCCAGGACATCCGTACAACCTTGAGAATCAAAGTGGGAACGGTCTTAGTCATATAACTAGTTTTTCTCTAGCTTGTTAGTAGTTACCGAATTCGTTCGGCGCAAGAGGGGGGCCTAGGTTGCAGAATGGCTCTTTGCCTGTCAAGATGTGTCGGGTCATGCGGTCACTTGGTGTGCCGTCTTGAAGGGGGCTCCATTCGCCTAGCTGCAAACCTCGACGCTACTAACTAGTTAGGGTAATTAGTGAAAGGCTTCGTAGTGAGACCCCGCCGACTTACCTTGGAAGTGGGTCAAGAGGCCGATCACCTCGGGCAAAAGGGAATCACGACTCAAGGTGAAAGTGTACACACTGCAGAGTTTGATCAAACGATATATCGCCGTGCTCACGGACACGAGCGGCCCGGATCCTTTCTGTTTAGCCGATATGTGGTTGGTTGGGAGATATCTTTAATATTGATGTTAATAATTACTTTTCACATGGTTATGGGTTTTCTCACTAAACTAGTAACTCGGGTTTAATAATAAAATATGACCAACTAAAATGCTGACCGCTTAAACCTATGTCTAACCTTTTGAGCCTTGCATACCCCATAGTTATACTTGCTGAGCATGGTGAGCCGACGCTTGTTGTATCACCAATGAAAATCCCGGATGGGTAATAGATGGAGGTGGTTATGAGGAGTACTCCGGTGATGACCAGGACTGCGAGGAGGGCGTACCACCGCCGGTGTCCCCGTGGGATGGAGTTTTTATAGCTTTTCTACGTATCCGTAATAAAAGCCGTTGGCTATGATGTGATGATTATGTCATGAACATGTCCCAGTGATGTAATAAAGTTTATAACGTTGTTCGTGCTATGATATCTTTGTATTAAGTGTGTATATGTGGTTTGGGACTTCGGGCCCACATATACTTGCTCCTCTCGTTTTATTTTAAACAGGTGTTACAAAAGTGGTATCAAAGCCGGGCCGCGTAGGACGCTCACCTTAGGTAGAACTGGACACCCCTTTAAGGATTAATTGTGAAATTTTATTGCTTTCGGTATTTTACAAATTTTCTAGTACACTACTCTTGTTCTTTGTAAAATTTACTTATATCGACTCATATTTAAAATTTTATAGATGGCTCGCTCACTGACATGCATCGCACGGAAGTCAACTGGAGGTCGTGCTCCCATTCGTGCTGAGTACCTTCACCCTGAGCTCCAGGAGGAGGAGGACCCTGAGCAGCCTGAGCAGCAGGTTGGGGCTGGAGACCCTGACGACTCAGGGGACTCGAGCGACAGCGACTCTGACAGTTCCGACAGCTCTCGCACCCGCTCGGACGAGGAGCCAGACGAGGAGCCATACGTGGAGCCAGACGAGGACCAGGCCGAGGACCAGGACGGGGACGAGGGTGGCGATGAGCCACTTGAGTACCACGTCGGAGACGAGGGTGAGGACAAGAAGCCACGCTCGGGATGGACCCGGGAGACCTTGACTACCGACTTCACCGACAACTTCTACCACCGAAACTTTTTGAGCTTGTTCGGGTGGAGTACAACCCACTTCCCGCTGTGGTGGAATATCGCAGCAGAAAGTTCTCACACCCGGAGTACACCACCTACTACGTGACGAAGGCTTTCGTGAAGACTTGGTGCGACGAAGAACGCGCATGGAAGGTTCGCACCGTCCATCGCGCCCTGAGTCACACCTACACCAAGGAGTTTGGTGTTGAGGACGCTGCGAGGCAGGCTTACTTCGCCCACCGCGAGGTGATGTTCCCGACTGTGCAGGAGGACGACGACCGCTACTATCCACGTCGTCGCACTAGGGAGTCTGGCTGCAGGGTGGCCAAGTTGCAGGAGGGTGAGAGTGCTAGACTGACTAAGTTTGTGCAACTTGCTGCATCTCTCAACAGTAGCTTGGATCGCTCTTTGCTTGACCAGAGGTATCTGTGGAATGAGGTTGAAAAGCTTCGAACAAGGTTGATGACATGCAGCGTCGATTCTGGGGAGAAGAGCCACAGGAGCCATCTCCATCAGCCCTCGCATTTGATGGCGCCATTAGCACTCCCCGCAAGAGGCACCACCTGGACTGCACCTGCACCGACACCATCATTGAGCCATAGGAGTTTCCCCTTCCTATGCCTAGAGGAACGATAATAATGCGAAGTTGTGTCCGTCGAGTCAATTGTGTCAGTTGAGTCATCGAGTCTGTGAAACATTGAGTTAATAATGTGCCTACATGCTTGTTATGATGCTAAATGTATGAGTTGGATCTTTGCATGATTGTGATGAGTTGTGGGGCCTGTCCACAACCATCTCGTACAACTTAATGTAAGGCATAAGGTTAATGAATAAAATAGATGGGTTCCTCTTTATCTTGTTTCCAGAATCTGTCTTTCCTGAGTTATCTATCTTTCTCTGTTCATATCTCAAAATCTGTGAATCCTAAAATCATGAAAATTTTATGGAAGAAACTAGATCTCATTATCTGACCAAAGCAACTGGAATCATGTTAATATCTATTATATTCTGGGAGAAATGGCCGATTCAATTTGGTATAACTGTGCTGTCAGAGTTCTGAAACAGATCTGCTTGTTGTCAGTTTTCGTCATTTTTAACTGTTGAACCTGAAAATATGTTCAAAATGAAAGATTTTGAGTTTTTCATAAGCTTTCCAGAAAGGTAAATTTCATGGTCAGATGATAAACAGAGAGGAAGTTATGATAGTATTACTGTACTGCTGTCTATGCATTTCGCCAGAAAATTCAGAATGTTCAGACTCTGTATCTTATTTCTGTCTTTTGCTATACATTGTCTACCTGTTATCACATTGATCTTTATCCAGCAGCATATGGTTCATGGATACATAAAGCTCATGTGGTGTAACTATGTGTGTCACAGATGGTTGAAACCAGGTCTGGTGCTGGTGGATCAGCTCAGCCACCTCCACCACCACCTGTGAACATGGAGCAACTCATGATGATGCAAACACAGATTATGCAGCAGATGGCGCAGACCATTCAGAACCAACAGAACAATCCTCAGCAATTCCAGCCAGCCCGTGACAAGAGGAGCGAGTTTCTGAAGGGCCACCCGCCTACTTTTGATCATTCCCCAAATCCACTTGAAGCTGACGATTGGCTGCGTGCTGTGGAGCGACAACTTGACATAGCGCAATGTGACGATCGTCAGAAGGTGCTTTATGCAGCAGGTCAGCTACAAGGGGCAGCTCTTGACTGGTGGGAATCATTCCAGAACACTCATCCTAATGCCAATCAAATTACTTGGCAAGAGTTCAGAGACAATTTTCGCTCTCATCATGTGCCATCAGGGACAATGAGGCTTAAAAGGAAGGAGTTTCTTGCACTGAAGCAGAGGGGAATGTCTGTCCCTGAGTACAGAGACAAGTTTACTCAACTATCTCGCTATGCACCTCATGATGTAGAAAATGATCTTGACAAGCAGGAGTTGTTCATGGAGGGTTTGAATGATGAACTGCAGTATCAGTTACTCTCACAAACTTTTGATAACTGTCAGCAGCTCATTGACAAGGCTATTGTGATTGAAAATAAGAAGAATGATATTGAGGCGAGAAAGCGAAAGTTCCAGAACCATCAGCAGGGCAGCAGCAGTAAACCACGCTTTTCTCAGGGTCAGAACAATCAGCAGAGGTTCCATCAGGGGCAGTCCAACATGGCTAATCGCAATCAGTTTCAGCAGAGAACATATCAGCAGCAGCAGGGACAGTACCGTGCACAGACTCCTCATCAGATGCAAGCTAGTAATACTCCAATGAAGACCAATGCACCCAACACTCCCAATACTGCAAACAAGAACGTATGCTATGTTTGTGGGGAACCAGGACACATTTCTTATAATTGTCCTAAGAAAACAACTCAAGGCCCTCAGGGACAGCCAGGCAATCAGAAGGTGAATGCTCACACTCCAAGCAAGCAAGGGCGCCATAATTATGTTCGAGGGAAAGTGAATCATGTGAATGCGGAATCAGCTCAGGAGGCGCCCGATGTGGTGTTCGGTACGTTTCCAGTTAACTTCCATCCCGCTTCAGTTTTATTCGATTCAGGCGCATCACATTCCTTTATATCCACAAATTTTGTGAAGAAACATACTTTGTCTATGCATGCAATGCCAAACACTATGTTAGTTAGTTCACCTGGGGGGGATATGAAAGCAACTTTGATGTGTCCTAAAGTTAAGATTGGCATAAGGGGGGTAGAGTTTGAAGCAGATCTCAAAGTTCTGAACTCTTCTGGACTAGATGTGATATTGGGAATGGATTGGTTAATTGCACACAAGGCAGTGATTCAATGTGCCATCAGAACCATATATCTGAAAACTGAAACAGGAGAAACAGTTGAGTATAAGGCAGAGGCATCTCTCTTTGGGGGTCAAGTTAATCAGATGAAGGGTGCAGCTATCACCGATATTCCAATTGTAAAAGAATTCCCGAGATGTTTTTCCCGACGACTTGCCGTGTATGCCACCCGAACGTGATGTTGAATTTATAATTGAGCTTTTACGGCACAAAGCACCAATAGCGAAAAGGCCTTATAGAATGGGGGTAGCAGAATTAGAAGAGCTTAAGAAACAAATAAAAGAATTGCAAGACAAGGGTTATATACGTCCTAGCTCCTCACCTTGGGGTGCACCTGTTTTGTTTGTTGAGAAAAAGGACGGTTCACGAGAGAATGTGCATAGATTACAGATCACTGAATGAGGTGACAATTAAGAATAAATATCCATTGCCAAGAATTGATGATTTGTTTGATCAGCTAAGGGGTTCATGTGTATTTTCCAAGATTGATCTTCGGTCCGGGTATCATCAGTTGAGGATCCGCAATTCGACATTCCAAAAACAGCTTTCACCACTCGCTATGGGACGCATGCGAGTTTACGTTATGTCTTTTGGGCTGACGAATGCACCAGCATACTTCATGTACCTGATGAATAATGTCTTTATGGAATATCTTGACAAGTTTGTAGTGGTGTTCATAGATGATATTCTTGTGTACTCCAAGAATGAAGAAGAACATGAGGAACACTTGAGGCTTGTGCTACGAAACTCGAGAACAGCAACTTTATGCCAAGTTAAGTAAATGTGAATTTTGGTTGAAAGAAGTGTCTTTCCTTGGGCACGTTATTTCAAATGGTGGGGTTGTGGACCCAAAGAAGGTTCAGGATGTGTTGAGTTGGAATCCACCAAAGGATGTGAGCGAGATTCGAAGTTTTCTTGGTATGGCGGGATACTATCGCAGATTTATAGAAGGGTTCTCAAAGCTTGCAAAACCAATGACAGCTTTGCTTGAGAAAAATGCCAAGTTTGTATGGTCAGCTGAGTGCCAAGCCAGTTTTGAAGAGTTAAAAAGGAGGTTAACTACAGCACCAGTTCTAGTGTTGCCGAGATATCACTAAGAGTTTTTCTATATATTGTGATGCATCTAGACTTGGTTTGGGTTGTGTTCTTATGCAAGAAGGCAGGGTTGTAGCATATGCATCTAGGCAGTTGAGAAAACATGAGTTAAATTATCCAACACATGATTTAGAGTTGGCAGCTGTGGTGCACGCTTTGAAAATATGGAGACACTATTTGATAGGCCATAAGTGTGAGATTTACACTGACCATAAAAGCTTAAAGTACATATTTACTCAGTCTGACTTGAATTTGAGGCAACGCAGATGGCTAGAATTAATAAAGGATTATGATCTAGAAGTACACTATCACCCTGGTAAAGCAAATGTGGTGGCAGATGCTCTTAGTCGAAAAAGTCATGTGCATATGGCTTATGTGTCCCAATTACCAAAAGAGCTATGCGAAGAGTTTGAACTTTTAAATTTGTCTATTGTGGCTAATACCATGGAGTTAGAAGTGGAGCCTACTCTTGAACGTGAGATTCGCAAAGGACAGTTGGAGGATGAGAAAATAAAGGAGATTGCTGAGAACGTTGTGATAGGAAAAGCTCCTAAGTTTCACCTAGATGAACATGGGACAGTGTGGTGCGGAAAAAGGATCTGTGTGCCTGATTCCAAATCCATCAAGGACATGATACTAAGAGAAGCTCATGACTCAGCTTACTCTATACATCCAGGAAGCACTAAAATGTATCTTGATCTAAGAGAGAGATATTGGTGGTATGGAATGAAAAGAGACGTAGCAGAATATGTGGCCGTATGTGATACATGTCGAGAGTCAAGGTGAGCACCAAAGACCTGCAGGATTACTCCAACCAATGAAGATTCCCGAATGGAAATGGGAAGAAGTGGGAATGGATTTTATAGTGGGTTTACCTCGCACTCAAAAGGGGTATGACTCAATATGGGTAATTGTGGATCGGTTAACCAAAGTAGCTCATTTCTTACCTATGAAAACCACATACACGGGAGCAAAGTTAGCTGAACTGTACATGGAAAGGATTGTATGTACGCATGGGGTTCCTAAAAAGATTGTTTTCGATAGAGGGACTCGGTTTACCTCAAATTTTTGGCATAAAGTACATGAGAATTTGGGTACTAAATTGACTTTCAGTTCTGCATATCATCCTCGGACGAGATGGACAAACAGAAAGAACAAATCAAATCCTAGAAGACATGTTGAGGGCATGTGCACTACAACATGGAACAAGTTGGGATAAAAGTTTACCATATGCAGAATTCTCTTATAACAACAGCCATCAAAAGAGTTTGAAAATGTCACCTTTTGAGGCATTGTATGGCAGAGGGTGCAGGACACCACTATTCTGGGATCAAGCAGGTGAACGACAAGTGTTTGGTCCAGATATATTGAAAGAGGCAGAGAAGCAAGTGCAAACAATTAGAGAGAATTTGAGGATAGCACAGTCAAGGCAGAAGAGTTATGCAGATACTAGAAGAAGGGATCTAGAGTTTAAAGTGGGTGATCACGTTTATCTCAAAGTGTCACCTATGAAGGGAATGAGGAGGTTCAATGTTAAGGGGAAGTTGTCACCAAGGTATGTGGGTCCTTTCAAGATTCTTGACAGAAGAGGAGAGGTAGCATATCAGCTTGAGTTACCACAGAATATGTCAGGAGTACACGATGTGTTCCATGTGTCACAGCTTAAGAAATGTTTACGTGTGCCTGAGGTGGAACAATTGCCTTTGGAAGAGGTTGCTATTAAAGAAGATCTCACATATACCGAGTATCCTATCAAGATATTGGAAGTGGCAGAAAGAATCACTCGAAGTAGAATAATCGGGATGTGTAAAGTTCAAGTGGAGCGAGGCATTCGAAGAAGAGGCAACATGGGAAAGAGAGGAAGATCTAAAATCTCGAGCATCCCCATCTCTTTCAATCTTCCGAATCTCGAGGACGAGATTCATCTTAAGGGGGTAGGTTTGTAACACCCTAAAAATCATTTTCAGAAATAGTAATTAAATGTGCTTATTTTATTTTCGTTTATCATGAATCACATAGGCTAAGTATTATTTTTATAAATATTAAAATCAACTATAAGGCCTAGGAACACTTTTGTTGCATTCATGCTGGTGCATATTATTTTTGGTTGATTGTCGGAATAGTGTTGAGTGGTTTGAATTCAAACTTCATTTGAATTTTAGCAAGTTTGCTAAAACCAGAAAAAGAAAAGCCTTTTCTTTTCTCCTTTATCCTCTCTCTCTCTTTCAGCCCACAGCCAAAGCCGGCCCAGCCCTCCTCTCTCTCCCTTTTCTTTTTCTCGCGCGCGCAGTAGCCCAGCAAGTGGCCCAGGCCACGGCCTGCTCGGCCCGCCTAAGCCAGCTCCGCGTCCGCGCCCGACCTGGGCCGCTCGGCCCAGCAAGCCGCGGAGGCAGCCCGCGCCAGCGCCGCCTCCTCTCCCGCTGCCAGCCCGGCCCCGCATGTCAGCCAGCTCGGCCCCGCCTCCCGCTCGGCCCCACCTGGCAGTGGCCCGCGGCCTTTCCCCTACCTCCAGCCAAGCGGACGCCGCCGCCGTCCCTTCCCCACCCGTAACCGCCGCCATGAGTGGCATTGAAGCCACCCCACTCCGCCTGCGCCTTGATGGCGCACTGGCGCCCATTCACCGCCCCTCCTCGGTCCTATAAAGCGGAGGCCAAGCCCCCGCCGAGCTCCTCCTTTCCCCGCTCGCGAATCGCCGCCCGGTCGCCATCGCCGGCGACCCTTCGTCATCTCCGCTGCGCCGACGACCTTCGGAAGGTGGAGCCGCGTCCGCCTAGCGCCTTCCCGTGCCCTTCCTCTCTCTCTTGCGCGAGCTAGACCTCACCGGAGCTCCCTTTCTCTCTCTGCAGGATTTCACCGGCGTCGTCCTCGCCGTGGTGAGCCCCCGTCGGAGCCGAGCCCCTTGCCGAGCTCCCATCGCCCGCGTCGCCCCAAAGTGCCACCGCGTCGCGAACCGAGGCCGGAACGCCCGTTCCGGCCGGTCGCCGGCGAGCTCGGGCCTCTCCCATGGCGCGCCACCGCGTCCAGCCGCCGTCGGTCCACGGTGGGCCGGTGGACCGGGCCGTGCGCGCGGTCCACGGCCGAGTCCACGGACCCGCCCAGTCGCGTCGCGCCGCGTGGCGCAGTGACGTCAGCGCCGCGTCAGCCCCGCGTCATCCGCTCGCCCAACCGCGCCGCGCCGCATGTCGCCGTGTCGGCCACGCGCCGACAGCCGCCGCCGCTTTTGCGCTTAGGCCCCTGCGCTTTAGGAAAATCCCGAATAAATTCTCCCCAGTGCTGAAAGCCTTAGTTTTAGGCCCTCTTTTTAGCGGAATAGACCCCGATTTCTCTGGATTCTGCACCCGAAGTTCAGAGAGCATGTTTAGCATATAAACCTTTCTGTTTTTGGTTTACCAATGATTATTAGGCTTCGGTATTAGATTATAAATCCTTAGAAAAATATATTTAATTTGTATAAATGTTCATGCAACTAGTTTTATTCATAACTTTATATTTATAGGTCCGTTTAGCGTGATTCAAACGTCTATGTGTTCATAGAGACGTGTAGATTAGTTTTATAATTGTTTCTCTATATGTTTCTATTTCATGGTGTAATGTTCTAATAGAATTATATCTTTCTTGCATGTATTGATTGTCTGGATATCTTGCTTGGTGATGATCTTTCGTATAGAGGGTGACGTGTTTGAGGAGCAGGTTTTCCCGGGAGCAGTACCAGGACCAAGTTGGTGAGCAAGGCAAGTATAGTCTATGGTTTCCTTGTTACCCAGCAATTTATTAATCACTTTATCATTATGCATGTGTCTTAATTTGTTTAACCTTAAGGACATGCCTAGAACACCTTGTCTGTAAATATCCTTGTTACCTATGGGGGTTTTGCATAGTAGAAGGTTAAGTGTTGCTGCGCACTCGGTGTTGCTTAATGTTAAATTGATTAATGGATCTATGGAACAAGTTTAAAAGATGCTTTTGAACCAAGGGGGCTAGAGTATGGGTCTTTACTCTAGTTGCTCTCCATAAGGACTTATACTAAAAGCGGCAACCCAGGACATCCGTACAACCTTGAGAATCAAAGTGGGAACGGTCTTAGTCATATAACTAGTTTTTCTCTAGCTTGTTAGTAGTTACCGAATTCGTTCGGCGCAAGAGGGGGGCCTAGGTTGCAGAATGGCTCTTTGCCTGTCAAGATGTGTGCTGGGCTGCGGTCACTTGGTGTGCCAGTCTTGAAGGGGGGCTCCATTCGCCTAGCTGCTGAAACCTCGCGGCTACTAACTAGTTAGGGTAATTAGTGAAAGGCTTCGTAGTGAGACCCTGCCGACTTACCTTGGAAGTGGGTCAAGAGGCTGATCACCTCGGGCAAAAGGGAATCACGACTCAAGGTGAAAGTGTACACACTCTGCAGAGTTTGATCAAACTGATATATCAGCCATGCTCACGGACACGAGCGGCCTGGATCCTTTCGTTTAGCCGATATGTGGTTGGTTGGGAGATATCTTTAATATTGATGTTAATAATTACTTTTCACATGGTTATGGGTTTTCTCACTAAACTAGTAACTCGGGTTTAATAATAAAATATGACCAACTAAAATCTTTTGACCGCTTAAACCTATGTCTAACCTTTTGAGCCTTGCATACCCCATAGTTATACTTGCTGAGCATGGTGAGCTGACGCTTGTTGTATCACCAATGAAAATCCCGGATGGGTAACAGATGGAGGTGGTTATGAGGAGTACTCGGTGATGACCGGGACATCGAGGAGGGCGTACCACCAGTCGGTGTCCCCGTGGGATGGAGTTTTTATAGCTTTTCTACGTATCCGCTGTAATAAAAGCCGTTGGCTATGATGTGATGATTATGTCATGAACATGTCCCAGTGATGTAATAAAGTTTATAACGTTGTTCGTGCTATGATATCTTTGTATTAAGTGTGTATATGTGGTTTGGGACTTCCTGGGCCCACATATACTTGCTCCTCTGTTTTATTTTAAACAGGGTGTTACACTAATCTAATTATAAGTTGGGTTTCTGGTTAACTTGTCTAAAGACGATAGTTAGTGTGTTAGCTTGACCATCTACTGTTAAAGTTTCATGGTCATTACATGGATGGTTTAGGAGTCATGGGTGTGACAAGATGGTCACCGTGGCTGTTTTAGTGGCTGTTTTGCCGGAATCAGTCCCGATGTTCTGTGTTTGAGGTGTAGTTAACCTGGGAATCAGTTTGTGATGTCTTCAGATGTTTGATGGAGAATTTCATAAGCTTTCAGAATGACTTCATTCATATCCATAGGGTCTATGGTTATTTATTTATGATTTATTTACTGATCTGTTAGTTATATGGATAGGACTAGTATTGATGCTTGAATAAGTGATGTTGTGTGCTAGGCTTATTGTCAAGTGTTCAAGGTGATTAGTGGTATGATGGGTGGTTAAGTAGTATACTAGGATGAGTAGGTCATGATGAATTGGTTAGGATGATTATGCTTGAGTGTAGTCTCTTTGGCTTTTCTTGACTTGTTTGTGGTGATAGTAGAAAGGGATGTCGTACTAGGATTACATTGTTATAGTAGAAAACGTAGTAGATGACTCGTGCTTATGGTACACGTTCTTGGATGATGTTGACTACCTTGTAGAAAGAATAAGCAAGCACGCATTCGCATTATCATACCATGTGTATTCCTAGTATTTATACATGCACCCGCATCATACAGGATCGCTAGGAGAACAGAACGTGACGTGAGACAAGGATCCAAAAAAGAGGAGTCACCAAGGGGAACCTCGACATGGGAGGTGATCGAGAATCGGGAACCAGACGTGGAGTGATCAAGTGCTGGGAGCTTCAACATTGATCGTATTAGGAAGGCAAGCCCCGGAGCATTTCTCCTACGGTTTGCAAAATGATTTACTTTGCGTCCTTTATTGTTTATGATGCATTAAGTTTATAGGCGTTACTTGGAACCGTTACTACATTATGAGTACCTTGATCCACCTGAATACCTTCACCCTTTTTTTTAAGTTCAGGATCGTTCATATGCTTAGCACTGCTTAATTTGACCGGTAGAAGACGGGTGATTGACCCTCATCCGCGAGGTAGGTGGTTACTACCCTATGGTTGATACTATGGAGATTGGTTTAGGGAACATAACCATGTGGCCATGTTAAATCACGACTAGTCGGAGTTTGTGGTGTGTTAGACCATGGAAACCCTGGCTATGTCACTTAAAGAAATATGACTTTGTACGTCCTCGGATCATGTGGAACAATGCCTCACAGATAGCTGGAAGGATGCGATCATCCGACCGCGAAGCCTTGAGGATGTTTGGGCCGGAATTTCAGCAGAGATGAGTGTATTGCCCACAGGCGCGGTATTAAACCCAGTGGCCGGTCGCGCCGGAGGTACACAGTAGCCGGGCATGCCCTGGTGCAATCGTATTTGCTGAAATCTGCGACTCCACCCGAATAGACCAAGGTGACCTAATCGACTCCGACAGGAGACGTGTGGTTTGTGTGAGGAATCCTCGCCAGCTGGTTTGCAATCGATTATAATCGCCATCGTTCTGGGACGGTGAACACTTGACCGAGCAAAGCCGGCGGCAGACTTTGTCGCCAATCTATGTGCAAAGTAAGATGGTTATGTTTCTAATGTTGTTGATCTTTGGTATGCTCAACTGAAGGATATTATAGTGTTGATTGATCATACCACGAAGTTGGAGTAGTACGGGTGCTAATGTAGTGATGACGGATCCAATCTAAAAGATGATAAGCTAGAGAGTCCTTTATCACTAAATGATTATTTAATAAGCTCATCTTTTATTGCAAGTTCAAATGAGTCAGCTACCCCACTTATAAAGCCTTGCATACTCCTCGGTGTCACTTTATTTTTGGTTATGACGGGTAAGTCTAGCTGAGTACCTTCTTGTACTCAGGGTTTTATTCCCACTTGTTGCAGATCATAAGACCTTTGCTGTGGCAACAAGATGGACCTGTATCCCAATATGGGAGGATTAGACCTTGGGCAAGGTCAACTCTTATATCTCATACCTCCATGCTTTGGCTGGGTTTGATGATGGACCAGACACTATGTTTAAACTAAGTGTGCGTTTGTAAAACAACACTTCATTTTGCTTCCGCAGTTTGGTTTTCAACTTGGCATTGTAATAACTATTTCGTACTCCGATGTATTCAATTATTTGTGAACTTATGTATTACTATGAACGGTTTATGTTGAACTTAATTCGGTCCAAATTTGTATTGTGGAAAGTTTGAAATCCTTCGTGGTTTCACGGACTACCGGGTTGATATAAGCGTCATGTGCTAATTAAGTTGCTTAAGCGACATCATTAGTACATTATGTTTATATTAATTGGTCGGTTCCGTTACACTCGCGTCCACGCTTGGGGAGGAGCAGGGCCGGCGGCTTCGAGCGGAGGAGCGAGGGGCCGGGACGACGGGTCTTCGAGCGACTTCGAGCGACGGTCCGGGGCGACGGGACTTCGAGCGGAGGAGCGACGGGCCGGGGCGACGGCGGCTTCGAGCGGAGGAGCGACGGGCCGGGGTGACGGCGGCGTCGAGCGGAGGAGCGACGGGCTGGGGCGAGCGGGAACCAGTGGCGGCGGGCGACAGCCTCGAGCGAAACCCTAGCAGCGGCGCATCGCTGGAGCTCGGGCGCGTGCGACGGGAGAACGGAGGCGCGTGCGACGGGAATAGAAGGGTGGGCACCGAATCATTTTTTCGGAACATAACCAGGGGTAGTGGGTCATTTGCCACTCAAAAGCAGGTGAAAGTAGGGGGTATAGGTGCTTTTGATTTTACACTATGGTAAAAGCTGGCTTTGGGTGGAAGTAGCTTTATCTCTTGGGCCCTTTGGTTGAGCTTTTGGCTTTTGGGGTCAAAAGCCACAGCCAAAAGCCCAACCAAACACACCCTTAGTAACCATGGGCCAAGCAGGTTAGTAACCATGGGCCAAGCAGCTTTAGCATTAATTCTATTACTATCATCTGATTCCCTTTCAAAGACAGTGTTTCCTGTAGTTATCCACTTGCTCTCTAACAGTGACATGAAGACTGAAAGTACACATATAGTAGGTGGGGAGGGAGGAGAAAACAGCATTGGTCATCTGCAGTTTACCAGCTTGAGAGAGGAAGAGGGAGGTGCTGACCAGTCTTCTTTCACATCTAGTGACAAGGGGAGGAAAGTCCTCAACTTTTGGTTTAGTTAGGCCAAGAGGTAAGCCAAGATAGGTGAAAGGAAAACTACCAACAGAGTAGCCAAAGGTTGCAGCAAGATGAGAGGTCTTCTCAGGAGAGATATTTATTGGAACAAGCATTGACTTACTAAAATTGACCTTGAGCCCAGTAGAGGGGAGGCAAAAGAGTTTAGGATAGCTTTTAGAAAAAAAAGTTGCCTGCCACAACCCTCCATGACAATAAGAGTGTCATCTGCATATTGAAGTATTGGGAAATCTTCAGAGTATTGAACTAGAATTGGGAGGTTGATTATGCCCTGAGCCCTTGCCTTGTTAAAAATGGACTGGAGTAGATCAGCAGCCAGAACAAACAGGAGAGGAGAGAGGGTATCACCCTGTCTAACTCCTCTTTTGCAATGAAAGACTTTACCAGGGGATCCATTCAACAAAACTGATGATGTGCCAGAGCTGAAAATCAACTCCATCTAGGTGAGCCATTTATCTCCAAAACCCTTTTTCTGCATAATCTGAAGCATAGCCTTGTGCTCAACTTTATCGAAAGCCTTTTCAAAATCTAATTTTAGAATGACCAACTCTTTTTTGGAGGTATGGCAAAGGTGAAGATACTCAAAAGACCAGGCCAGACGGTCCTGGACTTAATGAACCCATATTGATTCATGTGAATCAATTTGGTTATCTTGGGTTGAAGTCTGTTGGCTAACAGCTTGGTAATGAGCTTCATAGAAGTGTTGAGAAGTGATATTGGTCTGTAATAATTTACTCTGGCAGGAGAATCAGTCTTTGGGATCAAGGTGATGAAAGAGTTATTGATACTCTGCAAACAGAGGTTGCCATCAAAAAAAGCATGACACAGGTTATAGAAATCCTCTTTGATGATGTGCCAGCAATGTTTGAAGAACTCATTATTAAATCCATCAGGGCCTTGGGATTTGTCTGAGGGCAGCTGCTTGATGATATCATCAATTTCCTGGTGGCTGAAAGGAAGCTCAAGTGATCCTAGCTCCAAATTGCCACTGAGAAGAGAGCCCAAGTCAAAAAGCATCTCCTCAAAGCAAGAAGTGCCCATTCTGTTCTTGAAATCATTCCAGAAGAGGTTAGCCTTGGCATGATGGTCATAGATGAGCTCCCCATTGCAATCAGAAAGACATGAGATGGTATTATTTCTATTTTTCTGATTGTTGCATTTGCATGGAATAATTTATAGTTTTCATCACCAAGTTTGACCCATTTGATTGCTCCTCTCTGCCTCCAATATATCTGTTGGAGGTGCAATAACTCAGAAAGTTTGTGGCTGATGATCTCTCTACAGTTCCACTCCTTCAGGGATAAGTCTCTCCATTCTTCAATGACATCAAAGAATGTTAGAACCAGCTTGATATTGGATATTGTTTCCTTCAACTTGGATAGCTTTGACTGCCACTCTCTGAGAGCACCTCTCATGGCTTTAAACTTAGCAGTATACATAACAAACTTTTGTCCTCTTACACAATAGAAATAAATTTTAATTGTTTTTTTATATTTATGCCAACACGGATCAGATCTTATTGGGTTTGTAGCTTTGTCTAACATAACAGGTTTCTTATTATCGCAAACAAAAATCTTAGGAGTGACTACACATCTTTAGGAGATTTTCTTATTAGCCATCTTCCACTTTTTCATGAACTAAAAAAGTTATAACTAACAAACTAAACATCCAAATTAAATTCTGATTACACCATTGAACTCGTTATAATAAATTCTTCAAAACAAGATCTCGTATAGATATATTTAGATTTTATTTACAAATATTTTTAAAATTGCATGATAGAACATAAAAACATTAAGAAAAATTGCAACAACAGAAAATGAAGACATAAATGAACTAAGAAATATTTAAAATAAAATTAAAAAAATATAACAAATACAAGAAATATAAAAAAATGAAGCATTAAAAAAACAAAAAAAACAGAAACGCGTGCATGGGGGGATTTGGGCTGGCCAGGCCAATTTATATGCAGGTTTAAAAAGTGAAAGATAGTAGCACAAGAAATCTTTAGAAGATGATTAGAAATTCTAAAAATCTTTTCTTATTATTACTCCTAAAAGAATCAAAAGAGACATCGTCGGCGCTAAACTTATGGGACCGCCAGGCTAATCTCGCATAGCGCGCGGCTTCCTCTTCCCGATGAAAAAAATAGTCTCTCTAATCCTTCCTGCCCGCTCTCATCTCTCGCTCGGTCTCTATCGCTCCGGAACCGACGCTCGCGCATGATGGCCACGATCGGCTGCGCCACGCTTCAGAAAATTCTCTCCTCGGCTCTGAATCACGCAGTTAATGCCGTAGCGCCCGCCCTCACCAGCCCTCGCATTGGCTGCTGTTCGCCGCCCTCGCACGGGAAGATCTCCGGAGTCGCCCGCTGTCATCGCCGCCCTCGCGCACGGGAAGACCTCCGGAGTCGCCCACCGTCATCGCCGCCGTCACAGTCGAGTCCGCCCGTCCTCTGCCGTCTGCAAGGCCCTACCTTGCCGCCGCCAACGCCATCTCATCCCTGTCCACTCTCCCATCCGCCGACGTGGGTCTTCGACGACATGGCTGCTCGTGTAGAAGGATGTACCAGAAGACGCAACGCCGAGCGGCTGCTCAGGAGGAAGGACGCGGCGGGAGCTGCGGACGCTGTCTGGGCCAACGCCGAGGAGATCCTCCCCCCTCCTGCTGCCGCATCAGCAAGTCCCGCTTGAGGAGTTTGAGAAGGACGTTGTCTTGTGGGCCCTTCTCTGTGGAGTGCTGACGAGGTATGTGTATGCCATCTCTTCTCCCGCTTCCTTGTGAAACTAATCAATCTTCTCCCCAAAGTGGCTCCGTTTAGGTTGTCTCACATAGATTCAGATGAGGTTGCAATGATTAAATTAATTTTTTTAGATAATGACAATGATTAAATTAATTGTTTAATCTATCTGCTGGAACTAGAATAGCTAGCAGCAGGAGGTCTCTGATGCATGATGAAGACTCCATACGCTGCACTTTGTATCAAGCACCCTATTTTGTGGCTCATGGTTGCATCAATCCACAAGCTATGGAAGTGTTAATGTACAAAATAGAATGAGAAATATAAGGAGCGGGCATACATTTATCAAAAGATTGTGTAGCATATACTTGAGCTTACGTGTTGAGGATTGCCATTTAAAACTGCATGAACAACTATAAGTGGGTGAGCATGGAGGCATGGGCTCCCTGCTGGGCGTACTTATATGTTAATAATCTGCTAAACAATTGACTGAATCGAGCATTTGATTGTTGTTCTTTTGTTGTCACAGAATAAATCTGAAATATCATCATCTTGCAGGACAAATTGCTTTAGTGGGTACTAGGGTAGTATACTAAACTGACAGATACCTAACCAATCGGTGCTGAAGTTTGATTCTACTATTACAAGTTGTATTGTTATTTAAGCGGCTAGCCATGCCTTCAGTAAAATCAGAAAACTGCAGTTATACCACGTCAATGTCTCAGTAGCTCAACTTTTGGGTGCTGATATGGATTTCAGTACCCTTAGCATTTGTATCTTTCCTAGCTGAAGTTTTATGTATCACAAGATTTTCCTACTTTAGTTTCTTATTTGTAGCTACACTCATTTCCTCCTATTATGTTGCGCCAGAAGTCCATCCTGAAGCCTGTGAAAGTTAAAATTAATGAAATCTGCAAATTGGGGGACCCTTGAATCTTAGGGATAATATTAACTCTAAAATATGCTCATGAGAATAAAATTACATATTTATTTGCTTACGCATGCAGATATCAGTGATTGAGATGTCCATACGTGGGTTTGCTTCCTTTCTTTTTCCTTTTACTTAAAAACTATACAGTGTGAGTGAGAAGAAGGTACCCAGCATTGGTTGGCATTGGTTCCAGGTTCCAATAAATCAAAGCCAATCATTGAATCAGAGATAAAGCTTCTTCTACTAACACTGTTACACTGATGCTAAATGAGGAACTGTACAGCCTACTAATTTAACGATAAAAATTTTCTTCTGTCACCGATAGTTATGAATAATAAGGCCCTGACTAGAGATAACCTAGCTAAGAGAAGGGACTTAGATGATAAGACCTGTTTGTTTTGTGCAGAAGAAGAATCAATTCAGCATCTGTTCTTTGAGTGTGCAGTAGTTAGGAGAGTGTGGGAAATTATCTCAGTTTTTGCTGGGTGTCAAGTTGGAGAGAATTTAGCTTGTATTGGCAAGTTTTGGCTGAGTAACAAAAAACATGCTGTGCTGAATATGATTACTTCTGCTGTGTTTTGGGCTGTCTGGAAACTCAGGATTGAAATATATTGAAATATGTTTTCAGAATGCAGGGTGGAAAAGCATGGAAATGCTTTTGCACAAAGTGTCTGGGTTGCTACAGAACTGGGAGATCCTGTGTCCAGCCGACAAGCGGGACCTGCTGGAGCAATGTATCACCAATCTCAGGACAGCGGCGAGGGAGGTCCTCTGGCTACCTTTTGGTGGCCTGGTGATAAGCTGATGACCAAGAACCCAGGCGCTGAAGATGGAGGTGGTAGCACCGTGAAGATGATGAAGCTGGAGCAATCTCCATGGTGGTCGGCTCTTGACATGGAGATGAATTGAGCATCTATGTAATAGGGCTATTTCAAAAAACTGTAATAAGTAGGTCCTGTTTCTGCGCAAGGGATTAGCTGGAGTCTGCCTTCTGAGGGAGAGCTTTTAGTGCCTCCGCAATTTCTAGGCCGGGATGGACAAACTTGGCAACAAACACAAACCGGTGCTGTAAACTGCTTTTTTGGTCTTGTTGCAATATATAAGACCGGAGCTGAGGCTCTTTTATTCAAAAAAAAAAAAATGGTGCTTCAACGCAGGAAGAACAAGGAACTGTTTTGGCAAAAATAGAAGTTTCTCATGCTAATCTGGAACTGTTAAAGCTTGTAGATGTCTGAATGATGCATTCTATATTTCACAACTTTGAGTGTTTGGAACAATAAATCGCCTCCGTCTTGGACACTCTCATGAGGTAGGACGTTGTTGTTGTTGTTTCCTATACATGAAAATGTGATTTTCTTCATCCCCTTGGAGTCTTACCTGATTAAATGTTTAACGGGAGGGCAACGCATGGCATGAAACTTTTGCATCAAGTACTGACCATCCATCTCCTAATTCAGACAGAAAGAGCACTGAAAATCTTGAAACTATTCTCACTGGAAAAATGATTTGGAAGTGACATCATATATGTTGAGTTGAGAAAACACTATATATGTACATGGCAACTTTTGAAACTTTCTTTTGTTACAATAAAATCTAAATCCATCAAACAGGCTTACATGTATTTCATAAAAAAAATACTTACATGTATATATGAGTACCCTGTTTATAGTATGTTCTTACTAGAAATAGTGTTTTTGGTGTTGCATTAGCATTTAATAACAATGAAGCCTCCTTGTTTGTTTTTGTCAGGAACAACAATCTTGATGCTTTGCCAATAATGAATGTCCAGATTCAGCGGAGGATGGCCACTATACTACCTACTTAATTTTTGTAAACGCTCCTATTTTGTTGAGTTTTAGTTCATAGCTGCGATGAGGAAGTTATATGCTCAAAATTAATTAATATATCTGAACCTGATGTTGACATTGATTTATGAATGCATGCTTCCTATATGATTGGATAGAATATTTGTTGAAATTGGGACGATTTAACTGATGGTTTCTATGAATTAGTAGACATATTTTTTTCACAAAACCCCTTGGAACAAACCTTTGCTTGAGATTTTAAGACTTGATTTGTTGTTTTGTTGGCATGCCAGCCTCCTTTGATTCAATAGTGGCTTGGATATTATTTTGCTCCCGTTGCAACGCACGGGCACTATCCTAGTGACAAATTATGCCTTAAATTGCAATGAACTATAATCGTTGTAAAAGAAATTAAAATTCATACACCTAATAAAGCCTTGTGTGACAACTGCACCAATCTTTAATAACAACGTATCAAGTGCAAACCAACATTTTCGTGTAAATCATACAAACTATTACTAATCTAGATCACATGATGTTGACGCAAGAAGGCACGGCGAAGAGGTGAGAGAGGAAATTTTTAAAAGTGTAATTAGGAGCGGGCGGTTAAGCATAAAATTAACTAATCCTTTTGCGCTACTTGAATCAACGTCATGCGATACAAATTAGAAGTTTGCAAATTTATACGAAGAGGTTGGTTTGGCACTCACTTAGATATGTTTCCATCTTTATATACTGCCCAATGACATGTAGGGCCACGTGAGAAAACCATCTCGTTGACATCTGGGCCCCACATCGTCCGTGGCGACTGCCTACACGTGAACCAGCTACCGCAGTAGCGGCATCTCTTCTGTTCCCATCTCCTCCGCCTCCGTCTCAATCTCGCCCGGCCACCGCATCTCCACCACCTCCTCCGCCCTCCGCCGCCGCCGCTGCCGCTGCCGCCGCCGTTGCCGATGGCCCGCCTCCTCACGCAAACCCTGACCCTAGCCCGCCCCGCCGCCTCCCCCTCCACCACCACCGCCTCGCTCCGCGGGCTCGCCACCAAGGTCGAGATCATCGAGATCGACCTCACCGACGACGACGCCGGCAGCTCCTCGGCGCACGGCGCCTCCTCCGCCTCGCCCCCGTCGGTCGGGATCCGGCGCCTGGAGGAGGCGATCCACGGCGTGATGGTGCGCCGCGCCGCGCCCGACTGGCTGCCCTTCGTGCCGGGCGGGTCCTTCTGGGTGCCCCCGCTGCGCCGCCCGCACGGCGTCGCCGAGCTCGTGGGCCGGATCGCGGCCGCCGGGGCTCCGACGGGGTCGCCGAGCTCGTGGGCGGTATCGGGGCTGCTGGGGGTACCGAGGGGGTTGCCGGGCCCGTTGGCGGCGCGGTCGATGTCGTGGAGCTCGACCACCTGCCCGTGCCCGAGGAGCAGGCGCTTTGCTTCTCCACCACACGCGGCTGGCCCTCGGCCGCTTTCTTCGTCGAAGGTGAGTCCGGTTCGTGATCTGGTGCTTAGAATTTCACATGCTCTGGCGTCTGACCTATTGGTGCCATGTTTTGTAAGCAAAAATAGCTGTGGATCTTTGTGTCAGAAAGACGAAACTTTTCACTTCAATTATATTTTATATATATGCACCTTGTTTTATCAGATGTGTAGGGGGATTATTGTTGTGTGTTGGCCTTGCTCTGTATATATGGCTGTTGCGTGTTAGCTGTTACTCACCAAATTAGCTTTAGGTGGTGTTTAGCTGTGACTCGCCAAATTGTCTTTAGGTGGTGTTTGTATAATGGGATATGTGGGGTGGGAATGGGAAATGTTGTGGAGGAATGGAGAACACGGGGACTCTGGGGTATAGGTAAATGGGTATCCTGCCGATTCAATTCAAGTGGGAGAGGTGGGTTACATCTGGGAAATGAGAACGGAAGTGCAGCGCTTTCAAACTGATCTCCTTTGTTGTATTCATTGCCTGCTGTAGTGGTTCCAACTTCCCAGGTAGCCATGGCAATCTCGGCGTGTGCTTCTGGGGGATGAGAATTTTTACATGACAGTATTGTCGATGTGTTAGAAGGGCAGGCCTGGTGCAGTGGTGAGAGCTGTCTCACTGAGTCACCAGGTCGTGGATTCGAAGCAGCCTCTCCGCAGATTTTGCCGGGGGGGCCCTTCCCCAGAGCCCACTCGCGTGGGAGCCTCCAGCACTGGGTCGGGTCTGCCCTTTTTTTAGTGTTGTCGATGTGTGCCCATGGTGAACATAGCCATCATCTTCGGCCTTGTCGTCCAATGGCCAGGTCTGTGGTCTTCAGTTTCGGCTCCAGCACCTGCGGCTAGCCACACCTGTGCTCAAGAAAGGGCGCACCAGCAGGACCTGACCATTAACAAAGCTACCATCTTTGGTTGGGGGGTGGGGGACACTGGGACGCAGCAGCTGCTAACCCTGCTTAGTGCCTCTTTATCTTGTTCTTCTTTGCTTTCTATGGACTTCCAAAATATATGACCCAATCAACTCAAAGATAATGACCATGTCAAAAAAAAAAACTCAAAGATAATGAGTATCCAGCATGCTTCATTAAAAGGATTGGAGGATGTTAGCAATCTCTTGAGTGGATTAGGGAAAGCAAGCACAGCTGGAATTTGCATTACTATGCAATTCTCTATGTTTGTTTCTTGTATTACAAATGTAATGTTAGCTTTTAGCTCATAAGCCAGTTGTTTCGAGGAAGAAGAAAGATCTTTTACTGCTCTCCTGGATGTAGATTTGTAAATTGTTTGATGATAAGACAACCAATCCTTCAAAGAGGATTAAATTCAGGTCATCCTGTCACGTGCTCATCACTATGGTAAAAGTTGTGCTCTGATTCTTGTATATGGATGCATTGAAAAGTTTCGGGGTAATATCATTTAGCCTTGGTCCATTTAAGCGATGGAGCTCTGCTCCCAAAAGCTAGTTGTATTGGCATTTCTGCTGGGTGACTATTGTCCAAGTATTAAACGCACTGTAAATGTTTATCTGGTGGCTTTCACTCATGACATGGCTATCTGCTGCACAAGGGTTGCCCTAGACTTCCAAATTTTAGGATGCCAAGTATCCATGATGCTTTGGTTGGCAAGTGGTTGATTCTTGAATGTCCTAGAATATTTCTTCTATCTTGCAAAACCAAGCCAAGTAGCACTATTCTGTTAATCTAATCGCCTGACAGTGTGATTCAATATATAGGCATGCCTTTAAGACCAACTTAATTTTGTTGCTACTACCTTTAGAGCTTAGTTTGGAGTAAATAATTCTTGGGACAGCACTCTTTAAACATGTTGCAATTGATGATGTTTATACCTCTCCATCATCATCAAGTAAACTAGGTGGAAACCCTGCGCATTGCTACGGGAATCGCCGATGAAATTATACTACTTATATTTACTAATATGATTTAATAAATGTCATAATAATACATGTTGGTGGATGATTTTTAGCATTTTAATGTGGACAACTAAATATATGTTAGTAAATGATGTGGTTTACAAATGTCAATAGCTTGAATGAAACATAATGGGAGGTGTTAGTTGGATGTGTTAGTGGACACTTTGCATGGCAAGAGAAATAGCTAGTGGGGTTTATCTTTATAAGAGATATAGATGGAGTATAAACCTATTCGACTTAAAAAAAAAAAAAAAAAAAAAAGAATTTATAAGAGGATGCATACATGCGCTTTATAAGCTAATCTATCGTAGTTATTTTTGATGTCTTAGAAGTTAGAGCAAACTGTTACCATGGTTGTGTCATATGTGTTGCAGTTGTCTTCTATATGTTTCAGTTTTATCTCTCATGGTAGATACTGGTATGATGTTTTAGTTGTAATGTTTCATGAATGTAATGATATATCGAGAGGATGAACAATCTTTTGCTTCATTCTTGTGTGCACACATGCAAAATCATCAGTGATGAGTAGTAATTTCATTTGCTTAACTTCAACATCATATTATATTATTTGCTTATCTGCATGGTATATCATGTTCAAGGGAAAGCTCCACATTCAAGAAGGAAATCGAGGAAAGGTGCAACTCAAACTGATGATGAAGAAAGCTGATTCGTTTGTGCTGCATTGCAAGGGGTAAGATGATTTTTACTTTCATTAGGAACTTCATAGTAACCAACATACTGTCTTAATGTGTTTACTACCTCTATTAAAATTTCTTCATGTTTGTTTTTTGCTGCTTGCTTTAAGTAATACTGTTTTTAGTGGCGAGGTTTATAGGTGATTCTATTATAATCTGCACCTGATTATTCCCATTTGCAGTTGTTGCCTATGGTTGTGCTGCCATTTAATGCTTGTAAGGAAAAATGACCTATTTGGGGGTTTCCATGTATTTAACTAGTGCAGTTTAGAGAAGGTGCAGTCTTAATCCAAAGCTCAAAATTGGCCAGCCTTTTTGTATTCAGCTTATATCCATTCCCCGTGAGATTTCCTTATTCCCTTCGGTATCATAAACTTCCCCATTGTGATATTATGACATTGACGTGTCTGTTGATTCTGTGAACTGTCATGTCAGATATGCCAAAAAGTAATTTTGCCAAAGCACATTTCTCTTTCCATGTGCTTCTTCATGGATTGTGTTTTAAATATTAGACAGATGTAGGGTTGCTTATTAATACACAAGGAAATTGCAATAATCAAATCAGAATTATATTTCGATCACAGAAAAAGAAATTTTATTTCATTTGCTGAAATACTTGTTTTTGACTAATAGATTGATTCTTTTTTAGACTAGTAATCTTGTTTGTGCCTCTGCAAAATGCCCATCAGAACAAAAATGAGCTGGAGGCCACCAAATTTTGGTGGATTTTCAGTTCTGAAATTGGTAACAATTTGTTGGTGCTTACAGATAGTGAGGTTCTGTTAATGTATATTTTGTTGATAAAGGACTCCTTAATTCATGCAGTACCCCTATCCCTTCATGCCACAGCCTTACTGATCATACCTGCAGTGCACTAACTGCTGCCATGTATGGTGGTAATTGCTGCCTGCGCCACAGGTTTCTGTGACATTTCTTGACCTGATAATTAAACTTTGGCCTACAGGAATAGGCCTCAGATGAAGTAACATAGTTTATGTCTTGCAGGCTAAAATTCAAGTAAATGAAATTTACAGGTTAGATATGGAAATGTTCCCTTTTTTATGAATGATTCTGCCACATCTCTTCATGCAACATGGCTGGAGCAAGAATGGCTGCTCCTACATGCTTGGATATATGGGGACAAACATCTTGTCACACTAGGAAAATCGAAACTATGCAAACAGTGAGATTCTGGTGGACAAGGCCATAGATTGGAATGGTGTAGTTATACTCACTGGTGAGGTTGAGGTCTAGCACCAGCAGAATCTTGTTATTATTGATGCCTGAGATGGGTTTTGTAAAATTCTCTTCCAGTTCTTTCACTTGATTCCTATAGTCTTGAAGGCACAATTATTCATCATAAAATGTCATGCAAATTAACTGGCCATAAGATAAAGAAAATTTATATAAACCAGATGTTGACTGATTTTTAGTTAGTTTTATGTACTTAACATTTGTTATCTGCACAAGAAGAATCGTATTTGATATCATGCTGCCCGCATTGGCCAGGCTCCTACAAGAAAACACACTGCAGAGTTTGAGGACTCTGCCATGATCAATGTATCAATGTACATATGGATGGCAAGGAGCCTATTGCTGGTAAACCCATGACACCTGCTACAGTTGATGTTGCCTCATCCATCCTGCAAGATGAATCTGTAAATTTGGTCTGAAGCTCAGGTCGTTATGTATCAACAAATCCTGGCACGAAGGATTTGTTTTGTAATAAATAAGCATTGCATGGAGCTGTCTGCTGAATGTGTGCTACGCTACATGCAATACTGAGCTCAGCATCAGGCCATCAGTCCAGAAGCTGTACTTGAATAAAGATTCTGGATGGCTCCTTGTGCCAACTAGGAACAATGTAAAATTGATGTAAGCATCTCTACCCAGTGCCCACTCCTGATCCATGTAAAACTAAATTCTTACTTAATTGTTACTGTTCTTTGCACATGTATGATGTTTGATTTGTAAAAACAATCTTAAATTCTTACTCATTTAGCCCAAATACATGAATAGGTTTGGAATGCAAAATAGAGGAATGAAAACAAGTCAGAATAGCTGTTCGGATGAGTTGCATTTTTTTCCAAAACAAGAAACAATGAGGTTTTAATAAATGATTTTTCTATGATTTTTCTTGGGAATCAAATGCAAAGGAAAAGTTTCCTATTTTTTCATGGAAATGATTCTTGCGAACCAAAGGGTGCTATGCTAGTCGAATTATATTCTCTAGACGGTGCTATTGGTAGGAAAGTGTAAGAAGAGTGAAATATTTGTAGACAATGCTATTGGTAGAAAGGTGTAAGAGTGGAATTTCGGAAATATGCAATGACATGGGTTGTGTAAGAGTAGTGAAATTTTGGAAATATTCATCATGAATATATGTGTTATTTTCACCCTGTTTCAACGTATGATCATAATAGTAATAATACTAGCAGGAGACCCCGTGCAGTTGCGCGGGTGTAGGGAGTCGTTACAGTAATAAAAGGTTGTGCTACTAAATATGTAAAATTCTGTTTGGTACCGAAAGTATACTGCAGAAGCATGAGGCAGTAAAACAAAGTGAATATGTACATATAGGATGCAGCTCGAACCACGAAAACTGTGCTCTGTAAAGAACATGTAAACATAGGCTGCAGCTCGAATCACCAATTTGTATTACTGCTGATGGGAGCGGCGTCGATGCAGCTAATCGCGGAATGCCTGTAAGAGTATTCAGCTTCAGTTTGTAGTTTAGTAAAACAATGGATTTTCTAGGGGCACAATTTCAGATGCGTGGCGAGGATTGCATGGCGGCGGCGCCGACTGATGCGAAGATGCTGGGGATGGTTCTTTTTTTTTTTTTTTTTTTTTTCCGTTTGCAAGGATGCGGGAGGGATCTGGAAGGTGGAATACGTGGACGAAGACGGTGCTGAGTCTATGGATCGGACGGTTACATGTGTGGTACTGTGCTTGGTACAGTATGCAACAGTGATATGTGAGAGGGATTTGCAACTGTGCTTGGAACAGTGCTATTGTGAGAGGCCTACCGTTCTACAACTCTAAGTGTATTAGTGTATTAGTAAGATTAAAAAAACCACCACCACCATCTAAGATGTAGTCTATTCTAGTACTTAGGGTTCCTAGCCTAGCTTGACGAGTGTCTTCTGTTTAGGCTGTCATCGAGCTTGGCCTAGGCAGAGAAACATAGCAACCCCTAGGTTTCCATAACCAGAATATATGGTGTTTTAGTATACCATACACATGTCATATGCTGCTCCCTGCTTGCAGCACAACATCCAGAAAGGAGATGACAAAGGACAATGCTTGAGACACATAAAGCGCACTTAGTCCATCCTAAGTGCACTAAGACCCACTAAATTCACCATGTGCCGTGTACTTAAAGAAACTAAAGGAGCTCATTAATCCGTCAAGAAAATCTGGATCCTGGTAGCGTGATCATCATCATCACCACCATGTCTTTTGTTCACTTGTGGCCTTTCACCAAGCCCACAACAACTCATGATTTCAGGCCATGGCTTGTAATCTTTGATCTTCTAAATCAAGAAGGCAAAGCCAAGTCCAAAGATCTTGTTCTTTCTTAACACTCAAGATTGTCCATTCTTCTCCCCTGTTCTTGTGAATGCATGCATATCTTGTGCCCTTTGTGAGGGTAGTTTGTTGGGGCAGGCATTAGATGATGCCAAATTAGGTGGCTCCAACCGAAGGCATGAGGGAGGTGTTGTAGGTGGCCCCACTCCTAAAGACATGTGAGCACATGAACCTTGACCTAATGGCAGCATGGAACTACCTCCTATTTGTTCTTCAGTTTACTAATGTGCATTATAAATAGCATAGCCAAGTGAACGGCACCAGGAAAAGTGTAAGTGTCTGACTAAGAGTGTGATCTTGCTTTTCTTTGTGACCGTCTTCCTTTTCATTATCAGCCGGCCGTAGCATCGAACACAATGTGCACTCACGTTGGAGTTACATGCGATCTATTTTTGTTTACCTTTGTTGTTAGAAAAGTAGATATGGGTCATAGTAGTTGTGTTGTCCAACTTATGATTTGAAATAACAAGGCATCGTCCCCACAATCTTCCAGTGATATTAACTGCTACCCTACATCAATCTTTTCTTTAAAAAAATTACTTCAGCGCACGTCATGCAATTATTATAATAGTTATGTGCATCAGTTGGCTGTCATTAAACTAATAATAACAATAAATGTCTAGTATGCCTTGCAACGGTTTGCAATAGAGAAAATTGTGAGCAAACTAAATTTTTATTTGTTATCTTGAATAATATTTACATTTTCACTTAAAATTAAAAGGTTGTACTCCCTCTAGTAAAAGATAAATTTGTAGAAGTACATGTGTTTTTGATCCAGTTGGCGCCTGAAGAATACTCCCTCTAGTAAAAGTATGGGTGTTTTGAACTGACAAATCTCTAATATGCATATCTTTGGCCACTATTTTCCATTCAAATATATTCATAAACTCAACAGGGTTTTGAGATTATGGAAGTAATATGTTTTTCATCAAGGCAATCGATATACGTGAGTACCCCTCTGTTCCAAACTATAGTTTGTTTGACTTTTTTATCTTAACTTTGACCACTCATCTTATTCAAAAAACTTGTACAAATATAATTAAATTTAAGTCATTCTTGAAGATATTTTGTTAATAAAACAAGCCATAACAAAAGAAATGATATTTGACACAAATTTTTTAATAAGACGAAAGTGGTCAAAGTTGATATCAAAAAAGTCAAACGAACTACAATTTGAAATAGACTAGTATTAATTATGTTTCCAAACCAAACATTTAATTAGCTAGCCATTGGTAGTCATATCGAGAACACATGGAGTTTACTGATGCAACAACTTACCTCCGATTTTTTCTTTTTTCATTGGATGGCATTACAGCTTTGATATGACGTGACTAGAGCTTTGTTTTTTTAAACTGAAGTCCAAACAAACTATATGAACTATTACTTTTAAAGTTTTCCAAGACAATTTCACTTTCAAATAGTACATATGCCATCTTTTGCAACATGATTGATAGTCCTATCATTAAATATATGACATTTAGTAAAATCGAATTAACTAGAGGAATACCCTATTCATTGCAACGGGACATTTTAAGGAATAAAGTTGTTCAGCATGTATGAGATATGCTGTTAAATTTGGCAAGTTAATATAAGAATCTACCACCCTTGGTTCCAAATAATATGTCGTTTTAACTTTTTCTAGATATATAGTTTTTGCTATGCTATCTAGAAAACCAAAGCAACCTACAATTTATTAGGGAGGGAGTAATAAAAAGAAAAGATTACAGAATATTAGATCCAATTATAGGAGGATTACAGAATATTAGATCCAATTAAAGAAAAGATTACAATTTATTAGATCCAATTTCCAGGTTTTGGCTAGGCTCCTTTGGGCTTCACTTCCAGTCATGGAGGAGGCGAAGCCGGAGGTGGCACAAATTGTGGCTTCTCCTAGATCCGCGTTCATTTTGGCAAGATAGCGGAGAATGACTCCTATGAACAATGGTTGTTAGGGAACTGCTCCAATACCCCTCTCTCTAAAAAATAGCACTAATCTCAAAGCAGCCCATATAACTTATATTTTCTTAATTAGTTTTTCTCTTAGGCTCCGATGGGTCCGGCCGGTTCATTCTCAACCCAGCCCGTCTACAGCCCTGACCATTCATCCAACCCAGCCCGACTACATGCTCACGAATTGAGCTGCACCCATTCGTTCGCACAGACCAACGACATGCTGCTGATGCAACACCATGAACTCAAGGAAATGCATAATCCGCTCCTTGACGCCACAAGAGCGGGCAGGCACCACATGAGCTTTGTAGACGTACGCTAGCAACTATAGCTAGGTCCAGGGACTGCAATGAGGCGGCGGCGGTCCCCTAGCGGCTGGCTAGCCAGGACCCGTACGTATTCCAACTCAATGACTCCTCCGGGAAGAACAGCAATCCGACTTGGTGCACCAGCACCTGAGTTGGTCTTCTAACGATGACGTGCGGCGATGCCGGCGTGCCGCAACAGCTCACTTCGTAGACGAGGAATCAAAATGCCGAAGAAAGGGGATCTGGAAGATGTGTTCTCGGTTTTGGATTAGGGTGGTTGATGGACACGGGTTGAGGCTGAACGGGCAGGCCCATGCGGGTCCTAGTAGGGAAAATAATAAGGAAAATATAATTAATTAGATTGGTTGCTTTGAGATGCGTGCTAATTTTAGAAAAAGGAGTATTGGAGCAATTCCCATGTTGTTATAGTATGATGTGTAGGAGGAGTTGGATCCGCAAGAAGCTCGGTCAAAAGTCACCCTTAGTAGAGTACAAGTGTAGTACCTTGATACTCCCTCCATCCCTAAATAAGTAATTGCTAGAATTGTCTTTCAAACCTTTTAAACTTTGACTAAATTTCTAGAAAAAAACATAGTGTTGAATAAGTACCATTAGATTTATCATAGAATATATTTTCACAAGGTGTCCATTTTATGTTATATATGTTGTTACACTTTTCGATAGAAGTTAGTCAAACTTAAAAAGGTCTGACTGGCATGGATTCTAGGAATTGATTTATTTGGGAAAAGAGGGAAAAGCTTACATCATGCAAAGTTTATAGCTTGCATGCAAAGATTGAAAGTTAGTGGTGTTTACTATTATTGTAAGAATATAGATATAGGATAAAGGGTTTAGGGTTTAGGGTTTAGGGTTTAGGGTATGCAAAGATTGAAAGTTAGTGGTGTTTACTTGTTATTATAAGAATATAGATATAGATATAGATATAGATATAGATATAGATATAGATATAGATATAGATATATTTGAACTAATTGGATTTTCGAAATAAAACTTCTAATATTTCAAAAAAGGCAGACTTCCTTTGGTTATTGAACCAGGGAAGACTGCTAAGTTTGCAACTGAATGCAACATTGCAGTCAGGGGAAGTGTGCCCATATTTCCACACTGGAAGGAATACACGAAGGAAAGTTCGAAGCCTATGGTCAAAGCATACATAGATCTTGTTTGTGTAAGTGTTCAAACTTGCCTCTTTACATTGTCTATTTTCCACTATTACATTGTCTATTCAATATTAAGTACTAATAATGTTGTTAACTGCAGTCCAAGTTTGAAGTGGATAGAAAATCAAAACATGTGAAAAGAGCATGTTTGGCTATGCTGAAGAAAGTTGTTCGTCAGCAGTGCCATAAGCTAAAGAAGAAGTATTTTGATGCTTGTCCACTACATCAGGTGCCCAAGACATCTCCTGTGTCATTTATGACTAATGCCCAATGGGAGAAACTTGTCAATTACTGGAAAACTGAGAGCAAAATGGTAAGTTCATGCCACTGACCAAATTCTGATGTTGATATCATAATCTTATGTTGATCTGATATGTGCCTAACATTACTACTTTGTTGGTGTAGCTGACTTGTGAGAAAAACAAAGATAACAGAAGCCAAGTGCAGTATCACCAGACAACTGGTTCTTGCAGCTATGAAATGCATCTTATAAAATTGGTGAGTACAAATAACAAGCACTTGGCTTAGTCATACCGCTTGATTGGTCTCGTGTTACAAATTGGTTTTCATGGCTTATGCGCAGCCTTTGATTGCTTCTAAACAAACTGCACAAAACTTTTGCAGCAGTTACATCACATGTCAATTAGTTTAATTTATTGCTGGTTGTCTATGTTACAAACAAAAAGATTCAACATCAGTTTTTTCAAATTGTCCTTGTTTTCAATTCATTTTCAGGCAAACAAGTATCAAAACGAACCACCAAATCTGCTGGATATTTTTAAAGAGACTCACTACAGCAAAAAGAAAGGGTTCACTCCTACAGTTCAATCTGTTCTTGTAAGTAAAGTAAAAATTAGTGCATAATCAAATGATACATGAGCTCCATGAATGTCATGTTCATTTATCTATGTATCTCATCCACTGCTAGGTTGAAATGGAGGGTAAGATAAATGCTCCTGTAGGTGATGGTGAGGAACCAAAGGATGTGACTGATGTTGTCTCTTAGGAAGACTAAGAAGAATAGCTTTCTGGTAAATATGGGGATAAAAAGCTCATCTGCTGGTGAGGAGAATGCTGAAAGTCAGCGTGAATTAGAAGCTGAACTGGAGGCGGAGAAGGAGACAACAAGTAAACTTAGGGAGCTTCTGAAGGCCCAGCAGCTGCAGATGGAAGACATGATGAAGAAGTTCCAGGAAGGTGAAATAGCAAGGGCTACGCAGGATGAGGAGTATAAGAAAAAGCAAGCTGAGACAAGATGCACCGATTAGGGGTCTCGATGTCCATGATTCCAAAGCAAATCCAAGGTAAAGTTGTGCTTGGCTTCCTAGCCTGCAGCACCCAGCTGGTGGGTTGTTGTTTGAGGGTCGATGCATTTTGGCAAGTGGTGCTTTTGGATTTTGAATGTTTCGGGAATGTTTGAACTTATGCAATGTCGGCCTATGGTGTCTCAACTTTTGTGTATTGGTTTGTGAACTTATGTAATGTCAGGCCGATAACCTTTGGCAAGTAGTGCTTGCAGCTACTTGACTTTCAATGATTTTATTTGAACTTATGTAATTTGGTGTGGTGATCCTCAAATGTAACTGATCTGTGACCTTTAATGGTGATCTGTGATGCTATATTTAATGTATTTGTGACGTTAAGTGATCGACCAGTGACTACCTATGACGATTTGGATGTGGTTTCAATTTAAATTTGAATTTGAATATTGTTGGCAAAATTTTAAATTTGAATTTGAATTTTTTACCAAAAAATAAATTTGAATATTAGGCCAATTCTTTGTTGCACATGGTCTAGCCTAGTAGTATGGGCCTAATTAGAAAGAAAAAACTACAGAAAATATGGGCTTAATTAGTGGACTGAAGAACTAATGGGCCTCCTCTAGAATGGGCTGGCATAGGCCTAGCGATGACATGGCAAGGCAGCTGCCACATCATCACCAAGTGACATGGCAAACAATGATGTGGAACAAATCCATGACGTTTAAGTTCATCACTATAGGCTTTGGCTATTGTTCCTGATCATGTATTCCATGACGAAATGAAATGGCAATCGGTGACGGCTCTAGTTGGTCCAGCAAATGTATGATGTGAGATACATGACGTATTTTTCGATCGTCACGGCAAGTTACCCGTGATGTATTTTTGACTGTCTATGACGAAAGTGATCGTCATGTAAAGCACCATTCCTTGTAGTGGTGCATGAGCAATTGTGCACCCACAAGCCAAGTTATTGAACTCATATGTATATTTAGAGAGATGATGTACCTAAGTGCACCCATTGCCATGTTTATATACTATTTGCGTATTTTACTTGATTAATGGTAGCACTAGTACAATAACAGTTTGGTGAGGCGTTCAAAATCGATTATCGAAGGGCATGTAAATTGATTATCAGAGATGATTATACTATTTGCTTCTATCACCTCGTTTGTGTTAATCATGACATATACTGAGACATAATGTCCATTGTTGTTAATTAGAATAAAAAAGAAACCACCGACACACAAGGAACAAATATCAGTTTATCCTCGTTTTTAGTGAACACTGCAATGTATCATGGAAAATATTTTCATATAAACTCATCCTGACATTATATGCCATTTGTATTTTGTTTTGTTCTTAAAACTAGACGTGATAAAGACTATCCCAATAAGAAATGCCTATACATGAATATTACAAACACAAGATAAATTGTCATTCTATAACCTTTTGAGCCATTTTCTACATAATCTTCCGTTGATTTGCTAGAAAAAAAAAACCCCTGGATCTAGAGGGGTAGGAGGAGGAGAGGGATGTGGGAAACTTGATCTCAAGATAGGTTTGATGTAAAAATAGTAAAATATAAGGACGACGGGAAAAAAAAAAGTATAAGCTATGTACAAGCTATGGTCACGTCTCATATAAGACATAGGTACACAAGAGTAAAAGGCGTGACTCTGATGCGTTACCCGTTTTAGCGTGACCCAGTCACGCTACCACGACCAGCATAGCTCAACTTCCCACAATAACGCCATCTATATAGATACGTTTTCCGTTACCCTCTCTTCTCAAATCACACTATTGTAACGCGATTATAAATTTGACATGATATAATAAGTATTTCAAAGTGTCCAAAATAGCTCCCTTTGAATAGAGCTATTTTGTCATTGGATCGATGGAGGGCCATTGATTTAGAAATGGATATTTACAAATCAACTCCCGCTCTATCCGAGTAAAAGCTATACTTTATTAGAAATGAAATTGAGTATTCCGTAAATCATTCCATCAAGCCACTAAGCTAACCTTTTATGACCCACGAATGACGAACCGAGTATCGTTTTTAGTAAACACGGCAATGTATCATGAAAAATATTTTCATATAAAATTGATTTTGACATATAAATGCCATTTGTATTCTGTTTTGTTCTTAACAAAAACTAGATGTGATAAAGGTAACAAATGCCTATACGTGAATATTATGAACTAAGACAATATGTCATCCTATAATCTTTTCTGAGCTATTTTCTTTGTAATCTTTGGTTGATTTGCTAAAAGAATACCGGATCTAGAAGGAGTAGGCCGAGGAGGAGGGACATGAGAGACCTAAGTAAAATATAAGGATGACAAAAAAAAAGGTACAAGCTATGGTCGCGTCGCATATAAGACATAGGTACACAAGAGTAAAAGGCGTGACTCTAATGCGTTACCCGTTTTAGCGTGACCCAGTCACACTACCATGACTAGCACAGCTCGACTTCCCACAATAACGCCATGTATAGATACGTTTTCCGTTACCCTGTCTTCTCAAATCACACTATCATAACACAATTATACATTTAACATAATATAATAAGTATTCCAAACTGTCCAAAATACCTCCTCAGTGAAATTATACCACACCACGTGCTTTTGTGTTTTTTTATTTCAAAAACAAAACATTTTTTTAGGTTAAAAAAATATCCTTAGCTTGGTACGTGTAGTTAACCACTCGCCACCAGGCCCCCTCTCCATTTCCTTCTCTCCTCTCCCTAATTGCCTACGCGGTCGCTCACTTCCTCCTCTCTCGCCCCCGTTCCCCCCGCGTGCGCTCTCCTCTCTCGCGAGGAGTGAGGACGACTGGGGGCGACCGCCGCCGCCGCAGGTGCCCAGCTCTTCTCCGTGCCCTTCGCCACCTCTTCTCAGCCCCCGTCGCCGGCGACGAGCACCCGCCAGGTACGCGGCACGCCGACCCCGTCTCATCATCCCCCTAACTAAAGCCACCTGCATTCGGATCTGATCTAGTTGTAAGTGTAGCATATGCGTCTAGTATTTTCCTACTCGCTTCGATTTTCCTTCCTCGTTATGAGGCTGGATCTGGCGCTGGTTCTTGGATCTGGGAATGGCGCCATTGCTTTGTCTGTCCGCGTGGGGCGCGATTCGTCTCGTGGATGGGCTGGGGAGATTGCTCGTCTCGGTTCACTTCGGGGCGTAGGAATTTGCGCTACTTTTATTTACTTTGTTCATAGATTTTTTTAGTTTTTAGTTTTTAGCTCCAGGTTGGTGCGAAAGCATAGTAAGAAAAAATCGGGCTTTGTGCGAGCTGTGCAATTTTTTTTTGTTCGAGAGAGAGGTGGTGGGGCCCTGATTGCTGGAGGGTGTGCATGTGCTGGCGCTATTGCTTCATGTCGAAATTATGTTGGCAAGTACCTGTCAAGTTCTTTGCCCGGGCTTTAAGCTATACTCTGTGATCTGGTGGTGTCGGTGGCGTGGTGGTTGTTTAATCCCGCTGCCCGTACTGGTCGAAATCATCATTTGGTAGGCACGGTTTTTTTTTCTTTCTTTTTGCTCTTACGTGGGATGCACTTTGTGCCGCTGATGTGTGTGACCGTCGCTGTCGGGTTTTTCTTGGGGTGTTTAGTTCTTTGACTGCGCGGCGGTCAGGATCGCTGTGGCGTCACCTCCACTCCACAAATCCTGCCTGTTTTGAGGCCTTTGTCTCTACTCTTTAGCTTCTTTTGGCCATTTTGGGTCAGAAATGGGTCTTATTTTATAATGATGATGCGTGTTACACCATTTCGTTGCTGAAACCTGAAATGGTGCTGCCAAAGCCACAGGTTTACCTCGAGGAGTGTTTGCTGTGCCTACTTGTGTCTATATTTCTGTTCGGGCTGTATTTTGTACCATGGAATAAGTTTTGCATTGCAGTTCAGGTGTGTAACCCGGACAGTTGTGGTTGGCTAACACATATGCACACACCACTTTTCCTATTGTTAGCCTAGTTAACCCCACCTAACTTAGCCACACAGTATTTAGGCAAAGGCAGCAAAGCTTATTTAAGATAATTCAGCTTGTCGCTGCTCTGCTAATGCCAAGTATTTGCTCTTTGTTGTAAACGTGGTATCAAGTTAGTCTAGCTACTTTATATAGTTTTTTATTCCGAATCAGTGGGAACATGTTTTGGAAGTATTCGTGCCAGCCAGTTTTACGTTAATATGTAAACGCTAATGCTAATGCCCTGGCAACATGCTTTGGAAGTATTCGTGCCAGCCAGTTTTACGTTAATTTGTAAACGCTAATGCTAATACCCTGGCAACATGTTTTGGAAGTATTCGTGCCAGCCACGTTTTACACTACTATGTATAAATGCTAATGCTAATGCTAACGCTTTACGTTACTATGTAACTGCTAACGCCCATCTATTAGTTAATTTATACTTATTGAAGCATCTCTGCTGTGCAATCAGCTGGTTTGCTCCTTGCATTACATGGTAGAACGCTATCAAAAGCTTCCTCTATGATCGCTTTGATCCTTGCAAATCTTTGTCAGGGTGATACTTTTGTTCTCAACCTTTTTCCTGTGCTGTTTGCTTTAAAGCTGTTCCATCTGGATGTCATCTGCCAAATCTGTCACGCATAACCTTTTCTTTTCAGTACCAGTGATATGATCAAGTTTCTCTTGTTTTCATCTTTCAGTTGCTGATGCAAGGCTTACAAAAGTTTAACAGTCTCACTTGACGCAAAAGGAACACAATCACTCTAAAGGATTAGACAGTCATTTCAGAGCATGGGTTCACGGTTTCCATCCCACCAGCTAAGCAATGGCTTGTATGTCTCGGGCCGACCTGAGCAACCTAAAGAGAAAGCCCCAGTCATTTGCTCCTCGGCTATGCCGTACACTGGTGGGGACGTAAAGAAATCTGGAGAACTTGGAAAGATGTTTGATATCCACAGGAAGTCTGGTCAATTGGGCAATCAACCTTCAAGGAATACTTCCTTCGGTGGTGCTGCCAACAGCTCTGGACCTGTTTCTAATGCTGTCGGTCGCTCCAACTATTCTGGTTCCATTTCGTCTGCAGTTCCTGGTACTGGAGGCTCTTCTAGAACAAAATCTAATTCTGGACCTCTCAATAAGCATGGAGAACCAACAAAGAGGTCGTCTGGCCCCCAATCTGGTGGAGTAACCCCAATGGCCCGTCAGCACTCTGGCCCTCTGCCTCCTGTACTACCTACAACTGGGCTAATCACATCAGGTCCTATCACCTCTGGTCAGTTGAATTCATCTGGTGCTCAACGGAAAGTATCAGGCCCTCTTGATTCTAGTGTATCAATGAAGATGCGTACCACCTCTTTTGCACACAACCCAGCTGTCACAAATCTCAATGTGGGAGACGGTTACTCGATTAAGGGCAGCATTCCGACCACAATAATCTGGCTGGTCGCGTTGCTCTTTTTGGTTGGGTTCGTAGCTGGTGGCTTCATTCTTGCTGCTATTCATAATCCGATCTTGCTTATAGTCGTGGTGGTGATATTTGGTTTTATTGCTGCACTGGTGACCTGGAATATTTGCTGGGGAACAAAAGGTGTGATTGCGTTTGTCAGTCGCTATCCTGATGCAGACCTTAGAACCGCAAAAGATGGAGAGTATGTGAAGGTTACTGGGGTATGTGACTGATCTCTTTGTTGTGATGTACTAATGTTAATCAGTTATTCTTCGTATTAATCCTCTAGTGTTTTCTTGCACTTCTGCTGTTATCTAATATTTGAATGCTTATGTTATAATTTATCCTCAAAGTAAACTGTTTCTAGGTAGCTTTGCATAAATAAATTTTTCATAATCTGATGAGTCTGGTAGTCTTGATGCATTTGCATTTCTGACTGGTTCTGTTGCACCATGCTTCTAAGATGCCTGCTAACTATATTTTTATGTAATTTCACTGCCTGTTTGAACACTAAGTATTTTGATATAGGTATAGGTTGTTTATAAGCACTGTACAGGTATTACACTTCAGGTAGGTTTTATTTTTTAAAAGATAATTTGGATGCAGAGAACACAGAATTTACTTCACTCAAGCAGGTTTTATGTCTATCAGTAAGAAAATAACCTTATTCTTTATACCTAAATATCGTTCACCGTACAAGGACTAGTAAATGATGTAGCATTATGAGTTTTCCCATTCATTGCATTTTCTGCTAGTTAAAGACATTGGCTTTAGAGCACAAGCATCTTTCTGTATCATTAACAACAGCTAGTCCTCACCTAGTATACTGAACTTTGCAGGTTGTTACTTGTGGAAATCTGCCCCTTGAGTCCTCATTCCAACGGGTGCCGCGATGTGTTTACACTTCAACTTGCTTGTATGAGTATAGGGGTTGGGATTCCAAAGCTGCTAACACCACACATCGCCGGTTTACTTGGGGTCTCAGGTCAATGGAGGTGAGTTTGGTTGGAATACAAGCATGCCATGGAAGAATGCCTGACTCTTGCAACTCTTTTCACCTTAATCATTTCTCACGTTTGTTTACTTCCTGTGCAATATTGGCAGCGACATGCAGTGGACTTCTACATCTCTGATTTCCAGTCTGGACTGCGAGCACTGGTCAGGACAGGATCTGGTGCACGCGTCACCCCATATGTGGACGAATCTGTTGTTATTGACATAAACCCAGACAACAAGGACATGTCGCCTGAATTCCTGAGGTGGCTCCGTGGAAGGAACCTCTCGAGCGATGATCGGATTATGCGCCTTAAAGAAGGGTACTCTTTCTTCCTTCATTTGCTTTCTTCTAGGCACAGCTTATTTTGGGATTACTATCAATTCCATTTGACACTGCCATTGGGGTTGCAGATATATCAAGGAGGGCAGCACTGTAAGTGTGATGGGTGTTGTTCAAAGGAATGAGAACGTGCTGATGATCGTTCCTCCAGCTGAACCCATCTCCACTGGCTGCCAATGGGCCAAGTGCATCCTCCCGACCAGCCTCGAGGGCCTGATCCTGAGATGCGAAGACACATCTGACCTGGATGTGATACCAGTCTAGCCAGAGGTCGGTTCTGGCGCGGAGGAAGAGAGGAAAGAAGATGCCTTGACTTTTGATTTGGTTTCCGTGGGTTGTTAGGGTTGAGAGAATGTGCAAATGCAGGGTGTGATTATGGGCTAAGTACAATGTCAGTGGGTCGGAGTCGGTTACCTGGAGCTTGGTCGTATAGTATATTATATTGTAATTTTCTCTTCTCTTTTTTTTGGTTGAGCCATGGATGGTGTGCTTGTAACAAGGATGGCTTGATGTCAGTACTCCCCTACCCTACCATGCATGGAGCCTGTTTGGAGATTCAGTGGTTTCCAGTTCGTATTATGCCCCTGTTTTTGTTGTAGGGTTCCGGCAATGCCTTGGAAGCCTGCAATTTCGTTTTGTACCCAAAATCTCCAGAGAAATCGCTAACCTGCATATGGCAGGTATATTTCCGATGGTGAGAAATCAGTCAATGTAATCGATTCCTATCCGTGTTCTTGTGTTTCCGCAGCTTACCAGGGGAACAAAATGAATCTTTGCCCTGGGTTTGTTGAGATGCTTCTAACATGGTAGCCGCGCATCTGCAAATGACGCGTTTGGTGCGTAAAGAGAAGGGCCATTTGCCCGATTCGCTCCATCCCTCTCCATCTTGTTGGAGTTTTTGAGAGGGCATAAGCACGGTCGTCACATCCACACCGACCGGCCGGTGCGCCACGCTGTCAGCGTTAGGTCAGTGGTTAGCAACACAAGCTGCAGTGCAGTGCATTACCGTTGGACAGGAATTAGGAAACAACCGGGGTTGCCGGGGAACCTTATTAGGCTGGTGGCCTGGTCCTGTCTAACCTGTCTGTCGCAATCTTGTGCCGCTGTAGCATCACTCGCTCGCTCGCTGTCACCATCTACCAACCACAACCACAAGTCGTCCAACTTACAAGGCAAGTCTCGACGAATCTCGCAACATAAATAAAGTAGACGACGTGCAAACGGTATTTTTTTACTTAGGGAAGAAAGCGACACGATAATATGATATGACACAACTGCTACTCGTGAGCATCCGAGCAGGTCAAGTCGTTCAGTGAAATCTTACACCAGCAGCAACAAGCTACGCAATCTTCAAATTTTTGTCAGATTCATCAGATGTATTTTATTATAAAGCAACAGCGAGAGTTGAGGAATCATTTAGGTCCTCGCTTCTTGTTTTTTTATACTATATAAATAAATAAAACCAATAAAGTTGTAAAGGGAAGAAAGGTGAAACCACCTAAACGAGGCCCTCTCCGCCTTCTTTGGCTTCTGATTAGGTGAAGCCAGTCGTTTGCGAAGCAAAGTCGTTTACTAAACATGCTTTAGTTTGACCAGCCCAAAGTTTAAGTTGTTTTTGAACTGACAAACTATTTGGAGCAATTCTAGCTCAGCGACTCCGCGTGGAGATACTTCTGGAAACTCAAACTTGTTATTTAGATTTTTTTTTCCTTACCCACATAGCTTTCTCTTTTTTTTTTTTTTTTTTTTTTTTTTTGGAATTTACATAGCTTTCTCTTGGTATACCTACCTTTGTGCCTCCTAATTCCATAAAGTCCTGGGAGCATATGTGCGGATTCCAACCTTCTAAAGAAAGAAGTCAGTCACTATGACGACTTGAGGAAATGCATCCAGGAACCGACAGAGAAAGCCCAGGAGCTCAACGCTCAATTCAAACTCTTGGTGATGCAATGCTCGGAGCCTATTCCCATTAAAAAAAAACAAGTTTGAGTTTTCAGAAGTATCCAGTGAATAGCATTCCCTCAATGCACTAGTGAATAGCGAGTCATCCAGCAGTAAAATTTGTGACGAAATCAGTTGAATGCTGCACTGAAACAACATCTTGAGCAAATATAATCTACAAGGTTTGCCTCAAAAAAATATAATCTACAAGAATATACAGAATCAGAGGCAAACTGAGCCTAGGCCTAAGTAAACCTTTCAGAGGTAGCATACATGGATCTGAAGCTTGCCTTGCTGTCACAAAGTGGATCTGAACAGGAGCTCCATATTTCTCTCGACCAACCATACTGCAAATGGTCCCTAATCTGAAATAATCCAAGATCCTGTTATCGCTGAATTAATGCGCACATGACACAACCTGCATACTGATATACCATTACAAGCCTCGAGCCCTCAGACAACAATCTAGTACTGGTGGACCAAAGATCAACCAGCATTCATCTTTGGGAGAAATTCTGATCCGCATTGTGACCCATGCACCATCATTAGATCAAAAGAAATATCAGGTTCTATGCACGTGACGACCCAAGGGCTGAATGAGAGACATGGTCCTCATGCATTGAGCTAACTTGTGACTGAGATGCAAGATCCAAGAGCAGCTCGATATGGTCCCGAGCAATCCTCACGCGTTGGATTATTATGGAAAACAACAATTATCCCTCTTCCCATGGCTATATGATGGCTCATCAGGTAGCAAAACAACCATCTGCTCCAGATGGCATTGACAGACATTCTTTGGAGCATATGAACCTGACAAAGGAATGAAAATTCAAACCCATATACAAACAGATCAAGCTTAATGGCAAAATTACAAGGGTCACTGTTCCTTTCACAGATCAGCGACAGGAGTGCGCATGCATCCATACGCAAACGACAGTTAGGCACCATTTGGAGTATCCTTACAATGTTGAAAACCCGGGTGACATGGTACTGGTAATGGTCACCTCTCTATATTTATCAAGGTATCATGAAACAGTTTTTACAAACTACACAAGACGCTAAACATCAAACCTATGACATGTCTCAGATTTACAAGGGAGCAAAATACACATTCTAAAGATGCAGCACAAGCTCCACTTGATACAGATGCCCATCAAATCTCAAACCCCAGGCTTCTGCAGGGTGTACAAGGCCATCAACCATTCCACCAAAAATATACACACAGCAACCAGAAGTATCTACACACGCCCCATGGAAGGATCGGTAACTTGGGCACTGACCATCAATTCTTAGTTTTTTCCACATCTTTTTGGTCATTTTCTTGGAACCTGACTCATACTGAAGTAGAGCTGGTGTATCCAAGATCCAAAAGTCATCCTTTCGTCGCCTTTGTGAGTCCTCCCCGCCATACACAAGGACCTTGCCACCCAAGGAAAGTACTGCTGAATGCCCAACCCGTGGAAAAGGAAGTTCACCAAGAGCACTGGACAAGTCATACTTTAACTCCTTCCATTTTGGGTATTGATCACTAATATCAAACAGCCACACATCATTAAGAACCTCTAATTCTGATCCTCTACCACCAAATAATACCATGCGTGTACCACCAATCCAAGTTAAAGAGTGACCAGAACGAGGTGGAGGCAAAGGCCATGTCTTGCCTATTTGGTGCCAACTGCCAGATTGGAGGCCATTTGAGAGATCAAGAAGCCATGTATCCCCAAGCCGGCTGCCATAGAGCCCTACCCCACCATGAATTACAATAAACTTGTCATCCACGCAGCAGGCTGCATGAGCTCCACGAGGAGGTGGTGCAAGCGGACCTACCTCCAGCAGTCTCCATGAGATCCGCATCCTTCGAGGCTCTTCATAGATAATTTGACCTATCCATGTATCATTCAAGCGCTGCCCCTGATCTGTGATTCCACCAAACAAGACTAATGTGTCACCAGCTAGAGTACATGAATGACTGAATCGACCACCTGGAGTGCCAGAGGCTAATTGCTGCCAGCTAAGTATAGCAGGCGGTCTATTTCCAGCTCCAGTTCCAGCATAAGCCACCCAAGTATCATCAAGATGGTGACCTAACTAGAGCAATAGATAACATCAGAAAACTAGTAAAAAACCAAAGACTGGAATAAAATAGAATCAAATAATTCTTCATAATTGTAATGAAAGCATATAATCACAGTATGCATCATCCTTTTACATAGAAAGAGGAAGAAAAAAAGGTAGAAGAGACAATCATTTCCAATAACTACATATATATAAAGTGTTGTGCTTTAACACCATGTGTCAGGTGTAGCAGCCCTGGGACAGAACATATACATTAAACAGAGCATAAAGTTTTACATCTGGACCATTATCAGGGAGCGGAATGACAGCATGAAAGGAGATAAGAGCATTGAAAGTAGAAGCTGGAACATAGATAAGAGAACATATTAGAAAACAAATAGACCAGGACATGAGACCTCGTCCTTTTATGGGGATGGACCAAAGGACTCTCAAGTGACAACTCTTTACCTCCAATTAGAAATGAAGACAGACTCAATTATTTTTCTGAATAGCCCATGAAAGAACTGAAGATAACTAGATATATATAACTCATCCTTTTATACTTCGTGGATTTATTGCCATCTGATGCAGGCCCATTATAACACAGAGAACATGGGCACTGGAACAATGACCACATATATTTCCTGTTAGTGGTAGCAATGCTAAAGAAGTCATAAAGGTTGTGTAGTTGTTGGCCCCTTAGTCAAATATAGTGGCGTGGTAAGAGCAGCATCATGCTGTCCCTCTTTCAACTTTCTTTCACATTCATAAGTAATCTCAGTGAGACATTTTTCTTCAAAATCTAAGAGGGATTCCTCCCATACCCTGACCATGGAAAAGAAAGCAACAACAGTGTCACACTTCCAGAAGGCATCATAGACAGCCTTGGAGCCTTCCTGAAGCTTGTGTATCATGGAATGAACTGTACTTAATGGAGACTGCAACCCTTGACCTCACACGAGTATGTCAGCGGTTCCCATAACAACTCCATAGAAGTCCAAAACTTGATCATCATAACACCTAGATCAGGGACTCAGACAACTTTCAGACCACAATACTAACTTACACACATTATTCATGGATAAGAAGGCTCTTCTTTCGTAACAGATTGTCTCCCCTAACCAAAGTGCCTTCATAAAAGGGCGTTTTATACATGATAACTTCATGATGGTACAATAGACAGAGAACCTCCTACACCAGCAGAAACAGCTCTGAATTCTACTGAAGCTAGACATTTCAAAAGCATTTGATTCTGTGTCTTGGCCTTTCCTACTTAAGATCTTGCAACATCTTGGTTTTGGTCAGATTTGGCGAGATATAATCAGCGGGCTGCTATCCTATTCATCAACTCAAGTCTTGCTAAATGGGATCCCGGGTGATCATATTGCTCATCGAAAAGGACTGCGGCAAGGTGATCCCTCTCCCCGATGTGTTGGGACACATGATTTCGAAGGCCGCAAATGATGGTTTCTTGCAGCCACTATCTAGGCGCAGCTTACGCACAGAATATCCATTTATGCGGATGATGTGGTTATGTTCCTCCGTCCATGTCACGGCATGAAGGCGTGGTCAATTGAAGAAAGGCGTCTTTATCTGTCATTTACGTATTTGCGTCAATTACGTTTTGTATTAAGACTTTGAGTCTCTGGATTGTGGGCCATCGTGCCAAGGGAGAGCCGGCATATAAGCCGTGCCATTGCGTGTAACAGACAACTTTTATCTAATCAATCGAACTCGAGATACAGAGGGGATTCCTCTGCTCGTTGCCGTGATCCGCATGCTTCTCACGTCCTGGCGATCGCCGGCGGCAAGGGGTTGCTACAGTCCAGAAGCTGGGGACATTGATGTAACCTTGGGTATCCTCAACTGGTTTGGAGAAGCAATGGGGCTCAAAGCAAACTTACAAAAGAGCAATGTGCTGCCCATCAGATATGGTGACGCAGAGCTCACAGCAGTGCAAAACCTGCTGCCTTGTGCACTCACAGATTTCCCATGCAAATATTTGGGATTGCCTCTCTCTTTGAAGAAGATCACCAAGGAACAAATCCAACCCATTATTGACCGCATTGCTGATCAGCTTCCTAGCTGGAATGCGGATTTGATGACCAGGGTTGGAAGAATGGTTCAAGTTCAGTTTGTTCTCACTGGTATGCTCATCTACCTAATCATGGCCACTGATTTTCCACCTTGTGCTAGAAGACGCACAGATGCAAAAGGCGGGCACTATCTTGTTGCATGGGGTAAAGTTTGTATTCCTAAATAACTTGGGGGTTTAGGAATTTCAGACCTTAAATCCCTTAGATGGGCTCTGAGAATGAGATGGGTCTGGTTACAAAAAACAGAGCCACATCGCCCATGGGCTAGTCTTCCAATTCATGTGCCAGAGCAAGTCAGAGCCTTCTTCGCAGTGGCTGTTTACTCCGAAGTTGGGGATGGAGTGAACACCCTTTTCTGGACATACCATTGGCTCCATGGCCAATGTATCGCAGATCTTGCACCTAGGCTTTTCGCCATCATTCCTAAAAGAAGGACCAAATAACGAACTGTCCAGGATGCCTTCACCAACCAGACTTGGATTTCTGATATAAAAGGGGCTCACATGGTTGGTGTAATGGTTGATTTCCTCCTCCTATGGGACGTCCTATCTGATTTCTCCTTGCAACCAGATGTTGAAGATAGACGCATTTGGCGGTTTTCTTCAGATGGACAATATTCAGCCAAGACTGCATACAAGGGATTTTTGTGGGGTCAACATCTTTTGAACCTTGTGAAAGAATTTGGAAGACTTGGGCACCGCCCAAATGCCGTTTCTTTGTTTGGTTGGTTGCTCATAACCGATGTTGGACAGCAGATCGCCTTGCACGCCGTGGACTCCCTCATCCCGAGCACTGCCCTTTGTGCGATCAGGCTGCGGAAACTATTGATCACCTCTTAGTCCAGTGTGTCTTTGCAAGAGAATTTTGGTTCCGCTTCTTTCCTCAGGCTGGACTCCAAGCCTTTTATCCACAGGCCACAGAAACATCCTTTCACCCATGGTGGGAGAGAGTGAGCAATGCTGCTAATGACATGGTAAGGAAAGGAAAGGAATCAACTCTCTCACAATCCTGGGAGCTTGGACCTTGTGGACACACCGAAACAGATGTGTTTTTGATGGTGCATCCCCAAGTGTTGCAGGTGCTCTTGCTGTAGCGGAAGATGACAGAAGGTCGTGGTCTTTGGCGGGGCTCAAGGATTATCCCTCTTGGATGCCCTCGCTCCGGGTGGTTAGCACCCTGTCTGTTTTGGTCGGGTTTTTCTTTGTAATAGGTGCATTAGTGCATTAGTTTTCCTAGCAGCAGCAGCTGCTGCTGGAGAGTGTGTTGTGTTTGTGTGTTGTATGGGTTCTTACCCTTTTTTATTATCATCTTAATATAATGAAGCGCAGTTCTGAGAAAAAAAAAAAGGCTCTTCTTTCGTATTGGCTGAAAAGGCCTTAATCTTATAGCACAAACGTTGCCTCGACTCTCAGAGTAAAATAAAATTTTATTTAGGTGATTGTATTCTTTTTTTTTCTTTAGCTTTTTTCTCGAATATATAGGTGATTCTGTTCAACATATAAATTAGCAAATCAGGATTTCAGGAGGACATATGTGATGCCTACAGCTAAGTAGAAAGAGCAACAAAAATCTTCTAATGGAATAACCAATGTACACATAAAAAAGATTCTCAAATAACAATAGAGCAACAAAAATCTTCTAACGGAATAACTAATGTAAACATAAAAAAGATTCTCAAATAATAATAATAAAGGATCACAAAAACAGAAACAACATATCAATGATGAAAAGTATAGCTTCAAGCTGGACAGAACCAAAAGCAATCTTTTGACAGTCAAAATATTATTGGGTGAGTTGAAGATGGATTGGAAAAGATGTCCAGACATGAAAAGAGCAAAATGATCAAATTTAGAGCAATTTAGGCTAATTTGGCATTGTCCAGGAAAAACTGGACTAGACCAATTTTGGAAACCAGCTTGGTTTGTGCGGAGTAAACTGGCCCAGGCCAGTTTTAGCAGAGTGCCTACAGTATTCAGTAGAAACCAGCCCAGGCATGTTTTGGCAGTCTGAGCCCAAATTCAAGTTTTTCCTTTGGAAACTCATCTGATCTTGTGGGAAACATGTAAATTACGAGTGGAATAAGTTTCCTACTGGGATGAGACTCCCCCCACACTCTCTATTTATATGAGAGGATCATGGCCGGTTGAGAGATCCATCTATACAATCAACAAAAAACACATCTGCCACACTTTTTATAGTACTTACTACTGCTCATCATCCTTCGTTGCTGCCAATGACCGGTGGTTCAATGACAACAAAGTAGAGCTAGGGCAGGCTGGCTAGGGCAGCTCATAGCCGCCGCACACCCTGATGGGGTCCCTCCAGGGCATGTGGGGATTCAGGTTTGAAGAGACCTCCCGACGAGGCTCCTCCGATTATGTGTCTTGCATCGTGTGCGAACACGTTCTTAGGTGACGGCCGACCTAAAAGTCAGCTAGGCTGATCTTTGGTCTGCCTCTACCAAGCGACCTAGCTCCTTGTTGGTGTGTGACCTAATTAGCATCAACACAATCATTTCAGGCAATGCATATCATTACTCCGCTCCTTAGTTGACATTTCTTGCATACAGGATATTCAGGGTGTGGTTTCAGTAGGGTGATAGCTGAATATGTTGATCTCTATAACCTTCTATTAGAGATTGTTATGAAGTCAGGGATTGAGGACACTCATCTTTGGCAACTCTCTTCTTTAGGACAGTAATCGACCAAATCTACCTATAAGGGTTTCTTGCAAGGTTCACTTCAGTTTCGGCCTTGGGAACGCGTTTGGAAATCATGGGTGCCTAGAAAATGTTGTTTGTTCATCTGGATGGTAATGCACAAACGATGTTGTACCACTGACCGTCTTGTCAGGCGAGGCGTACTAGTGTCGCCTACCAGTGTCACCTTCATTTTGACCAAGAGGAAGAGGCAACTGATCACCTTCTCACTGGGTGTGTCTTTGCACGATTCATCGTTTTGACCTCCAAGTGTTATCACCTTCTCCTGGAGATGTGTCCTTCGATGAATGGTGGTGTTTTTGTCGGTGAGGCCACAAATGATTTGCTGCAGCAAGACCTCAATTCTCACATTATTCTAGGGGCTTGGACCTTTGGATACATCAGAATCACTGTGTGTTTGATGATGTTCCCCAAGTATAGCTATTGCGCCTTACTGCTTGTAGAAGAAGAGGTGCAGCTTTGGGCATGGCTGGGGTGAAAGAGCTCTCAATGTTGAGTACCCTTGCACCTAGTGATTAGGTTTTGTCTTGTCATGGTCGTGACGCTGTCGAGTGTATCTTGAGAACTAAAAGGGTATGAGTGTGTCTACTTTGGGGGTTCTCCCTTTCTCTCTTCTTTGATACAGTTCAAAAAAAAACTTGTACTCCACTACAAATCTTGAAAACTGGTTTCAGATGTCCATACAATTTATGTATCACATTAGTCTGAATTAAATTTACACTTAGACTTCTCAATTAATTAAAAAAATCAGGTTATGTATAACCTTCAAGTCATCAGAAGTTCCTTCAAGTCTAATATTCCTGAGGCTAGTGGCATCAAAGATAAACTAATCATGCAGAAAGAGGGGAAACACTATTAAAATGGCAGAACTTAAAGTGCAAAGAATATAGCTATGGAAAAATCTCTGTTTTTTTTTTCTTGCTTTGGAGACTAAATAGTCCAATAGATAACCAATGTTATCACTCAAACAAAGTACTCTGAAGGATTGATATGTTCCAGCAATAAACCATTTGGATTTATCCATTGGATTTAATTCAAACTTGAAATGAACTTCTAAATTTCCAAATAATTCCTCCTACAATCATGATGTAAACCTTTTCTGTCTGATGTGCTACACTACCCCCACATACCATGGTATGTTACAGTCAGGAATCAGGATCCATAAGTATATTGGAGGAAACTTCTCCAAACAGTTAGCAAGTCTGTCATAACTAACAGAACTGCGCAAGCTTCATAATCGATATAGCAAGGTATTTTTAATGAAATCATAATTGAAGTTGAGCAGTATTAGACGCCATGTAGGATGTTTTGCTTATGTGGCAAAGACATAATAAAGAGAGAGAATGAAGCTGTTATGGTGGCTGCTGGGGATCGAGGTTGAGAGTTGCGCGTTGGCGGCCGACGTGCTACAGTACCCGCGGGTACTGTTCACGGGGCAGCTAGGGCTGCGAGGGCGAGAGAAATCCAGTCGCGGGGCGTTCGCCCGCGGCTGGGCAAGAGGGAAGGATTTTCCTTCTTAATTCTTGCTTGATTCTAAATTGATACATCTCCTCTCATTATATAGAGAGGTTTTACTTGGCTTCTAAGCAAGCGACTAATTAACCCTAATGGGCTAAGGCCCAATAGGCCCTTGACTCCTCTAACACTACACCCCACCTGGACATGCAGCTCGTCCTCGAGCTGCGACCTAATGACGACTCGACAAAGTCTAAACCTAATACCTAAAAATGAGCCTTTTACATCTCGGCTTATTTTATTATTCTGACCCTGAATTGGACTGCGACTCTTTATTGTTGACTCCTGGAGATAATGCAGACACCCGCTGCGTGCTGGACTTGCATGTGTGCAGCCACCTGAATCCCATGGACGCCATCCGGACGAAAGGAGCAAATGGATGGCCACCCGAGATCATTCGCAACAACAACCGTGGAGGCGCGCTCGCGGTGGTCGGTGACGGATCGAGGCGCATAAGGCAAAGCGCGCCCGCCGATGACGAGATAGACGAAGAGGGGTGCGCGTTCCAAACCATCGCCGACGCAGGTGGAGATTGGCGTCCGCGGAAAAAGCAAAGATGCCCACCGCCCGTGGGAAACAAGATGTCGAAGATCGCCGATGCAGCGGACGAAATCGCGTAGTCGCACCCGCCGGCGTGCAAGGAGGCCACGTGCCGCCGCCGCAGCCGCAACACCGCCGAGGTCCGGCGCTCAAGCGTCGGCCGCGGCGGCTGTCGTGGTGTCCGATCGCGCAAGGCGACGGACAACTTGGAGGAACCGCGGGGGCGGGGGCTCAATCGCCCGCAGATCACACAACCGCTCACCCGCCGTGCCGTGCCGAACGAAGGCCACGTGCGGCAGCTGCCGCACCGCAGCCCGACATCCGACCCGCTGGACGGCGGTACCCCTATAGAAGATCCCATCGGTGAACGGGTCTTTCGGAGCGGCGGCGGCGGTGGCGCGGACCGGAGGAGCTTTGCGGAGCGGGCGTCATCGAACCGGAGAAGCCGGATACCAAATGTTATGGTGCCGCCGGGGATCGAGGTTGAGAGTTGCGCGTTGGCGGCCGACGTGCTACAGTACCCGCGGGTACTGTTCACGGGGCAGCTAGGGCTGCGAGGGCGAGAGAAATCCGGTCGCGGGGCGTTCGCCGCGCGGGGCAAAGAGGAAGGATTTTCCTTCTTAATTCTTGCTTGATTCTAAATTGATACATCTCCTCTCATTATATAGAGAGGTTTTACTTGGCTTCTAAGCAAGCGACTAATTAACCCTAATGGGCTAAGGCCCAATAGGCCCTTGACTCCTCTAACACTACACCCCACTGGACATGCGGCTCGCCCGAGCCGCGACCTAATGACGACTCGACAAAGTCTAAACCTAATACCTAAAAATGAGCCTTTTACATCTCGGCTTATTTTATTATTCGACCCCGAATTGGACCGCGACTCTTTATTGTTGACTCCCGGAGATAATGCGCACACCCGCCGCGTGCCGGACTTGCATGTGTGCAGCCACCGAATCCCATGGACGCCATCCGGACGAAGCGGGAGCAAATGGATGGCCACCTGAGATCATTCGCAACAACAACCAGTGGAGGCGCGCTCGCGGTGGTCGGTGACGGATCGAGGCAGTACAAGGCAAAGCGCGCCCGCCGATGACGAGATAGACGAAGAGGGGTGCGCGTTCCAAACCATCGCCGACGCAGAGGTGGAGATTGGCGTCCGCGGAAAAAGCAGCATGCCCACCGCCCGTGGGGGAAACAAAGATGTCGAAGATCGCCGATGCGTGGGACGAAATCGCGTAGTCGCCACCCGCCGGCGTGCAAGGAGGCCACGTGCCGCCGCCGGCCCGCAACACCGCCGAGGTCCGCGCTCAAGCGTCGGGCCGCGGCGGCTGGCCGTGGTGTCCGATCGCGCAAGGCGACGGACAACTTGGAGGAACGCGGGGGCGCGGGGCTCAATCGCCGCAGATCACACAACCGCTCACCATTGCCGTGCGAGAAGGCCACGTGCGAAGCCCGCAGCCGCACCGCAGCCGACATCCGACCCGCGGACGGCGGTACCCCTATAGAAGATCCCATCGGTGAATGGGTCCGGAGCGGCGGCGGCGGTGGCGCCGGACCGAGGAGCTTTGCGGAGCGGGCGTCATCGAACCGAGAAGCCGGATACCAAATGTTATGGTGGCTGCGGGGATCGAGGTTGAGAGTTGCGCGTTGGCGGCCGATGTGCTACAGTACCCGCGGGTACTGTTCACGGGGCAGCTAGGGCTGCGAGGGCGAGAGAAATCCAGTCGCGGGGCGTTCGCCCGGGCAAAGAGGAAGGATTTTCCTTCTTAATTCTTGCTTGATTCTAAATTGATACATCTCCTCTCATTATATAGAGAGGTTTTACTTTGGCTTCTAAAATGCGACTAATTAACCCTAATGGGCTAAGGCCCAATAGGCCCTTGACTCCTCTAACACAGAAGCTGTGTTACAGCTTTGGCACGAAAATCGTTTGGACCCACTTTCATAGACACAAACATATGAAATAAGTAATTGCTATGAGTCATAGCATTGGATACAGCGACATGCACTGTAGGTATTGTTTCTTCATAAGAATTTATACGCTTCTTATCATGTGGCAGCTTTGGATATCAAGTATGATACCCTGGATTGGGATTAGCTAAGAGTTCTACTTTTTCTGAACAGTTCCCCTGTTGTTTTCTTAGAGAGGCATAAACAGAACAAGCAAATCAAAGCATGAATCAGACATCCGCAACAGCAACAAAGATTCTGCATATAATCTGCAAACAACAAGCAACGCCTTATCACCCCAACCAATTCTATTGCAGTTCAGAATGCCCAGTCTAGTACTCTGCTCCAGGGATCGAACTTCCCCTCGTGAATTGAAATTGATTCATAGCGAACGCACAAAGCAATCATCTTTTTAACCTTAATTAATCAATGAACCAATTACTTCATAGCAAGAAGGACTCGTGAAACAAACAGTTTGGTTTGCAATTACCTCCCTCGCAGCCGCCGCCGAAGAGCACGAGCCATCCGTCGACGAGGTTGAGCGAGTGCGACGCGCGGGGCCTCGGCGAGGCGCCCCTGACGGGGACGCGGCGCGCGGACAGGGCCCCGAGCCCGGCGACCTCGGCGTAGGCCCTCCGCCACGGCTCGCGGCGGCGGTCGGCGAGCGCGGCGGCGGCGCGGGCGCCCCAGTCGCGGCGGCACAGCGCCTCCCAGAGCGCGTCCGAGGAGGCCCAGGCCCGGAACGCGCGGCACGTGGCGGCGAAGGCGAGCACGGCCTCGGGCGGAGCAGGCGCAGCACGGAGAGGACCTGGTCGTAGCCCAGCTGCGCGATGGGCGGCGGCGGGTGCGGCGACGACGACGTCGAGGACGCCCCCGCCTCGTCCTCCTCCATGCGCTCACCGCCGCCGCCGCCGCATCCCGTCGCCGGCCGTGGTCGTCGCCATTTCTTTGCCCCCGTCCCTCCCTCCCCTCCCACCTACGGCGCCATTCTTGATGTCGTGATTGTTTCTTGGGCGGCTGGATTGGATCCTGCGACAAGCGGTGGGCTCGGTCGATCGATGCTAGTGTTCTTGGCCCCTGCTGCTTGGTTTGGATGCTGCTGCCATGGATGGATGATCTTGGAACGTGAAAAGGGAAGGCGAGTGGCTGGAGTGTCGGGGGCACTGGAGCCGCGGGAGCTCTGCTGGAGCAAGCAAGCTGCTGCAGCAGCTCTGAGGAGGGAAGTGGCGGGGAGAAGAGTGTGTGGTGAGAGTGGGCTGGTGGCGGAGCAGTGCGCAGTGCAGAAATGTCGTTATGCTGATGGGCGGTTTCAGAACTGCAATCAAACCTTTTTGTAGGAGTATTCAGTATCACTTGTTTTGATCATGTCCTTTTCGGAATAAAGATAAATTTAGATCGTGTGCTAATTGAATGCTAGGATGTGAGGTCTTATCATATTATAGAATTCCACGGGCGTACGTTTTTCGACGAGAAATTATATTATATCATGGTGAGGTACATCAAGATATTAGCACTCTAGATTTAAAAAAATCACGCTGGAAAAGCAACTCAAAACCTAACCTGTTAGATGCTTTGAAGTGTAAATGACTGCACATACAAATACTCGACAATGAAAGATGGCCTGAGAACAAATGCCCAATGAATGAAGTCAAATATTCATGTAGGTGGAATTGAGAATCTTCTTTTTTTGGTGTCTTCATTCTTATTTTTGCCACCGAAGAAAAAGGAAGACTGATCTGAAAAAATTCTCCCTAGTCCTTCATTATGACCAGATTTAACCATAACAAAACTGAGAAGAGGCTAGAGAAAATTATTCCATCACGACAACATCATCTTTGCCTTGATGATGTCGTCTAGAAATACAAGTCTCCATGTTAATGTGCATGAAAATGTTGACGCCGAAGTTTTTGTCCTCATCTTCAATGGAGCTGCTATGGAGAAGATGATTCCAACCTTTGCCTCCACCGTCACCGGAGAGGAAGAGAAGGATATAGAACTTCACTACCTAGAATTTTGGCTTGAAAAAAAACACTAACCCTAACGACTCGATGTATTAGAAAAAGTATATTAAAAACAATGGATTCTCATTCCCTTCGAGCCCCGACAAGATGTCGGAGGAGAAGGGAGGAGAACTAGTGGTAGAGGACGACGAGGGACGACAGCAAATGGTGTCGGTCAAGCTTTTTTAAATTTAATTAGACTTGTAAAAAAAAGAATATTTTTATTTGTATATTTAAATGTGTTTATTATGAAAATAGATTCGACAATCTATCTAATGATACAAATTATATATTATAAATATTAATGTTTTTATATATTTGGTCAAAGTTAAAAGCATTTAACTTCTTAGGAAATGTGAACGACACTTATCAATTATGGTATTCATGCCGATCAAAGTTTCTTAAATTTGACTAAATTTATAAAAAATATTAGTAAAATTTATATCTTCGATTATTCGGGTCGATGATTTTTACAGCTAATGCTGCTTTGTTACAGAGAAAGCACTCCTACCATGGAAGCTAGGCTGATAAACTCAAATGAACAAATAGATTCGATGATTTATCTAATTATACTAATTACGTTTGGCCAAATTTAAATGTGTTTGCATCGGAAATAAAAATGACACTATTTTATGACGTAGGAGTACATATGAAATGAAATCCACTTGTCCGACACGTTTAGATTCCAAATGTGAGCTTCACGCACCAACCGGTTCTAGATTCAGGTCCGGTGTTGGGTGGTGCTAGAATAAAGTGAAGTGTTACAGTCACGTATGGGCTGGGCACGTAACTGTGCAATTTTTTTCCTTCTAAATTTGAGCTTGAAATCTGATGGCGATGGTTTTAGTTTGGATGGAAAATAATTTGGCGTAATTTGGCGCGATCCGGTGGCAGCCAATGGAGATGGGACAGAATTCTTGTGTTCTAGACTAGACAAGGTGTGTGGGGGCACGGCGTTCATATCCGGACGCATTCCCCTCTGATAACGATGCTTTGGTCTCCATCCGAGAAAGCCATTTCCTCCTTGCTCTTATCACATTCACAAGAGCAGTAGTACTACTCAGCAGGCAGCAGCACGAGGTCAACTAAAGTTCACCCGTTCTAAATTATAAGTCGTTTTGATTTTCTTTTAATATAAAATAGATAAAAGAAAGTTTAAATAACTTATAATTTAGATGGGAGGGCATGTTATGTATATTAACTAACTAGAAAACAAAAACTTACAAAACAATGATAGGCAGTGAAAAGAAGAGTCACCTCACACTCCCATGCATAGTTATATGACAAACACAGTAAGTCAGTGACCAAGCTTTGCTATCAGAGTTGCAAGCGGGGCACAGTCATCTGTCATCCAAAGGACTCTAGAAATCAGCCATCTCTGAACTTGTTCCACTTGCATTGGTAGGCTCAACAAGCAACCAAAGGTGCTGTAACAGATGTTAGGGTGTCACAGAAGGTGGTTACGTGGCCAAATTGATCTCCTTCACCCTTGCTAGCTAAGTCAAGCTAGATGCTGAGTGCTCTGCGAAAGTGAGTCTGACTTGCTGCAAATCCCGTTCAAGTTTCAGACTCAGGCTCAACCTTTTTCAGGTACAGGAAGGATTTTCATTCTATGCAGGGCCAAACCTGGGGCCTCGACCGAGACTCTGCCCAATGCCTAAGGTAGGCCCATGAGAGCATTACGGCCCATGATAATGGCATGTGACTGTGATGCTGGAATGGTGTGAACATGATCTTGAAGTAGTCTATTTTTTTTTTCTAATACACCTATCGGCAATTCAAGAAAAAGACATCATAAACATCGATAAATTAGACAGCTCTGAGTTTATTAAAACTAATCGGCCGCCCACCAAAAGCATTTTTCCTTTCCAATAAGTCTCTTTTCTATTCTACCCTCAATTGCCTTCCAGTCTTCGTTATTTAGCTTCCTAGTATTCATGGGTAGACCATGGTAACGAAAGGGATATTTGCTAATAACACATCTGAATAGCTGTGAATAAAACTCTTCATGATCTTTTGCTTTGCCAAAACAAAAGATTTCACTTTTGTAAAAATTTATCTTAAGCCATGATAGTTGGGTCTTGGGTAAAAATTTCATATTTATCGCCTTTTCAACATCGTGGCTCATGAAAATTGTTGTGCCATCCGCATACTAAAAGATAGACAACCCATCCTGGATTAGATTCGAATAACCCTTTGACCTGTCTAACTTCTTTTGCTTTGGCAATTAATATGGCCAGCATGTTGACCACTATATTAAATAGTATGGGCGACATGCAGTCACCTTGCCTTAAGCCTTTTCTCATTTGGAAGTAGGAATCTAATTGATTGTTCACCTTAATATTATTACCCCTTTTGTAATTTTTTCACCCATTCACACCATTTTTAAGAGAACCCTTTCATCCTCAACCTTCGTCATAAAAAAACTCCATTTAACCTTATCATATGTTTTTTTCAAAGTTTATTTTGAAAATGATTCTTATCTTTTTTGTAGTGAAGGTCATGTACCATCTTGTGAAGCATTACTGCACACTCCATGATATTTTTTTCCAGGAAAAAGCCCGTATGAATAGGTCTAATTATATTCTGGGCTATGGTAGGTACTCTATTGGTTCTGACTTTAATGAAAATTTTGAAAGACACATTCAACAAACAAATAGACTTGTATTGCTGAATCACTTTTGCATCCTTCTTTTTGAGTAATAGAATTACGGTTCCAAAATTATGGTAGTTTAAAGGTAGGTCTCCCTGATGAAAATCCATGAACAAAGCCATCAAATCGTCTTTTATTACATTCCAGAAGACCTGATAAAACTCTGAAGGGAAGCCATCAGGGGAGAGTGCTATAACAAGTGTAACACGGGCTCTACATATCAGGGAAGAAATTGGGCCAACTTGACCCAGAATAGGGACATCGTCGCAGCAGTCGCATCACGTGGACCAAGGGCGCCACATGCATGCGCAGAGGGGTCCGGAGGTGCAGCCCACCCACGCTGCCGCCGCCGCCATTGTGCCGCCATTGTATTTGACAATTAGTGTTCAATCATGGACTAACTAAGCTCAAAATATTGGCCTCATGATTTATAACTAAAATGTGCATTAGTTATTTTTTTATCTATATTTAATGCTTTATGCATGCGTACAAAGATTGATGTGATGGAGAGAGATCGATTGAGAAATTTTCAACTTTTTCACCTGGATCTATAAAGGCCTTAGAAGTGTTGGCATATGTATACCTTCGTGGCCAAATTGGTATTGGGTAGTGAAACCGTGCTGTTAATGTGGGGATGCTGGTGTTAAAATTCTCTACAGCTATATGCAAGCTCCAAGCAGCATGTTCAATTCATGTAGTAGTCAAATATTACCAGTGCCCAGAGTGTAGCCAATACCAAAGGAAATCAAATAATCGGAGAGAAAAAAATGTTGGGCTATTTCTACTATGTGTATGTCCTTAGCGAGACATTCTTGCATACCTTATAACTTTGGGGACCAATGCTTGCGACCAAATGTGTTGTCTCGAGTGTTCAGCCACACCAACCTTCATCTTTCATACCTAAAACATTTTTTTAGGTTGTATATGGAGGCGGTCACTTTGCATTTGTGTTTGTAATTCAAACTAGTCGAAGTGTCATGGATCTTTTAATTTGGACAAGGAGCTATAGGTGTTATTATATGGAGAGTGGGTGGGGAATATAGATTTATTGGCATTTGTTAGTTGTTGAAGCTGGGAAAGGGACGTTGACGATGTGTGTGTCATTTGATTTAGGAATTAGTAATGGAATATAAAGGATTATGCAGAGCACTTGGTTGTTTGCTGCTAAGTTACTGAACCACCTCTTTCCATGGCAAACATCTCTACATGGATAGACTACCACTTTCGATGCATTTACCTTGTTTAGCTGATATGATTTCTGCAATTGATAATACAATTTGTTACGAGAGCAATGTGTCATGCTATAAAATTGATAAGTTTCAAGCAAACACACGGACGAATGGCCTTGATGCATGCTTCCTCCTGCTCCTGCTCCTGCGTGTCCTAGAGACGTCATCGATCTGCAGGTGCATGATTCTCTTGGCCTGTGACTGTGAGGTCTCCACTCCGGTGGCCAGCGGTGAAACTCGAACGCCGCAGTGACTGCACAGCAACCCATGCACAGCCTAGGCCTAGGCACGTGCGGCCTGAATCGCCACTGCGAGAGCGAGACTAGGCTTTGCAGCACGTGTGGGGGACCTCGTGTGTACTAGCTGGATGTCCGTACTAGCTACTAATAGGTCTCAATCTCGAGGAGCGTGTGCGGTGTATCCTGCAGGGACAGTAGCACGTACATACAGCTGCTCTGCTTGTATTGGCCGCTACCTGCCATGTGGGCCTCGTCTTCATCACATTAGAGCAAGGGCAATGTATATGGACCAAATAGTTTATAAGAGTGGGTCATCTTCATCACATCAGAGCAAGGGCAATGTATATGGACCAAATAGTTCATAAGAGTGGGTCTCGGTGTCGGTTGACCATAGCTATGTATTTTGCTACAAATGTGTAGTCCATAAGGTAGGTCCTAC